>JARYZH020000146.1:0-600000 GCA_030021035.2 Notholithocarpus densiflorus
AAGTAAAAATTGCTCATTCTGGTAAGTCATTGACTGCTTCTCTAAGCCTCATTCACAGCTCCTCCATCTATGGATCTCACCCTCAGTGCCAGGTAAAGGCTTTTTTTAAAATTTAAAAAAAAAAATTAAAGTGAATCTTCTACTAATAAGATTGCATTTTTGTCATATGCAAACTTCTATGGATAAGTGGCCAAGAATTGAATGATATTGTAATAATTTAATTTTGTCACAAAATACAATATACCTTTTCCAACATGATTCTATATTATAGAATTAAATAAAAAAGCACATGATCATGAACCTGAAATGGAGGTCCCCAACAAAGTAAAAAAATTTGTTTGGTGCACTTGCAGAGAAGCGTTTCCAACAAAAGCCAATCTGGGCAGACGAAGAATCACCAGAGACACACTGTGTGAGAAGTGTAAGGTGCATACTGAAGACTGTTCACATGCATTATTTTTTTGTCCTGATGTGCAGGGAGTTTGGGCCTCGGATCGACAATGGCAATGGCTTCTAGCGATGCAACGAAGGACGGCTCTAGAAATCCTTAAGCATGCTTTGGAAGAGGATAAGGACCCTTCTCTGCTGGCTTTCACAGGATGGGCCTTATGGAATCGAAGAAATCAAATCCGGTTCAATGAAGCAGCTTGTCCACTGAACCAGGTCCTGAAGTCTCAAAGGAACGAAAATTGGAATTTCAACTCCTCCACCCAGTCACACCAAAGCTGCAGCACAGGAAGCATACCAGGTGGAAGCCTCCAGATGTTGACAGTTTTAAGGTGAACTATGATGGTGCAACTTTTAATGAACAAGGCAAAGCTGGTATTGGTGGTGTTATCTGCAACTCGGAAGGAGCGGTGATGGCTTCCCTTTCACAGCAAGTACCGCTGCCAGCCACAGTTGCCCAAGTCAAAGCTCTGGCAGCAAGAAGAGCCGTTGAGTTCTCATTAGAGGTCGGCATCACTCAAGCCATCATTAAAGGAGACTCAGACATCATCTTCAAGGACCTCACTAGTCCAGGACTCTCTTGCTTTACATGGGCATCTGATTCATGATGTAAAACAGTTAGCAAATGCTTTTACAAACATCAGTTTCACACATGTTCGTCGCCCAGGGAATACTGTAGCCCATGGTTTGGCTAGGCGGGCAATTACGACGCCCAATTTAACTGTTTGGAGGGAAAATGTACCACCAGACATTCTGCAGTTTGTGCAGGCTGATTTAACAGCCTTGATTAATTAAAGTTGAAGTCTTCTTTCTCAAAAAAAGAAAAAGAAAAAAAAGAAATAATGAGAGAAGGGGGGGGATGGCCTAGGCTCGCATTCAGTTTAGAAGAAACATAAAAATACCCACTTCTTGTGGCCTAAAAAAAGAAAAAAAAACTACTATAATAATATCGCACAATATTTTGATAGAAAAAGAAAGCTCGTCATTTATGCTTTTCACAAAAGAATGTATGTAACACGATATATTAAACAATAAGAACAAGAATATAGTAACTTTTAAAGTTTTGCACAGAACACTTTGTTTATGTATGCCAGAACAACCATGTTTGGTTAATTTCTAAGAAATTAATTAAGCTGAGGGAAAGAAAAGAATTTTACTGGTAACAAACTTACCGGTGTAAGAGGACCTTGCTGGAGGCAGAACTTGGTTGTTGAAGATGGAGAGAAGGGCTTCATTTTTTGTGTTCTCAATTTGAATTGCTCAAGGACAGTATTTATATACTGGCACTGCCTTATATCGTCCAGTTGTCTTCTGTCTGGTAGGAGAAGGATTCCTAACTTTTTAAAGATGATATATACTAAGCCCAGCATAAAGTATCCCAATCATTTTTTTATTTGAATAATTAAAATGATAATTAATGCCTTTTGCATCAATAGACAGAATTCAAATTGACTAGCCCTGTTGTCCAACATATCAGTGCAATGAGAATAATTCATTAAAAACATAAAAGTGCAAAGAACCTATAGATTGTAGAAATTAACATGAAGAGTGCATTTCAATAAATAGAAAAATAAAAGATTGATAAACTAAGTCATGCCCTTCACTGTAACATAACTATGCTCTTCACTGTAACATAACTTCTAAACTTCAAACTACAGAAACACAAACACATCTTACAACAAAAAGTTTTGCACACATTCACTAGTTTATTTGATACACTTACATATGTACCAAAGTGGGGCACAAAAGAAGGAAAGGGATTGACCAGAGTAATGGGACTTAATTTTGGCATTTTCCATGCTAAACACGCCCATGTCGGACCCTCCACCATTATGGGTACAATTAAAAAGGCGTAAATCATCATCTGTAAAATAGATACAATTAGGTTTGATTCCATTAAGGCTCGATGCAGTCAATGACAATGATGAATTGTCACCCACAAACAATGCTTGATCACCCAAGTTATCAACCTTCACCCATTTGTATTTGAATTTACTTCCCCCTTGAGGACATCTTTCTAATTTTTGAACTATGAACCCAATTGTCACATAGGGGTTAGCTTCATTGTAGTGTTCTTCTTCAGATTCATCCATAGGGTCCTCATCTTCAACATTATCCTCAAAGTCCTCATTCTCAATATCATCCTCATCACTGGATTCATTTTGTCTAGAGTCGGAGTCGGAGTCAGAATCATAGCAGCGTTCATAGTAATCATTATGCTCAGAATATATATGACCTCCTCGATAGCGTGTAACCAACAAAAGGCTTCCCGATGATTCAACAATATACTTTTGGACATTCCATTTGATACTCATAGTGATTCCTTCTAGAGGAGGGGCAATAGCTTTAGCCCTAGGCCTTTTGTTTTCATCAATGTGACTAGGGGTGTGCAAAAAACCCGCTGACCCGCCAAACCCGACCCGACCCAATCCGACCTGTCGGGTTGGGTTACAAAAATTTTTTTTATAGTGGGTCGGGTTGGGTTTGGATCATAAAATTACAAACCCGCCAAACCCGACCCGACCCACCGACCCACTCATATTTAATATATATTTAAAATATATTATATATTTAATAATAATTTTTTTTTAAAACTAGCTGTAGGGCACTTATATATATTTAAATATATATTATATATTTAATAATTAAAAAAAAAAAACTAGCGGTAGAGCAGCACTTTCTCGATTCCTCCTACTAATACTAATTTAATATATATATATAAAATATATTATATAATTAATAAATTTTTTAAAATAACCAGTTCTTTCTATCCTATATAAAAGCCAATTAGTTCACACAAACCCTAATAAATTACTATTGTCGTTTAGTCATTAGTGTTGTTTGCCTTTAAGGAATTACATTGATACTAATCTTTGGAATTTTTTAATATATTAATATTTATATTTTTTTCTATTCAATTTAATAATAATAAAAAAATTTGTCAAACCCATGGGTTCAACTTGACCCAACCCGACCCATGTGGGTTGGGTTGGGTTGGGTTGGACTTATGTGATGGGTTGGGTTAGGTTGAATTTTTTTTGACCCATCATGGTGGGTTGGGTCAAAAAATCCCCTCAACCCGACCCATGCACACCCCTAAATGTGACAAACAACAAGTGCACCATATGGCATATGCTTACATATGGCATTTGCAAGCCCAGCTGTGAATGCTCTAATTATCAACCCAGGTTTTGGGCCTATATTACTATATTTTCAAGCTTGGGCCTTTTTTTATTTATAAGATTTTATTTTATTTTTAAATAAGAAGAAATCTAGGTCTGGTTAATGAAAAATTATTAGATATTGCTGGACACCGAGAAATAGTGTTTTCTCCTCTTCTCTGATATTCATGGTGGACCCACCATGAATATAATGAGTTGACCCCACCATGAATGTGAGAGATGTGAACACTATTTTTCATGCTCTGAAAGTACCGTTTTGTGAAACTTTTTATAGAGAATTGAAAAAGCTATAAAAAAAAATTAGTTGCTTTTTTTTTTTCATAAAAAATTCTAAAATGATTTATTAATGCATACGTTACTGAAACCTTTACTTTTGATTACTTTGTGAAGCATAATAGTGATATTCAGGGTTTGATTCTCTTTATGAGCCTGCCCAACCCAACCAAAGGATTATTTAAAGAATTTGAAGTTTAATATTTTAATTTTAAAACTATGAGGTTTAGTTCAAAATTAAATGTGCATGGGAGTTGGATGGACAAAAAGAGCCCATCCCACATCTATGTAGCTTGGTTTGGATGGGTACGGGTGTGTGTGGTAGAACCTTGACTATATATCTAACGATCAAGTTCATGAGGATCTTCATTATCTTCAATGGTAACAAGGAAATTCTAGTTCTTTGTAACTATGACCATAATTTAATCGACAAGCAATAAAAATCTATTTCTTGCTTTGAGGGTTGGAACTTAGGATTCTTTGCAAAAAAAAACCATAATTTCTATATATTGAGAGTGGGAGAAAAATTGATAAAGTTTGGCAATAAACTTTGTTGTAGCCTAAGGTCAATTCCACTCAATATCTTTTTATTCGATGTCAATTTTGACAAATTTATGGTTGGACTATATTTTCTTCTTATATCTTTTATGTTTGCAAAATTTCCATAAGATCAAAAATTAATTGTTATGTCATCAATCAAATGTTTAAATTTCAAGTTTTTGTAGTGAAAAATTATGCATAAAAAAATAAGTTTATAGATCAAATGGTATACAAAATCTAATTAGCACAAAATTTTACATGCGTGTGTAAAACATTAAAAAAAAAACATGCAATTTAACAATTAGATTTTCAAATTATGTAACAAAGTTAAATTTTTTAGTAGGAATTGTAGCCTAATACTATAACCAAGTTTGCAATCAAACTTTGTCTAAGAGAAATTATCTTGTTTTTTTAGAGTACCCGGCACTATTTTTATTAGGTATAATTGCTTTTAAAATATTTCAATTATTCTATCAAACTTATCCCATTACTTTTATTGTTTTTATTCAAGAAATCTCAAGAATGAATTATTCTATGCAATATTTCCTACACCAGGTCTTATTAAGTAGCAAGCCTTAACCGAATTCATCATTACCATTGTGACACTACCACATAATTTTTACAATTAAAACTTAGTCACCTCTAGAATTTCTACTTTTAATCATATTTAACTTAAACCTATAACTGATGCTTTTGTAAGACTTAAGAAGCCTTGATCTGCACCACCGCAAACTCTTGGCGTAATAGTCACTCATAAGTTCAAGTTCTTGTGGAGTGTATGGGGGACAGGATTTAAGTCTCTAAATCGGAGTTTTACGCATATTTATACTTATATTAGGTTAGAATATGATTTTTATCTCATTTAAAAAAAAAATCCAGTTGCCTAAAGATATGAAGAAAACAATAACTTGCAAGTAAATCTCACATAATTTGAAAGTTCTTTATAACACAATTACGTGACATAAAAATAAACTAAAGAAGGGATTTTTTATTTATTTAAAATTCAGTAAAATTTAATTTGACATTTTATCATTAAAATTGCAGTGGCAGCTTTAGAATTTTTTTTTTCAATGGGGGTCATTAAGAAACTTAAATTAAACAAAATTTAATAAAAAAGAAACTTGAATATATTGTGTTATCGACCAAAAAAAACACACACACCCCCAAATATATGAAATTTTAAAATATCTTTCTCTAAGTTTTTATATTTTTAAATCATTACAAGATAGTTCATTATTATTTTCTTAAGTTTGTATGACATTTTTTTATGCAGTTGTTATTATCTATTTTTCAATGATTTTATAAAAATATTTTAAACTTTTCTTAAAACTAAATGTCAAAACCCAAACCACTAACACTGTATTAAATTGAAATTTGTATAAAATTTGAACTAGTGGTTGATACAATTTAATTTTTTGTTTTAAGTTATTATCTTTGATTAAATATTATCTTATTGCATTATACATATAGTATATAATAATATAATGTTATTATATTACATAGAATAACTTGGATAATTTGATGTTTATTGCTATATATTTTATTTTTACCCTTTTTTCTTCTTATCTTATTTTATTCAACATTTAAATTCAATCACATCTTCCATACTATTAAATTATGCAGTACTAATCAAAAAAATGGCTAGACACAAACCTGCCTTTCTTTACCATACATTGGGGGAATCAAAATATTTGTGTGATAAAGGGTCATATAATTTATAATTTAGATAACACTCTTTGAATGTGTCTAGGCCTATAGGTTGAGCAATTTGTAGACTTAAAAGACTATTGAGAACGGACTTTTTGAATCAAGACTAAAAAAAATATAGACTACTATATTTCATTTAGATAAAAACTTTTACATTAATTAATTTTTTTTGCCACAAATTTAAATCACGCAAACTTAATAATTTTATATTATGTGTTAGCATCATCTCTGCTTCTAAAAAAATATTATGTATCATATTTAAAGGATGTCAACAATATTGATCTTATGGGAAAAGTTGCAAAAAATATTGAGAAAAATATGTTTTATATTACAATCTACTAAAAATGCTTTTTAAATATTTAAACCATTCTATTTTTCATATCACTAACGTGTTTTATAGCTACCACATGTGGTAACTTAAGTCTTAATATTCTCAAGTTGTTTTGGCAAAAAGAAAAAAAGAAAACTAAAAAAAAAAAAGTTGTCACAAAAGAGGAGTTAATGCACTACAAAAAAAAAGGACCTATTGCGGCGGTTCTTCTTGCCATCGTTGCGGTGCCGCTATAAATCTATTGCGGCGGTACCAAAAAGCATCGTTGTAGATACACCTTTTAGCGGTGGTTTTGGTTTATTGCGGCGGGCATAAAACCGCCACCATACAATGTTCGAATCTGTGTTAATTGACTTTTAGCGGCGAGTTATATACGTAGCTATTGGTGTCCATCTTTAACGGTGGGGTAAAAACGCCGCTATATGTGTGTACTTTTAGTGGCGGGTGAAAACGCCGCTATATGTTCGTACAGTTAGCGGTAGGCAATAAGCGCCGCTATAGGGTTTTATTTAAAAGATAAAATGTGCACCTATTGCGGCACTTTTTGACCGCCGCTATAGGTTCATTTTTTTTTTTCTTCCGATGGGCTTTAAAACCACTGTTTGCATCAAATATATTGTTCAGACCTATTTAAAACTTGTAATAGTTTTAGCTTTACTAACACAATACCACAAATGTAATTAATTAACAATACCACAAATGTCTCCAAACTAACGTAATATTAACATAGAAATATATTATCAAATACATAACGTTGTTTTTTAACTATCATCATAAAATTAACAAAAAAAGATGTGGTCCTTTGAAAAAAACAACTGCTCAAATTAAAAGCTAATACTATAATCAAAGTTCCAATGTGTTTAAAAATATCCTTCAACACTTGCAAAAAATGCAGTTGTTCTTCTGTAGTTCTTTGTACACAAAAAAGTCCTCGAACACCAAGATAAAACTTATAAGCTGCTTGGTTGATGAGATGCGGCTGACGATTTTTGGAGAGCTGGAGATTGTTGGGCTAAAGGAACATCCTACATACAAAGTATGATTACTCAATAAGTGCGTATAAATGGAATAGAATGACAAGAAAATATTACCAAGGCAAAAAATGGAAACAAGTTAAATGAAGACATGTCTATTATGTTTTAAACCTCTAAAAGTCATTTTAAAATTGACATGTCTCTTTTTAATATGACTTACTCTTTTTTTATTAATATAACTAATTCACTTAATGATAATTAGGATGAATTTATATTAATTCATAGGCCTTCTTATAAGTGGAGGGAAAAATTAGTACAGTTCATATATGTTTTTCTAAATAATAAAAAAAAATCACTTATTTCTCCCACATTTGGGAGCCTCTCCATAGGTCCCTGGATTATGGCCTAAGTGGCCTATAGGCCTAGGATTGGCTCACCCGCAAAATAAATAAATAACAAGTAGCCAAGCAAAATATGGCAAAAGAATATGTTGAGCAAAAATTCTTATTTGATGTCAATTTGTTAATTTATATTTTTAAATTAGCTCCATTAATTTTAAATAAATAAAAAATCAAATGGTAATACTATTAGTCTACATAATTATGTAGAGTCTTCTCAATCCTAAACTCTCTCCCTTTAATAAAGTAGGGCCCTAGTTAAGAAAAAGAGTCACTACACAAAATTATTACTTTGATTATTTACTTTAAACCCCAAAATTTATGGCTTATTCAATTTTAAGCTATAAGTCCAACTGTTAATATACTTGACCAATAATTGACATAAGTAAAAATAGATAAACACAATAGCAATCCCAATCACAAAAGAAATCAAGCACTCACAACAACAACGAAGTGCTTACAAAGAGAAAAACATTGACTAAGTCTTTGTTAATATACCTGATTGCATTGGGAAGAAATTTGTTGCATTTGTTGAAGCATGCGAACCATTCTTTGCTCCATTTCTTCGAATTGACTAAGTCTTTCCTTCATTTTGTCAAAACTTGCTAGTTTCTCCTCCATAGCAGCCAAGGAAGCCTTCAGTTGTGCAACTTCATTGTCCCTTGCTTGACTTGAGTGTATTTCAATGTCCGTGAGAGCACTCTTGCTACTTCGACCACTTGGGCTTGGACCAAATCCTATCCCACGAATACAATCTTTGCGCTCCTTACCCATCACTTTGGCAAACACATCATCTATTGACCATGCAATACTACCACTTGTGTCAGATGATTTCAACTGATTCGAAGGATCAACCAACAATTCCTTCATTTTGTCATGATATTTGGGTTTGAACAAAACAAAAAAAAGTTAGAAATCATATAGTTAAAATGACCCCACAACATATATATATGATGGGACAAGCAAGCACCAATATGTACCAGTAACCCGCAAGAGAAAATTGACAATCTACAGGCAACTCACCACATAAACCTCTCCAAAAAAAAAAAAAAAAAAAAGTCATATACATCCACTGGGTATACTGTAATATAACAAAGGAACTAAACATAGAGGCCTCAACTCAGTAAAAATAGCATTTCCACAATGAAATGGAGTTTGCTATGTAATCCAACAATCAAATGACCCCACAATAAAAAGGAATGCGTATTGGCTAACATCAAATTGAAATATATCAATTTAAAAATTAAAAGAATCATTAATAACAATTATCATTGATTCAAAATAGTTACACAAGTGTTCAAACAACCACATGGGATTTCATCTTATGCTTGATTTTTGTCAAAAAAGACATGCTGGTTCAAAAGTTATGTACAATATTTTGCAAGACTTCTATGACTTGAATTATTTGAACAAAGCTCATCTTTGAGACAACTTTGTAGAAAAAACTATAATATTGTTTCATGAATTCCTATTTTGTTTATCCCCAACTACAATGGAGAAATTACTCACCATTTTTGCTTGCACTACAGGATTAACTGCATATTCATCTTTACGAGTATGTAGTATTTGATATAATATTGCACGCTCTACAGGACGTCCATCTGTTTTTGCCTACATTATGAACAACATATTTATGTAATGATGAATATTGGTTCCACATAAACTTTAGGAGAAGTCAAAATCATTTAAAAAATAGTCATAATACTTATTACCTTTTTTGCAACGTGCACATCATAGCTACAAGAACTAGCGTGCACGGCATATTTTATCGGGTTTTCTTGGACATGACTATTAGGAATTTCAGTAGAAGTCTTTGCAGACGATGATTCCCCATTAAAAATCCAAGGGTTATAACCCCTACAAATCCCTTTTGACACTAAGTGAGCCTGTACAACATCTATAGGCCACGAATTTGTATGCACGCATTTTTTACACGGACATGAAATCGTTCCATCCGGGTGTGCATGGTTAGATGCAAAATTCAGAAACTGCTGGACTCCATCTAAATATTCTCGCGACCTTCTATTTGTAATTTTCATCCAACTCTTATCCATTGCTATAAAGTGGTTTACAAGAAATACCTATAATGTGATTTCATGAAAACACAAACCAAGAGTTAACACACATTTCATTTACACAATTTCACTTTAATTTAAGAAACAAATCATCTTTAATCATTCACTTTTAGGTATGTTTCTAATCAAACAATGAATTTAAATGCATAGAGAAGTTATCAATACATTTGGTAACTATAACATCATTATTAGCAATATTCTTTAAGAATGGACATCTCTTTAAATATGCAATTCCATTTTAGCGTTCCACATGTGTGAAAAAGATAGAGAAAAGGCCCTTAAAATGAATTAATCAAATAAAAACAACTCAACAACAATCATCCAATATTACACAAAACAGTCAACACTCCCAATATCAGCTAAAATCACCTTATTACTCCATGCAAGCCACATGCTTGCCCCAGTTCAACAACCCACCACAAACAGAGAGAGAGAGAGTACCTTAAGTCTTTCACCAACTTCACTTGCTTTGATCACACGAATTTATAGTGCCTCTTCTTTTTGCAATTTGCCAACAATAAAAGAATATATATAAACCTAAGTTAATTCTCAGACTTGACAAACAAGAGCATTAAAACCCCATAAATTTCCAACACATTCATTACATGTGGTCGGTGAACCCTAATTGCTCTATTGAGATCCATCCTTGATCCCAACAAATTTGGGACTAAGCCATGGTTGTTGAAGCTGAGTTTTTTTTTTTTTTTTTTTTTTTTTTTTTTTTTTTTTTAAATCAAAATCAAAATCAGTACTTTCTGTCTTAGCCAAATTCGATCAGAATGGCTAGCAGAATGCTTATGCTTTATAAAGCAAATACCCTCTGATAAGAAAGAAGTGGACTTTTGTTTACTTAATGAAGTGACATCACTCACTTCCCATTTTGATCAAATAGTTGCCTTTTCTTCTTCCATTTAATAAGTTAGATAAGGTAAAATGCAAATTCCAACACCCAAGAAAAAAAATACCTATAATGGAGTATCATGTTCTTTAAAATTGACTATTTTTTTTAATGGCACCCCCAATTTTGATATAACCTTCCAAATCAAAACAGTAGCCTTTTCTTCTTCCATTTAATGAGTCAGATAAGGTAATGCAAGTTCCAACACCTAAGAAAAAAACATACCTATAATGGAGCATCATGTTCTTTAAAATTGACTTTTTTTTTAATGGAATACCCAATTTTGAAATACGCATCCAAATTCAGCAAACAAGCAAAAACCCATTTCCCAAATTACAATTACTCCTAAAATATCCCTTAGGAATCGACCAAAGCATAAACTCCATCACTCCCTTTCACACACACCGGCCTCCATCACTCTTTCTCTCAGCAATGGTGTTCAAGATAAGATAATAGTTATTATTTATAATTAAAAAAAAAAAAAACTATTGTTGGATTAATTAATTTACAAAAGCTTGTTTTAAAACCTATTGTTATTATTGTTGTTTTGATTTTTTTAAAACTCATTATGGTTGCACTAATAGGTCTTATATGTTCATACATACGTTTAATTTATAATTCATGAATCTAATATATGTGCTTTCGTGCTTCTATTAGGTCCCACCCACCAGTGTGCCTGTCATTGTTCGAGAATATTGTAGAGATCAAGTATGGATATAGATTGGGTTATGGCTTGGATAGCTTCTCCAAAATTTTGTTTGCTGAGTGACCAATAAACAATAAGTTGGTTTCTTCCATCTCTCTCTTTTTTCTTTTTTTCTTTTTTTTTTTCCCAATTTTTTTGGGGAATAATGTTCTGTATGCCTCATCAAATTTCGGCCTTTTCTTTTTGACCTTTCATTCTATGTAGTACTAGTAAGTAGTAATTAGTCTTTGTTTGCTTTTGGGGTTTTGTACCTACTGGGAAATATGCATAGGTTTATGGTTTTTGTTCTTTTCATATATATATATTAAGTTTAGGCTTTTGGGTGTTTCATTAAAGCTAATTTCTTTGCTTTGTTTTGCCTCTCTTCTTTAGTTTTGGCTCCTCGGATTTTGTTTTTTTGGGGGGTTGGAAACTTTGAATTTTGTAAGTTATGTGTTCTCTGCAATCTTAATTAAGATTCTGGCTGGTGGAATCTGTGTTTGATTCTCTCTTTTAGCTTTTGTGTTTCAATGGCGTGGTGGGTTTATGGTTTTTTTATTTTTATTTTTTCATCTTTGTTTTTTTACAAAACTTTCAACCATTAAAGCCTACCAGGCACCAACACATACACACACACGCCCCCACCAAATTTAGGTGGAACTGGACTGGCTTAATTGCCTTTCTTGGTATCTAGGCAATTCTAGAATTTTTCTAGCTCTTCATTATTGCTTAGTTTTTTCTCTCTCTAATGAACTCCTTGAAAGGATTTGATTTATGGGGTTTTTGTTTTAAAAAGAAAAAGGACAAATTTTTATGAATACAACTATACAAGTATCTATTTTTGATTGGTTGTGGTGGTTCAAAATAAAAATGGAGAGAGAGAGCATAACCATTGAAAAAGTTCATTGGTTACCTCTGCCCAACTAGATAACGGTTATATCTATGTAATGGGGTTACAGGTTTCCATGGAAACTATTTTTAAATTTGTTTTTTTAATCTTAGGATATTTACATTTAAGATGATAGGAAGGAGGGGGTGTATTTTTACCATCTAATAAGGGTTGTATCTATGTAATGGGTTTAAAGGTATCTATGGAATGAACACAACCAGTTGCCATGTAACTTTAAATTTGTTTTCATCAATTGATCGATAATGTGTGGCAAATTCTCAATGATGGATGATTGGGTAAAAATTCTAATCAATGCAAAAAGACAACTCAATATTAAGTGAGAACAAGTCTCAGACCTCCTTTTTGCAAACAATAATGTACTGTGATGTGTTGTGGTTATATCCCCAGATATGAACAAAGCCTACACTTCTCACATTTTCTCTTGGGAATTTTATCAATAGGCCTCAAATGAAGAGACTTTGACTTCAACTCCTCCCCATGCTTACAAAATCAATTCTCACCTCCTGATGCTTATAAAATTATTAGCATACTTTGCTCTAAATAAAACTATAATACTAAAGCTTTAAGAAATTTAGAATACCCAACAAGCTATACCCAAATGGCATTACAATTAACAAAGAAGTCTACTTAGCATTGATTTAACCGGCAGCAGATAAAGTTAAATTTTGTCTTTGAAACCATACAATATCATCTGAAGCAATAGTAGAGCTCATGGCACACTAACTATGATTAGCAATACAAACTAACTATTAGGACAAACACAATCCATCATAATCTATGATCATTGATAGACCCACCACCATTATCCAACAATCATGATAACTAATGAATAACAAAGTGGTGAAAAAAAGAGCATCTTAGTGGTCAGAATTCTCATTAAAACAGAAGAGTAATCTGACCCCAACCACAGTAGAGGAAGAGGAAATCAATAACAGAGTAGAGGCTAGCTGCACTCATTCTGGATCAGGTGAACCACCAGGGACCAGCTGCATTCCAACAAAAGTATTAGAAAGGAAATTTAGATATTTGAAACATATATTTCCCATTTTTCACATTATGGCTCCATTTAAATTTAATCAAAATAGGCAAATAAGCAGCTAAGTAAAGGCTTGCAGAAAGTAGTTTAAAAAGCATAGGGTTTACACTTTAAGATGAAATGTTTGGGATGTTGAAATTCATTCTTTGTATCAATGATAGAGGAAATACATTCCGCAAACTTGAAAACAAAACTAAACTACTCAAGCATAATGAATAAAAAAACCATTGTATCTCACTTACAATGGCAATGTTGCTTCCATTTAGTAAAATCTGATCAAGCTTTGTTATCCGTCTCCCTTCAGCAGTGATCTCACTGTGAAATGATATTCGAACCATAAAGTGATTAATAAAACCTCCATAGTTGTTCACTAACAAGTGAAAACAAAATTTTAAATCTCGAACAGGAACAGAAGCTCACACTGAGTACTGAACTGACTGAAGCTAACATATTAGCTAAACACAGTTCTTTTAAGAGAATAAAAATGAAGAAGCAAGCTACAAAAGAAATATGATAACTTTGCACAGCTTTGAACACAAATGAGGCTATAGGAAATACAGCGGCAGTAACAGGATCATCATGAAACATTATAGTTAAGTATTAGTTTTCAACCAACCAATTAGTACTAATAGAACCAACCAATTTAATTGAACCAACCAAGCTCATTGATGGTTGTTTACTATTGGTAAAGTACTAATAGAACCAACCAAGTTACCAAGCTCATTTCTTAAATCAGAAAACAACCATCCTCGCCAATACTAAATAGTTAAGTATTAAAGGTGCCTTTTATTAATTTCATATTTTTATTATACAGAAATTAAAAACAATACAAAGCCTCCTATCATACAGAATACAGGGAAAAGTAATTGCATTCAGCTAATAAATTCCCTAAAGAAAGAGACACCCCTAACAAATATAAAAGTAGCTAGCAGCCACTATCAAGTAAGTGTTAATTAACCAGGAGTTGGTAAGAAAAAATTATTTTTTATGCACCATTTAACAATAATTTAGCCTTTGACAAATACAAATGACAGAACTTATAACAGATAACACAAAAGAAGCATTAACTTAACTTAACTCAGACTCTATGTACTTGGGTCAACTCAGTGACTTTCGAAAAAAAAAATCCAAATTGATATACAATTAGTTCTAGTGACTCTACATTTGGATATATATACTTAGATTTAGATTTAGATTTCAATATATACTAGATTGACATCTCCAAGCAACTCAATTGTAACAAGCAATAACAAGCAAGAATATACACATTCAATGGATTTCTGAACACACTACCTTCACTTTATTGTTTATCCTAATATCTTATAACTTGTCCCCACCTCATTGCTTATCCTATTTATCTTTTTCACAAGTAATTGAAGAATCCACTCCACCAAAAGTCAAAAGAGTAGATAAAAAGCCAAACTAATACACACCCACTTTCACAAATTCCTAAATAGTCGACTGTAAAAGTGATAGGAAAAAAAAATTCACGTTTTCCGAAATGGCCGACTGTCTTGCTAATTCACAATTTCCACCCCTTGCAAAAAATGGGTAAAAAGTGATTAAAGTTTCACTAAATGCCAATTTTGATGAAAAAAAAAAAGTAATGGGTAGATAAGAAAAGTTGTGACGCGCAAAAAAGTGTCTACTACTCAGTTAAATTAGGGTTTCCCTAGATTTTTGCATAAAAAAGCCAACGTGATAAGACTAGAAAAAGTAAAAGTAAAAAAGAAGCATTACCGGTTTCAATTCAGTCTCGCAAAAAAACATCATCGGCGATCTCCATCAATGGCTTCAAGCAGTTGGGGGCAAACTTCCTAGCAAAAAGGTAAGAATAACTCGAATTCGATTCCCTCAAAAGAAGCCTTAAACAAGTATATCTCTCTACAAAAGTATTAGCATTTAGATTTTAGGTTGAGTAACAAACCTCAACTCCAAGAAGTTCAGACAGCCTTGGAACAATAGGCTTCAAACTGTATTTAGGTGTAACACCCTTTGGGCGTCCCTGAAAACCACAATCCAAGTCCAAACAATTTCATGAGTTACCGGTTGCAAAGATTATTCTAATCCTCTTTCATAATCCCACAATATTTCCCATCTCAATTTCAAACCAAAACCCAAGGACATTCATTCGACATTGCTTGGTAGTTATAAACTAAAAGGTACAAATTTCCCATCTTTAAAAACACAAACACAGGAGAACGGGTGGTTATAGCAGGAAGATGGAGAACTATATAAAAAGAGATCAGCAAAACAATCACTTATAGCAATGGATTATTAATACAGTTTCTCCAGGTGAATGATATAACCATAAACAGCCCCAGGCCAAACATAAAAACCGCGCAAATAACCTCCTTTATCAAAAAAAGAAAAAGGTACCATACAACAACAACTATAACAATCATCAACAATAAAAGCTTCAAGGTCCAAATATCTATTCCTCAACACTAGTCAAACTCAATTGTTAGAACTCATGGGTTGGTTATCATATCGGGTTTAAAAATGCTAAGCACGTATTACTTAAAAAGACAAACTTTTAAATCTCATACTTTTAAAATGCAAGTGTGTTTAGAAGTATGTTCCAAAGATTTATTGACCTCAAGGAAACAATTAGCTATCGACTAGGTTCCCCATAGGTTTGAGCCCGAGGACCATGCACAACCTTGGTTCTGTCTAACACTTAAATTGTCTTGAAGTAGTTAGTTTTCCTATAGGTTTGAGTCCGAGGACCATGCAAGACCTTGGTTCTGTCTAACACTTAGATTCTCTTGAAATAGTTAGTTTCCCCATAGGTTTAAGTCCGAGGACCATGCAAGACCTTGGTTCTGTCTAATCGCTTAACTTTTCCCTGAAGTAGTTAGTTTCCCCATAGGTTTGAGTCCGAGAACCATGCAAGATCTTGGTTCTATCTAACACTTAAATGGTTGCCAAAACATAAGACGTGCAATCGAAATGGATCTTAGAAATATGAATTAGAGAAATGCATTTGTTAATAATAATACCTTTTCAGGTTATTTACATTCCATGGACGAAGTACAGCTCTTTCATCTAAGTCTTCTAAGTAGTATGCACCTATTCCTGCTATTGCGGTAATTCGATATGGTCCTTCCCAATTGGGACCCAGCTTTCCCCAGGATGGGTTCTTGGCAGCCCCCATGACTTTCCTCAATACTAAGTCTCCTGGTGCCAATGGTCTCAGCTTCACATTGGCATCATGTCCCTGCTTAAGATTCTGGTGGTAGTAGGCCAACTGGATCGCCGCTTTCTCTCTTCGTTCATTGATCAGGTCTAGGCTCTTCCCCAGCAGTTCATCATTATTGGTTGGAGTGAAGGAGCTAGTCCTTAGTGTTGGGAAGTTTGTCTCCAGAGGAATAACAGCCTCGGCTCCATAAGTCATGGCAAAGGGTGTCTCTCCTGTTGACCGTCGTGGGGTAGTTCGATAAATCCATAAGACATGTGGCAGCTCCTCTACCCATCTTCCCTTAGCTTCATCCAATCTCTTCTTGAGCCCATTGACTATGACCTTGTTAACAACCTCGACCTGCCCATTTCCTTGGGGATAAGCTGGAGTTGAGTACCTATTTGTGATCCCCAATTCGTAACAATATCTTCTGAAGGCTTTGCTGTCAAATTGGAGGCCATTATCTGAAATGAGGGTTCGAGGGACCCCGAATCGTGTAACGATGTTTCTCCAGATGAACCTCTTGGCATCCGCGTCTCTGATGTTGGCCAGTAGCTCGGCTTCAACCCATTTGGTGAAGTAGTCTATGTCGACCAACAGATATCTCTTATTCCCGACTGCCTTGGGAAAAGGGCCTACAATATCCAGGCCCCACTGGACAAATGGCCATGGACTGGACAATTGGTTAAGGACTCCTCCAAGCTGATGAATGTTTGGGGCAAACTTTTGGCACTTGTCACATTTCTTAACATACTCCAGGGCCTCCTTCTGCATCCCCGGCCACCAATATCCTTGGGTGAGGGCTCGATGCGATAAAGATCTTCCCCCTGTGTGACTCCCACAGATCCTCTCGTGCAGTTCCTCAAGCAGTAATTCTGCCGCTTCTGGGTGAATACACAGTAAATATGGCCCAGAATAGGAGCGTTTGTACAGTTTGTGGTCCTCGAACAACCAGAACCGAGAAGCGCTTCTTCGTATTCTTTCGGCCTCTAACTTTTCTTCAGGCAGGGTATCATCTTTGAGGAACCTCACTATAAGGTCCATCCAGCTGGGACCCACCCTAACTTCATGGATAGGGACCATGCCAACTGCCACCTCTTTTACTCTATCCAGATGCTCGACAATGATGGTTCAAGGTAGACCCTTTGCCGAGGAGGTAGCGAGAGAGGCCAATGAATCTGCATGGGTGTTGCCACTTCTAGGGACATATGACAAGCTGAACAGGTCGAAATTTGACTGCAAGCGTTTGGCCCGACTCAAGTATGCTTGCATCCTCGTTTCTCTGGCTTCCAACTCTCCCCTTACCTGGCCCATTACCAGTCTTGAGTCCGAGAACACCTCTACTGCTTTTCCTCCCATTTTCTGCACCATGGCCATTCCTTATAGCAAGGCCTCGTACTCGACTTCGTTATTCGTGGCCGAGAATCCCAGCCTCAATGATTTCTCAATAATTGCCTTCTCAGGAGATATTAGGACCAACCCTAGTCCGGATCCTCTTTTTTAAAAATATCACAAAATCCAATTAATGGCAACAATAATTGCTCAACTGTTGCTAATATTTATGTGGCTTAACACTCACATGACCATATGCGAAATCTCTTTACGTTTTTTCATATAGCACAAATACTTCATATTGGAGCCTATCCAGTAGAAGGCCAGCTGGGTGCAGGAATTCCCCCCAATTTAATATCTAGTTAATCTGATATCAAGAATTTAATTGTAACCTATTGTATATGTTATTTTCAACCATATCCTGTAAGGCTTAAACTAGTCTCAATTCTAACCTTGGATAGCTGCCAATGGAAAATTTTATTGGTAGTTTAACATCACTTGGGGACCAAAAGAATAATCACAATACAAGAACTAATTACTCTTGACACTGTGGTTTTAAGCGTATGTTTACAATTGATTTTAGTACAACCACAAAGCCTATCACAAAAACATTATTATCTAGATTCTGCACAAGCAACTACAGGACTTTTAAAAATAATAATATTAATTTTGAAACAATTTTTGTCAATACTATGCCATTATTCAAGTTCATCAGCCTCTAAGGGCTTACAAATAGACATTCTAGTTAGAGTCATCCCACCAAAATGTGACAGTTCACGAATGTATAGAGGCTTTTGAAAAAAAAAAAAAAAAAAATAGAAATCTATTAATGTGAGCATTCACCAAAATTCTATTAATGCAATTGAAGAATATCATATTAATGTGATATTCTGTCTCCACTTAACCTCTATCTATCCATGCAGTACATTCTTAAATTTGATCTTGACATCATTATAACCACCAAAATAAAATCTTACTACTTACCCAAAAAAAAAAAAAAAAATCAATAGAACCCCCAAAATCATATAGTTAGTGCTCTGCAGCACAACTACCATTGGTTTTCTGGAACTGCACTGAACCGATTGCATTAATAAGACTGGTGATATCCCATGCCAACAATCTTCATTTGTTTATGTTATACCCTTATACCACCCTGCCACTTTGAATCATCTCACTGGATTTACTCTACAATTTTTCTTTAATAGGCTACCTAAAAAAAAAAAAAGCTGCGAGAGTTTTTAAATGGCATTGAAATTTGAGCAGCCAAAAATTAGGATAAAGTTTTTCTCCAAACTGGGTTTTGTTTCAGGATGGTCTTCAAGGTGACATATCTATAATTTCCTTCAAAGACAAAAAATAAAAATAAAAATTAAAGAAATCACAATACAAGACTAAATAAGATATTAGAGGATTCCAATTAGATATCTGGTTCGTTATTTTCCTTCACAAAAGGAGATGGGAAAATTGATCAAGAAGAGTGGAAGGAATTGGTAGAAAAGAATAGCTAATAATCAATGGTGAAAATAGACTACAGAGGCAGTTAGATTTAACAAAGTGAAGGTTAAAAAAAGCACCTTTGGTTCCTTCACGAAGTGCCTTGGCAACACGAAAAGGGGTCTTCTTGAGACCCTCTCTATTAATATCCTCCCCTAAACCATGCAATAGAACTCTGACAGCATCTTCAATGGCTATAGTCTCTGGCTCTTCCTCAAATCCCAGGTCAATGGAACCCAGTTTCACTCCATTCTCAAGCTCCAAATCCCCACAATCCCCAATCTAATTATATAGACATATAAGTACAAACAAATTCAATGTTATAATACCTTAAAAAATTGAAAGAAAAGTAGAGAGAGAGAGAGAGAGAGAGAGACCTGAAGAAGACGAGAAGGTATTTTTGGGATTGTGAAGAAATTGGTCTGAGGCTGAACAAACTTTTTTCTCTCACAGATAAAGACACAGTAGCAGAAGCAAAGCAAGCCCTTAAAGCCAAACCAAGACCCCCAAAGAATTTACGTCACTGTACACGATTTCGTCGACGGAGTCTGGTTCTCTCTATTTCTTCCTCTCTCCAATCCTCTTGCCTTTGCCCTCTCTCTCTCACCGATTTCCCATGGGTGCGAGTCACAGTGCTTCGGCGGTCACTGTGGGTCACTTGGTCATGGTGGGTCTGGGTCGTGGGTGAAATTTTGTGATGGCTGGATTTTGTGTTTGTGATGGTGGTTGTTTTGTGTTTTGTGATTTGTGATTTGGTGATTTGGTGACTGGGTTTTTGTTTTGTGATTGGTGATTTGTAAATTGTAATGGATGGGTTTTGGTGGTTGTTTTGTAATTGGTGATTTGTGATGGCTGGGTTTTGTGATTTGGTGGTTGTTTTCTAGTGGTGGGTTGATTTTGGGTTGGGGTTTACGGTGGTGGCAGGTGGGTGGGTGATGGTGGCTGGTGGTGACTGTGGGTTTACAGTGGTTTGTTTTTGTTTGTGATTTGGTGGTTGGGGGTTGGGTGGTGGTGGCTGTGGCTGTGGGTAGTGGTAGAGATGAGACAGTGCAGAGATTTTCGAAGTGTCTGAGAGAGAGAGAGAGAGAGAGTGTGTGTGTGAGAGACAAATGAAATGTCTAAAAACGAAAAGGCGCTAAAAATGAAAAGGGACAAAAAAAACGGAGGGAAAATTTAAGACTAGGTGGGGGGCAATTTAAGGGTCTATTGGGCGGGTTACTGGCAGCAAAATACTAGAACTATTGCAGTAGGCCAATAGAACGCCCCAATAGATTTCATGCAGTGACGGGCCAAAAACGCGTTGCAATAGGCGACATATAGAGGTAGTTTTCGTACCCGCCGTAATAACTCGTTTTTCTTGTAGTGATGTAAAGTTTTTTGCAAAATAAAATATCTATTTTGTGAGGCCACCAAACTTGATAATTTGCAAATGATGGAACCATTTGCAACAATATTTGCATAGTTATATAGTTCCAGTTAGAGTAATCGAGCATACTTTTAGTCTTCAAAAAACACATATCTACCAATGGTTAAACGTTCATCTGAGTATTTTTAACTTTTCATATAATTTTACCTTTACATATTCACCTATTTTTATTTAGATTTAAAAAAAAAAAACTTTAATTTAGATATTTATAAGCAAACAATGAAATAATGATTCATGAATAATAATAATAAAATCTATACATATTTAATTTGTGCGGTTGTAACTTTACATATAATTTTGCATTTATATATTCATCTACTTTAATTTAGATGTTTATAACTTAAGAATGAAATCTATACCACCGCTCCCCCTTGGTGCGGTGGTCACTTTACAAGTATAAATGCTTGTGAGGTGTGGGGGGTAAGGGCCGGGGTTCAAGTCTCCAGGAGGGAGTTTCACACACATATACACTTAGATTATGTTAGAGTTGAAATTCTATCTTGTATAAAAAAAAAAAAATGAAATCTATAAACAATGTAATTAAAACAATCATATTTCTACAATTCAAAAAGTCACCATTTCTTTTTTCTTTTTTTAAAGGCCTTTTACATTTCCTTGGAATTATTTTTAATTTTTTTTTAAACTTTCACATACCACTAACCTAACCACTTCATACATTAAAAAAAAAAGGCTTATTATTACTTCCATTAAGATATTATGGATATCTTAATTGATTGAGACCAAACTAGAGAAATGCCTTTCATACATTGAAAATTTTATATTACAATTAAGTCAACCATTACATTCACTTAATAAATCAATAATCAACAATTAAATATAATAATACAAAAACTTAAAACTAATCAAACTCTAATTAGGGAAATTATATTTCCTATCATAATTAAAAATGAGATGTTCTTCAGTAATTTAGAAATTATATTGGAAACAAAGTTGGAAAATTTTATAATGAACAATTCTACCTCTTATTTAATGTCTATGTTATGCAAATCATCTACCAATAAATATATAATAATGGTAAAAAAACGTTATAGACAAGATTATGAAAAATATGATAAAACTTAAAAAAAAAAAACTCTTTATAAAGTCTAGGGACTAAAATAGTATTTTACCTAAAAAATTATCACACTTAACGTGCAAGTTTGCGACTAGTTTACATATAATTATTGATTAAATCGTGCATCACACATACGTAATACTGGTATATTTTAAAAAGTACAATAAAACTAATGCAGATGACGTCTTCTGTTTCTAAGATGTGTTGTTCTTCTGAGTCTCATGCAGCATAATCTGTCAACAACTTCATCAACAAAAGCAAAGTAGGCATTCCTCCAAGATTTTCTAATTGCTAAAATGAAATAAGGAACTAGAATACCTGCTGCAAATCCAAGCCCAAGGCTCAAGTAAAACCAATTATCAATGAATTTGTCCTCACCGTAATTCTCAATAGACCCCCCTACAGGAGTTGCTTCACTTGGACATTTTACAACCAGTGGAGCACCACAAAGACCAGGGTTCCCAGCATAAGATGATGCTTCAAAAGTTGTCATATGACCAGTGTAAGGAATGGTACCCAAGAAGTTATTGTATGACAAGTTCAAAAACCCCAGAAATGATAACAGAGACATGCTTGGAGGAATCGGACCCGAAAGGCTATTATTTGAGAGATCAAGAGATGAAAGTTGACGCAAATTTGAAATGCGGTCAGGAATCTGGCCACTGATATAGTTTCTAGACAAGTTCAGAATCACCAAACCTGCTAATTTTGTTAGTTCTTGGGGAAGATTTCCTTGTAAGTTATTTCCAGAAAGGTCTATGCTAGTCACAAGGGAAAGAGTCTTGCTGAACCTTTGAGCATTGCCTTTCACATTCACAACCAAGCTTTCTTTATAGTAGACGCCCCTGTACTTGCCATAGAAAAGATACTGGTTTCTGATTTGCACTTGAGCCATAGCATTTAGATCACCAAAGCTAACAGGAATTGTGCCACTCAACTTGTTTTCTGCCAAGTCTAGGACTTGCAATGAGCTTAAATTTGAAAGTTTAGAGGGAAGTTCTCCTGAAAATGAATTTGAACGCAAGTTGAGAAGTCTAAGATATCTAAAAGCATCTCCAATCCATGGCGGAATGGTACCTTCCATCATGTTGTTTCCAAGATCCAAAGTTTCCAAACTTGACAGATTTTGAAAAGACAGAGGGAGCTCTCCAGTGAGCTTGTTGCCACTCAGGTGAAGTGTCTGAAGCAATTTTAGTTGACCCAAGGAGTACGGAATTCCCCCATATAAGTTGTTGCCACTGAGGTCTAGAACCCTTAATAAAGAACAATTCCCTATGCTTGCTGTGATGTTGCCTGTTAAGTTGTTGCTTGAAAGATCAATGACTTCAATCAAATTTATATCTCCCATACTAGCAGGGATATCTCCTATTATTTCATTATTTGAAAGAGAGAGGAAGATCAGATTAGGCATGGATGCACCTATATTCCTTGGTATAGGACCAGAGAACATATTGTTGGAGAGATCTAGCAATTCGATCTCAACAACTGGAAGAGGAATGGGTCCTTCAAAGAGGTTGGAGCTCAAATCAACATCTGCAAACGGAGCAACATTTAATGGATTTGGTAATTGACCACTTAGTTGATTGAAGGAAACATTTAAAAGCGACAAATTAGAAGAAATTTCCCAAAACCAACTTGGTATGGAACCAGAAATGCTAGCATTTGAGAAGTCTAGATACATGACCTCCTTCTGTGATTTAAGCCAAACTGGAAATGAAGGGCCCAAATGGCATGAACCCATATCAAGATTTCGGATTTGGAATGGAGGGACCCAAGTGGAACTAACATTCAAAGTGAATGAATTGGAAGACAAGTGCAAGATCTTCAGCTTAGTGAGCTTTGAAAAATGTGATTCAGTGACTATTCCTGTTAAATGATTGAAGGAAACATCAAAAATGGACAACTCAGAAAGCTGTCCTAAGCTATCTGGGAGAGTCCCATTGAGTTCATTCCCCTCTAGTCCCAATTGAGTAAGATGTAGCAATGACCCCAAAAAAGAAGGGATGGAACCTTGAATCAAATTATATCCAAGATCAAGTTCAATAAGGTTTTCAAGCTGACCCAACCAATTTGGTAACGTACCATGAAAGTAATTGAGGCTCAATCTCAACTGTTGTAGACCATGCAGAGGACTTCTAAATAGACAGTTTTCTGTTCCTTCTAGGATTTCTGGCAAAGATTCTGTTAGGTTATTAAAAGATAAATCAAAAAATTTCAAATTGCACAGTTTACCAATGGAGCTTGGAATGCCACCCTCAATATTATTGGCAGAGAGACCAACATAAGTGAGAGATGTCAAATTTCCAAAGGAAGTAGGAAGTTTCCCATGTAATTTATTGTAACCTAGATCAAGGACTTCTATATTTTTCCACCTTCCATTGAATAGTTGGAAACAACTTGCTGTAAGATTGCTATTCAATACAAGATTCAAACTCTTCAAATTTGGTAGCTCACTGAAACCAAGTGGAATTCTTCCATACAATTTGTTGGAGCTAATGTCAACATATGCAAGAGTGCTTATATTTACAAGCCAATCAGGAATCTTTGAATTGAGCATGTTAAAGCTAAGATCTATCACAGCAAGGGAAGTAAAATTAACAAAGGCAAGTGAAGGAATATAACCAGATAGACCACAAGAAGATAGATGCAACTCCATCAAAACTGGTAGCTTCTGTATTGTCCCTACCCAGTCTGATCCTACCATTGAAAGGTCAACTCCATTCATCATAAGATGTTTGAGAGAGGTAAGACCAGCCATCCATTCAAGATTATCAACTGTTAAAGTCGAAAACTTGAGATCAAGATACTCCAAGCTAGAGAGATTTCCCAAATTCGGAGGTATTTTGCCACTAAACCCAGCATTTGATAGGTTAAGATATTGCAAATTCTCCAAATATCCAAAGAATATAGGAATTGGGATGCCATTGAAGGTGTTGAAGCTCAAATCTAAATATCTCAAAGACTTGAGTTTCATCAATGAAGGTCTAACCTCACCACTCAAGTTCCAGAATCCATACCTGCCAGAGGAATCATAACCAGATGGATGTGGGTTATGAAGATCAACTGCAACAACAGCTCCCGTACTATTTTTACAGCTAATTCCACTCCATTGACAGCAGTTGCTTCCTTGCCATGATGAAAGATGGTTCTCAGGATCTTGAAGACCATTTTTGAAGTTGATAAGAGCTTCTTGATCAGATGTCAGACATTTCACTGACTGTGCAACGCCATTAGAAACAAACCATCTTGCTATCAAACAGAGATAAGGTATTAACAATCTAAAAACTGCAACTTTTTCCATTAGTTCTATTATGCAGCTATTGAATGAAAGCCATGAACCATAAATTCCAATAAATATATATATATATATATAAAGTTGCATAAATTCCTCGAAGTTTAACAAACCATATATATATAAAAAGTCTTCATTTCCTCGAAGTTTAACAAATTCCTGCTCTTTTAGTGGAGTTGAATTGTGACCTTATGGATAAGATTAGACAGAGTTTAAGGAATATAAAAGCAATGAAATCAACAGCCACAAAAGTCAACAGTGGTTTACAAGACAAATTGAAAAAATGGCAAGCACATTCCAAATTATAGTAAAATAATGGGTGAGGAATCAGTTTGGTTTCACATGAAGCAATGTTATAATCTCATTCTGTGTTGAAGCTAGCAAGATCCTACCTTTGTAAGCAACTGATTTATTTTGTATAAAATTATCATCTTAGTCATTTACACTAAATCGATTTCTTTAAGGTCTGGTCCCCTTAAGAAAGAGACCAGAAACTTGCATGCATTACATGTATATTTCATGGAACAATATTCACCCAGGGTATGATCTTGTTTCTATACAACATTAGTTTCAATTTGTTGAAGATTGTGATTGGAATAAAACACATATCGATGTTCACAAATATGTTAGAAGTTTTAAAACTTTACATGTAAGCATAAATTCTTACCTTTTTATATCCTACGTTCCATTCCACTTTAATTTTGCAGGCATATTATTCAATTTTCATATCCAGAAGTTGGCTATAACTTTTGTCATTATCATTGAGCCATCCAATCAAAATGTTGAATTTGCCAATACATCTCAAATGTCTTGAAGAGTAAGATCAATATATAGAAAAAAGAATATAAATAAAAATAATCTAATTTAATTGTCAAAGTAAAGTAGCAAATGCATGATTAGTATTAAAAATTAGTTCATTAGCAACATATCACAAAGATCAACCTACTCAAAGCATACAATGAGAGAGAGAGAGAGCAGCTGGGAATGAAAAAAACAATGTTTAAAGACACAAGTAAAAAAAAAAAAACCAACATAGAAGCTGCAGTTTCTAATATAAACAAAAGCTTGCTCTTTAAATAGAAAAAAAAAAAAAAATAGATTGGTCAAAGACACAACTATGAGGAGAAGTATATGGAAGATAGCAAACAAATGAAGGTGAAGATAGCACTGGTGTAAGCTCTGTCTTGGCCAAGCTCCTATTTTTATTTAAATAAAGATTGAAAATTGAAATAAATTCTATAATAACTTAACAAGAAGTACATTACACACAAACACAAAGAAAATATAGAATAAGTCAATAAACTGAAACAACCCAATGGAGAAAGAACCCAACAATATGAAGTATTAAACATGGCCAATATGAAGTATTAAACATGCAATTGAAAAAATTACATGTGGCCGATCCTAATTAGTTTGTTGAGAATCCATAGCCGACCCAAAAAATAATTGGGAGAAAGGCTATATTATTATTGTTGTTATTGTTGTACTAAACTTGCAATAAGAACATTGTACAAAGTGAGATTTTTTAATAAAAACAGAACACTCAGGAGTTTTAACAACACAGGTTATGTGCATGTTACAAAATGTTTTTGTAGTTACCATTTTTACCATTGAAGCTGTCCTTGTAATGTGAACAATCAGGAATTGTAGTCCCAGTTGAGAGAGAGAGGTTACCAAAACACGTCGTTTTGGACGTCCCACAAAAAAAAAAAAAGAAAAAAAAAAAGAGAGAGCAAAATAACGTTGTTTTTTGATGAGTCATTTGTGGCTTGTTTGGTTAGTCATTTTAAAAATCTGTTTTTCTCATTCGAAAACAAATTGTAGTCGGGCTCTTGAAGGGGAAAACAAATGTTAGGTGAATTGTTTTCTGAAAACCAAACTTAAAAATGGTTATTCAAATTTACTGTGTAAACATAATGCAAAATTGAATACATCTTTTTTTTTTTTTTATAAAATGTTTTTTGGTGTTTTTAAAATTGATTTTATCTTTTTTTTTTTTAACAAACACTATAAAAAGAAATACATTTGCAAACATATTTAAATTTCATCTTTCAC
Organism: Notholithocarpus densiflorus; assembly: GCA_030021035.2. Taxonomy (NCBI): domain Eukaryota; kingdom Viridiplantae; phylum Streptophyta; class Magnoliopsida; order Fagales; family Fagaceae; genus Notholithocarpus; species Notholithocarpus densiflorus. The sequence continues at coordinate 27,312 of JARYZH020000146.1, forward strand.
ATTTAAAATCTATACAAGATTATGTTTTGGAAACTTATTTCAATATCAGCCTATTGAGCACCTTTTTTTTTTTTTTTTTTTTTCTTGGGATAAGGAGCATCTTTTTCTTTAACTTAACCCAACCCATCTATTTCATTTTCTAGTGGGTCTTTTGTAGTAAAGTTGATGGGCCGGTTTTCTCCTTATGTTTTTGTCCTCTTTGGGGCTTAGGCCTCCCTTTTTAATAATATTATCTGAATTATAAAAAAAAAAGTAGTATTTATCCTTAATGAAAATACGTTTTAGAAATGATGAACTAAATAGTCTTTTAGATTTGGAGAAAGATCATGTTCATTTTAAGATTAATATTATATTTTATGGGTTCAATAGTGTACATAAAATTAATTAAATTTAAAATTTTAATCGGCATGATACTCGACTTTTGAATTTATAATATTTAATCTGAATTATCAAATAGATCATTTGATTTTAAATGAAAATTATCGTAACAAGAGAATAAGGTTTTGAAGAAGTGTAATAAAAAATAGTTGGAAAGATTAACTAGACTATTTTAAGACAATGGCATATCCCTATAAATTTTAGGGATGATTGGCATAAGAATGTCAAAAAATGCTAAATGTTGTGAGAGGGATTTGAGAATATAGGTGTGCATTTAAAATAACTTATTTTTATGTTTACTGGTTTATTTTATTTAAAAATAAATCGAATAAAAGTATAGTTGTTCCTTAATCCTTAGGAAAAAAGTGAGGCATTACTGTGTATATTATACTCTAAAATAAAAATAAGCTAAACCAAACAATTACCAAGTCCAGCACTAATAAAATAATATTTCATCAATAGTGCTGGTATTAATAAAAGTTTACCATCTTCAAAACAAAGAAAAAGTTTACATAAAAAAAAAAAAAAAAGATTAACATTTTCAAAGCATCTCTCTCTCTCTCATTGTAGCCTAATTAATGTTGAAATCACCTTATCAAAAATTACAAAATGCTTCTAACCTTGTCCCAAACCCGACTTGCCCCAGTCTTGCCTCATAGAGTAGACAAGACAGGTAATATCCCTGATCCAATAACCCTACTCCATCCCACTTTATTGTCATCTCTATTTTGACTTATGGTGAGAAGCCAAATTCTTATTTTATAAATTTTTTTATATTATATTTTTCCATTGATATATCTAACTTATATGTAGAAGCTTAATTGTAAGCCTCACCCACAAAAGTTCCATATGGTGCATCTTAAAAAAGGTATAGATGCATCTATACTTTTTTTAAGATGCACCATAAATATAATATAAGCCAGAGATGCGCATAACTCTGACAAGAAAATGTTAATGTTTGTCCCTAAATAAAATGTTCATCTAGCATTACACAAATTAAGCTTGATTTTGATGTGCCATGCACAGGTTGGTTGCAATTGGAGCAATATAGAGATTGAGCTCATAAATGGTAAAAAAAAAAAAGGAAATAATGATCTCAGAAGTGGTAAAAAAAAGGGGAAATAATGATCTCAGAAATGGTAAAAAAAAAGGATAAAGGTAGCAATCATTATTTGGAACCGAAAACATAATGATACTTATAATTTATGGCTTCACTGTCAACAAGCGTTTGTAGTCCAACGGTTAGGATAATTGCCTTCCAAGCAATAGACCCGGGTTCGACTCCCGGCAAACGCAAAGGTATTGTTTTGCCAAATTTCATTATGTCTCTATGTAATTCTACTAGTGCAAATGTGCAATGCACAATACTTTACCCAATAAGCTATTTTCTTATAATCACCATAAACCAATTGTTAATTGTGCTAATTTTTCCATAAGTCAATATCTGGAAAAGTAAAATTGTACTAGTTCAATGCACAATACTTTACCCAATAAGCCTTTTTTTTAAATCACCACAAACCAATTGTTAATAGTGCTAATTTTTCCGTAAGTCAATATCTGGAAAGTAAAATTGTACTAGTGCAATGCACAATACTTTACCCAATAAGCCTTTTTTTTTTAATCACTATAAGCCAATTGTTAATTGTGCTAATTTTTCCATAAGTCAATAGCTGGAAAATAGTATTCTGTATTTCCCTAGTGCTACTACTACTTTATAATCACTTCCAATGCTACAACTGCAAGTCTGCAGCAGCGAAAATGCCTACTTTTCTTCATGTGTGCTTGTAGGATTCTTGTTACTAGCAACCTGGACATGAGATTAGAAATCCTGCTAGCTATTTGGCTTAGTGGCAGCAGTACCAAAGGAGGGATTCCCAGATTTTGTAGCCCTTTAAGTTGATATGACTTTTTCATCAAAGAAATTGAATCATTGAAGTTTAAACTAGATCTATTTAGCTGGTACACTATTATGTCAAAACTGCCATGCACATGTATATGAGCTCCTTTCTCATCATATGTTTTGAAAAGGAATCGGTGTCACTCTGCTAGCATAAATGTGAAGAAGTCTATGCTTCAACATTCAAAGGAAGTGATCAGAAATAGAATCTCATCATGCAGGATTTGAAGGCCTCTACACAAACTTGGAGATAATATAGCAATCTTAGCATACCCAGTTCTATCTTCGTCAATACGAGCCAAGGTAGCTAGCTTTGTTGGTTTCTTTTCTTGTTGTTAGATTACTGCTAGTTGTGTTGGTGTAGTTTTAATGTTGCATTCTATTTATATCTGCTGTGAAGCTTGTACTCTTTGCTGTAGTTTGGTTGAATAAAATTTGCACTTATATATATAAAAATAAATAAATAAATAAAAAAGAAGAAGAAAGAATCCCAGAGTTGAGTCTATTTTAGTTTCCAATCATAAAAAGAACAAGTGAAGGTTTGTTTTTCTTTAGAAATTTGATTCCCACTAATACTATCTAGCCCAACCTGTCACCCCCCCCACCCCCCCCCCAAAAAAAAAAAAAAAAAAAAAAAATCAACAAACAGTAAAATTTTTGAAGTTACGGAGTTAATGGCAGGAGAATACGTCTGCTTTTGGATGCCCCATGGACTGATAAATCATTTGCATTCCAGGAATCACTTCATGCTATATATCCGACCAATTTAAGGTCAATAAAGAAAAGAGGCCCATCTGCTAAGTTGGTTGTATGAAATTCGTATTCATTTCTGTTGAAATAATTTTAGCTATGTATTGTACTTCATAAGATGGCAGCTATGTTCTTTTGCAAAACCATCCACAATGTGATTATATACTTCCAAAGTGCTATATAAAACAGAGGAGTCATACAACTCTTGTAAGAATTATCAGGAAGATGCTTCCAAAAACTCCATAAGCATTCTTTTGGAACAAGAACATCTGCTCCAAGGCATAAACTAATATTACATTTTTTTTTTCCTATTAAATATCTCAAATCCCTACTCTGGTCTGTGCAGATTATGAAGGATGTACAAAGAAGCAGATGATAAGAAAATACATACAGAATAACTTAATAGATCCAAACCGGTGGAGATTGTAACCATCTTGCTCCTCTCAAACATCTTAACTAAAAGAATCATGACAATAACGTGTCCCACTTTTGTCTTTAATTCATCAAGTGAGCTAATTTTCATCCATTTAGGCCTCTCCTACAAATTGATAAGAATCATTTAAGAGCTCAAATTAGAAGAAGAGAACAATTATAAAAATGTGGAGAGGGAGGGGGGGGGGGGGGAGGAGGCCATCTAGGTAAAGCTTATATGTTCTAATGGGAGGAGATCAGAGAAGCATGTCAGTAAGAATATAAACACAAGTTCTACATTCTATTGTAAATGTTTTGGAAAGTGATCAGTTAAGAAAACTAAGCATATCATCCTCCATGGGTTCTAATCACAATGAAATTATCTATTTGTTCTGCCTCATGTGATGAAGCATAATGCAATTGAGTCTAGTCAGATTTAATATTCTAACCAGGAAATTAAAAGTTAAGAAGCATGGGTATAGATGAATAGGATGGAAAGAGCACTTTTACATCACCTGGTTACCAATCTCATTGAGTCTGATGCATTCAAGTGCTGAAAATATCTTGGCAAGAGAATTGCAAATAGAGTAGCTTTTGTTTAAAGGGAATTAGGATTACCTTGAGAGCAAACATTCCAAACAAAGAAGAGCTTTTAAGGGAACGATCAAGAGGAGCAGGCACATTAGAGGGCACATTACTGATAAATAGTCCATACAAGCCCATACCGAATATTAACATGACAGTCCCAGCAAGATAAACATCTGCATCAGTTGCATTTTCTCACATCATTTTGTTTCCAAAAGAAAGCTACATTGTTAAGAATGGATGAGTAACCCATGCTTGTGCCAAAATGTAAGTGGGTGGAAAGAGTTCTTCAGCAGAAAGAACAACATAACTTTTAGAAACAAGACAACATCATGTATAATTCATGTTACAAATGATGTTGAAACACACTCCTCAATAAACAAACTAAATAATTGGAGAATATACTTCCAATAATATAAAACAAAAATTATGCTGAAGGGAATTCCTGCGAATCTAACCTATAGCTTCAACTAGTCGTAGAACCATCTGTCCTGAATGAATCCCTTTGACGCAGCTTGACCAGTAAACTTTATATGCCTCTATAATATAAACGCAACCCTAAAAACATTTAAAGTAATCAGATATATACAACAAAGTACATAATTACATCCAATGATATGATACAATTAGCATCATAGCATCTAAATTTCAGCGATTCATTAAGTATGGAACTCCATTAAAACATAAAATAAAAAATCTCTTCTGATAAGGTCTATGTATGACTTGAATGGATATCCTTACATAATTGGACAAGTCTCGGGTATGCAAGCCCTGCTATAAATTATAAGAAAACCCTAAAATATTACACAGCTCATAGCTAGTATCATGAGTTGGAAATGAATCATTGTGGTGTGCAACAAATTCAGGTTTCTAGGATTATTTAAGGAATTGTTAGCAGAGAATTCGAATTATAATAACTCTATGCACAAAGTAAAATTCCCAACAATTTTTTTGGTGAATGGTTAACTTCCCAATGATTTCCAGTGAATAGTGTCCTACACTTACCCAACTAGTTTGAGGGGCCATTATGGAAAAATCTTATTGACTTTGCTTCTGCTACTACACTTACCACAATTTTGAATCATGACATTGAGGAAACGAAAGACGAAATGTTGTTTGTTAATGAAACAGCAGTGAAGAATCAGAGTTGTCTACAACTAATTCTGAGAATGCTGAATCACAGTGGCATCATTCGTATGTTTTGATTACTCATGTCTATAAATCAATAGAGTTGCTTATTCTTCTGTTGGTTACTTTGAAGGCATAAGATATCTGATATTTCATTATGTTTGGTCATCAAGAACTTCCAATTAAGACTATGTGGCTTGTTTAAGAGACATACAAAAGTGTAGAATCTACAGAAATACTTTCAACTAAATTTGATTTACTGCCAAAATAATTCCAGAACCTCCATCACCATCACCATCGTATATCATAAGCTCAAGAGCAAATAAATTTACACAAATTGCTGACAAAACATAATTTTTGTCATGTAATTTATTTAGAAGAATAGGGTTAAGGAAAGTACATTGAGAAAGCACAAGAGTGAACCGGCCAATGAGCCTCCAACAGCCAGAAGTGCCAAGAAGCGGAAGTCAAAAATTGTCTGCTCAGAAGTTAACAAGCAAGAAATGCTTTTAGAAGATTAGAATATGCATAAAACATCTGAAAAGATATAGAAGAAGTTCACTACTAGTTTGACATAGATACTTCATCAAAACTCAACAAAGGCAAAAGAAGAGGGGGAAAGATTTTTTATAGTGTGCAATTCTGCATATTTAAATTGATGAAAAAAAATTTCCTTTCATTGATCACATAATCTGAAGCCATATATGAAAATTATACATCAAACCTCAATCTTTGGTAGAGTAATTCTAATATATCATCGGATAACTTATATTGACATAGTGAAGGACCATATGAGCGAGCAGCGACTAGCATTACAATAACTTCTGATTAGGGAACTTAAGTCATTCACTAGCATAAGGACATATCTTCAAAGAAATGATCACAGGTAGATATACCAATAACATGTACCAATACAACTAAAATTACAATAACATTATAATCTCAGTTATTCAAGAAGGGCATGCCGAGACACTGACAGTGACTGATCAAGTTTGTTCCCCGGCTTTGCCAAAACTTTTGTTTATTTTAGACAGTAAAACTACATTCATTACATCATTTTTCAGCAGCAATCAGTCAAGCAACTAACCTGCAAAAACCCAACACTATAAACAGCTTTTTTTTCACACATCTTATTCAAATCAGTCACTTCCCAATTCCAATAATTTTATAAATGGCTACTAGTTTCTATATACCTTATACTGGCTTCATGAATTCACAAACTTTTCCTAGAAACAATTACCCTTAAGATCAAATTTTTTTTCTTTCTTTCTTTTTTATTGGAATTCAACTGAAAAAAAAAACAAGTAAAATAAAAGGAGTGGTGAATTAGCAATATACCCTCTCAATGTTGGACTCAGCACCCTTCACAAACCGGAAGATCGGGCTGCCAATTGGGTTTGCAAGGGCGTAGTTGAGGTTCGAGTCTGGGGGTCTAGAGGGCTCAACAACAAACGGTTTTGATGAGGAAGTAGTGGTAGATGAAAGTATGGTACTCTCTTTTGTTGGTGATGACGCTTTTGACTCAGGAGATGGTGATGATGGCGAGGAGGAGCTCAAAGAAGCACAGGGATACAAAAGGCGGCCGCGGTTGTGTAAAGGGCGGCCGCCGCGGTGGATCGAGACTGAGACGGAGAGTTGTGGAGTGGAGATGGAAGTGAAGAGAGCCATAGTAGAGAGAGAGAGAGAGAGATATTTTGAAGTGGAAAAGATGTGGTTGGGAATAAGCTATGTATTTTTTCTTTCTTTCTTTTTTACCGGTAGATGGCGGGTAATAACGGTAATTTGGGCAAAATTTGAAATAGTACCTAGAATTTTTTATTTATTTTTGGTAAATAAGATTGCAAAAGTTAATTAGTTAAAGTAGACTGTTTTTAGAATTTGAATTTGTTAAACTCAAGATCAGGCTGGAACTTGAGTTTAACAAACTCGAGTTCTAAAAATAGTCCACCTAATTAATTAAGAGGTCGTTTGGTAAATTGTTCTAATAACGTTGTTTTTAAATACGTGTGAATAAAAAAATATATAAAAATACGTATAATATTATTTAAAAACTGAAAAAATATATATTTAAACTTTAAACACATGTACCAACCCTTCGTAACTATCTTAAGTTTTTTCCAAAAATATAATATTTGGCAAATTTTGCCCAGTAATTTGACAAGGAAAGTGGGATTACACGCGTGGTGGGGGTGCGTGAGTAGGAGAAGATGGTCCACACATATTGAAACACATGTTTGTGCTGCAATTTTTTCTTTCTTAATTTTTCTTCTTTTTTGGTTTTAACGAGACAATGATCGGAATCTGACAATATTTCTGTGTGGTTGCTTTCGAAATTGGCATGTGATGTGTGTGCCCTTGTAGGGAAGCTTGGTGAGCTTTACTAACAGAGACCCAGCAACATTGTTGTCATGATTGATGATAAAAGAGCAATAGTTATTGGTTCATAATTTCTCACCTTTTGTGGCCTTAAAAAGTTACATTTTTTTTTTTTTTTTGAGAATGATAAAAAAAAGAAAAAAAGAAGAAGAAGAAGAAGTTGCATTTGAGCGTGGAATGCTTAATTTATTGATTTGTTAGGTTTCCAACATTAATTAGTAAAATTGAAATCATGCTTTTCAAAACTGAGATCGAAAATTGGTTTAAAATATTTTTTTTAATAAATTTTTCTTTTATTATTAAACTAAGACACTAATTAAAATTTATTTTATGTATACATAGTTTGAATCATAGATCTCTTATTTGAAAATAAAATACTTTATTAATTGAATTAGTTAAAGAACCTACTGTCAAAGAAGAGTTTCATATAGGAGAAATTGACAAAGCTATTATCATGGTCAAAATTATGTTTTTAAATCTAGATATAGTTAAGGAAAGATTTAATTATGTCAAAGCCATATTGGCAAATGAGAGAAATTATTCAATACACGTATGTCAAAATGTCAGCAATATTTAATGGTCCCCCATTCACTAATAACGTGACATTTAAAATAAAAAAAAAATTTAACTCCAACAAAAAAAAAAAAAAACTTTATCACTCCATCCAACAAAAAGAAGAAGAAAAAAAAAAGTTTCACTAGGAGTCCAGGATAGGACTTCATCACGGCAAAATTTGCCAAACATTATAATTCTGGGAAAATTTTAGGCGGATGGCATGCGTTCAAAGTTTATTAGTAAGTTGAACTCTTTTTTGGAAATCGAGTACAGCAAAATCGACTTCCAGCCAAAATTGAGTTTACTATACTCGACTTCCTTTTTTTATCCACCTCAGTGCTAATTTTCGGTAGGAAGTCGAGTATATTAAAATCGATTTTGGCTGGAAGTCGATTTTTCTATACTTGATTTTCAAAAAAGAGTCTAACTAACTAATAAACTTTGAACGTATGCCATCCGTCTAAATTTTTTCCAGAATTATACTGTTTGGCAAATTTTGCCCTTCATCACCCCCACCATCTTACCATTCGATCAAATGGGTAGAGAATCCCAAAAAATCAGAGTTGAATATATGAATGATATCATGAGTTATTTTAGAACTATAATAATTACCACACCATTTTTCACTTTCACACAGATTACCATTTTTTATCCACTGCTATCGATTAGCCATATAAGATGATTGTATATAAGGGTGTGATAAAGCGTTGTAGTACTAGAATTATTGATGTTATCATTGGCCTTTCTTTCCTCCATCTCCCCCTTGTATGTCATAACCAATATCAAGATAGTCTTTGCTAAAAAAAAAAAAAAAAAAAAAATCAAGATAGTCATTTCCATAGCACTACCCATTCTGTCACCACCACATTTGGCATCGGCAAATCGTATCAAAAGAAGAACAATAGGTTCTTACCTTTGTCAAATTTGTTTAAGTCCAAATCCAAAAAATCAAAATTGAATCCTATATTTTCCTGTTAAGAATCATGTGAGTTACAATTATTCTTTTGGGATGCGGTGACCAAGATTATGGTTCAATTAATTAAAACAAATGACATGATATCTTTGGATGGGATGACTCCTCTAGTAGGACTGAATAATTTCATGATCACTGGATTCTATTAAAACCGTCGTACTAGTGGATTGAATGATTTCTCCTCATAAATATTGATACGTGTAAACATAGTGTGCACGATTTTATTTGGAAGAGGATTGAAAAGGGATTTTCCTTTTCTTTAGATAAGCATTAATAGCAAACAAGCCAAATCAATCGACCAAAAATGATGCATGTAGAATCATCATCTAAAGTTCTTAACTACATGGTGATCACTTGCTTAAGTAAAAATTTAAACGAAGATTATCATTAGATCAATACATCGGGAGTAGTCTTTGAACTAGTAATTTTTCTTTTTAAGTGGTATATATGTTTTGTGTAGATTGTGCAATATCTTAGATTTAACATGTCAAAAATTTTTGTTTCCATTGAGAAGCCCATCTTTTATTAGGCATTTTATTTAAGTGGGAGTACTTTCATTGAAACAAAATTGAAAGTGCTTCAGCTCAACTTATACTCCTCTCCAGCTTAAACTCTTGTCCGAGTGGAAGTGACAGTGCTGTGATCTCTACAAGCTTCTGCAAGCCTATGAAAGTCACATTGGTAATGACCCATTTTTGGCTTAGAGCAAATTCTCCATTCACAACCTGTGAACTAACTAATACATTATTCCCAACTACCCCTCCATTAAACCTCACTAGAGTCCAATTGCCTCCTTCATTTCGCATCTCCACATCCACTCCATCAACTCCATTATCCAAGAATACTTCTCCAGTGCTATTTCCACTATTGTTAACTACCACCAAGAGTTGGAATTCAGTCTTCCTTGCTTCTTGGGTTGTATTGGCCTCTACTTGGAAGGCCAAAATGTTGCCTTCCTGAACATGAATGTTTATATGATCAAGTGGTGCATCAAGTGTGATGTTCTTTCCTGAATCCACACACTGAATTTGAGTAGTTAAAGAGGTCAAACCAGTTCCCTGCAGGAAAATATGCTTCAACAAAAACTGCTCCTTGGTTCAATACAGGTGACACCAACACACCTTTCCCAAGTAGGAATTGTGAGTGAACTTCAAAAGTGTTGACATCCTCAGGGAATGAGAAGAAAAGTGGCCGTGCAACCGGGGTCCCCTTTGTGTGTGCCTCATACATCAAAGTGTACAAGTAAGGGAGCAGACATAGCGGAGTCCAAGTGCCTTTCTGGCTGATGCAGCAACTGATTCCCAAAGATAGAGCTCCTGAGGATTTGAGTGTTTGTCGGAATGATCCCTTGAAAAGGGATAAAAGGCTCTTAGCTGCCCTTGGACATTTTTTTTCTCAATAAGCTTTGATAAAAGGAAAAAAAAAGGCAAATTATATTGAATATTCACAGCCATAATACTAACAAATTTCACACACTTTAAAGAACTAGTTTTTATAATCTCCTATATTGTTACCATGGTGAATGATGTTGTCTTGTATATTCAATATATAGCAATTGCAAGTTTCAAAGTTTGCTTCTTCATTTGACAAATGGTATTAGATGCAGAAAGATATAGTCCTGTTGTATAGCAAAAATTTAAAACTTGTAAGATAGATGTTGATTGCAAATGCTATGTAAACCAAAACAAAATGGTCCAATATTTATGAGATTTTTCATTATTTAAAGTGCCTAAAAATGTTACCTGAATCCAACGTTGACAGAGTTCTTCATTTGTATTACCAAGAAAGCCACATATATCCGCTCCAACCATTGGAATTCCAAAAATTCCAGCATTTAAAATGGAAAGAATTGAGTATGCCATATCATTCCAATTAGCAGCATTGTTTCCAGTTCAGTGTGCTGTGTACCTTCCAGAACTAACAAAAGTTGCCTTGGTTTCTAACAGTCCAAACAAGTTATGGACATTATACTCTGCAATGTTGCCATAGTGTAAGGCTGCTGGAGGAATAGTATTGCTAATGATGGGCCGCTTGCTGCCATAGTTGTTGATTTTGTAAGGAGGGTCATCAAGAGTAGAATTTGGAGTGGCAGGAGCAGTATCAAAATTAGCTATCTCATTCATGTCCAGCCAATTACCATCAACAGGAACAACATCTCGGAATCATATGATCTCACCACCCCAAAAATATTTAGTCAATGGATTTAGAAAATCAGGGAAGTAAACTGGCCCGGGCCAAACTTTTCCTTCGTAAGGTGAACCATCACATCTTAGATAGATATCAGTTTCTAAACCTCTCTTGTATGTTCCATACATACAAGTAAGATCTACCCAAATACCTATGAACGATAAGTAATTATTAGGTACTTTCAAAGTACAGTTAATTAAAATGGTACTGCAATTAATATTTTTAATAAGTGACAACAACCAAAGAAGCTAGAGAAGAACAAAGGTGTAGAAGTTCTTGCTGATGAAAATAAAGATTGTGTTTAATAATTACCACATACCAGGATCAACAATGAGAACATATTTTTGACCATTTTGGTGACGTGTGTCAGGAAAAAAATTTCATTTGGTCAGCTGAAAAGTTGACAGGATAAAGTGTGAAAAGCTTGTACTCATCCATGTAATCTATGTCTGTCCACATTACTTCTAGAGGTATATTAGCATTCGCATAGCCAGCAACCACTCCTTCAAGTTCAGAAACGTTCTTGTAGCCGTATCGACATTGATGAAAACCTTTACATAATATAACATAAGTAAGCATGAATTAAGAACTAAAATCAAGATAATTATATATTAGTAACAAGAATGACACACCAAAAGTGAAAATCTTCAAGTCTAACCACACAAACAAATTGTTAGGAAAGGAAACCAAACCCAAAATTAAGGCCACGTCAATAAAGCATGCGCATGAAAAATTACAACAAAGAGCCTAAGGATATCTAAAGTATACTTAAAAATAAGAAATACCTCAATAACTGTAATAGTTCTAGTATCACAACTTTATGTTACAATTTTTGTCACAATTATGATGTGGTCAATTGTGAGTACTGAGTAGTAGACAATCGCTTATACATGGGTCCATGCTTTTTCTTTTACCACTCACAATCGATTACATCAAAGTTGTGGCACAAAAATTACGTACAGACTTTTGAAGGATACCTTAGTGATGAACAATGATACAAAAGAAAGTCTTAATTGAATAACTTACCAAATGACCAATATGGCATTGGTGCAGAGAGGCCAATGAGCTCTGTATATTGCTGGACAACAGTTTCAGGCAATGGCCCAGCAAAAATGTACAAATCAAGAACCCCACCAATGACATTGTATGTAATTCTATCACCACCATATGTTACATCCATGCCATTGCTGTTTGGCAGTAAAACTCCATGACTAGTTTCAGCTTTCACCTTTCCATCCGCGGTAGGCGACCTGACATCAATGTAAAAGGGATGGGAACAATAGAGGTTGGTATCGGTTCTCGAGCTAGGAATGTCAGCATTCCACAATGTAAAAGTCTGATTAGGAATCAACTTGAAAGTGCTCTTTGTGGGCTCTCCCAGGCCATACAAGGAGGACCTGTTTAGTGGAAGTGAGGAAGAGAGTTGAAGATATTGATCCTTGAAGACCAAGAAAGTGCTGGAGTTGGACACGTCGGGTGAGTTGTCGAAGAGGACATCGCCGGAGGAGCGGCGGGCCACAGTGAAGCCAAAAGGGGTGGTGTTGTGGAGGTTGAAGATGAGGTCAGAGTTGGGGTCAGAGATATTGAGGCTTTGGGGTGGTGGGTTTAGAAGGTCTAAAGGTGAATGGTGAGTTTGGTTTGGCAAGGGAATGATGTCTTGTGGGATCTCCCATCTTTGTTGGTCAGAATCTGTGATTCTGATTCTCAATTTATTTTTTGTTTGAAAGCTGCATAGAAGTAGAGCAAGTGATCAGTGGAAATTGGTTAAGGCTTTCTTTCTAGTTATGAATAATAGGAATAGGATCCTCAAAAATTCTATTCACTCACTTTGAAAATAGTAAATAGCACCACAACATCAATAATTTAAACGGATAGCAAAATAGTAATGATCAACTCTTTTTATATAAAAAAGTCAACTTTTTATTTGATGTTAATATCATGGTAAAATCCAATTCAAAATGAATTATTAAGATTTTAGAAATTCCACGATAGACTTGTTCCTAATAATTATGGAAGATCTGTTTTTTTTTTTTTTTTTTTTTTTTGAGAATCAATTATGGAAGATCTTAAACGTAAGAAAAACTTAGCTAGTACACAAACAATAAAAAAGTCCGATTAGGGTATCTTTTGATATGCATGAATTTGGGATCAAATGTTAATTTTCGAGAATTCAAGACAACTTATGTCTATTTGTTTGATTTTGATAGAATTCAAATGTTAATACCACAAATATTCCATTTCTCGTAGAATGTGAGAATTCATAACCTTATGATATATTAATTCTCATATATCTCCTATCCAAAATTTTTTTTTTTTTAAATTCTCATATATCTTATGTAGGTACTCAAGAATTCTTTGCTTTTGGCTTTGACTTTTTTGGCTTGATTGCCTTGCCTTGCCTTTGGCAAACTAATGGTACTCTTACTCCATTGGTTCATCCCTTATAAGGTAGAAAGAGGAAAGACATCTTTCCAATGTGGGACAAAAGAAGTCCTTTTATTGTAGGTACTCAAGAATTCTTTGCCTTTGCCTTTGGCTTTTTTGGCTTGATTGCCTTGCCTTGCCTTGCCTTTCCTTTGGCTTGAATTCTTTTGTCCCACATTGGAAAGATGTCTTTCCTCTTTCTACCTCAAGATCCCATTAATCCCCCCAAAAAAATTGGTTCAATGCGTGAAGCTTACCTCTCAGAAGCGTTGGTAATAACCAGTGCAACATGTTCTAGGGAGCTTAGACTTTTAGTGATAGATTTCAAGAGTTTATTGTTTGTTTCAGAATCTCAAAGTTTTATGCCCAACACAACCATACTAAAAGCACAAGGAGGTAAAAATTTGAATTCTTTTGTCCCACATTGGAAAGATGTCTTTCCTCTTTCTACCTTTTAAGGGATGAACCAATGGAGTAAGAGTACTGTAGGGTCACGATTTGCAGCCCAAGCCGAAAATGTATGGGATCTTGGCCAGTGAGCCCAGTACAATAAATTTGTAGATAGTGGGTCAAAGAATTAGGCTTTAGTAAATTGGACAACGGCTAATATGGATGAACTCCTTGTCCGAGGAGGCAAGTGCTCATATAAATCAAGTAAACAGAGTACAAGTGCAATTGTGATTGCTACAGTGTTCTTTCTCTGTTTTCTGATCCCCTTCCTCTAAGGTCTCTACTCTCATTTATACAACATCTCTTCCTTCATCTTTACCCTACACGTGGATAGTTAATGGCTTAGGCTGATACTTGTCCCATCAGCCTCCTCTAGAAGTCTTTGGAGGATGGTTATAAGGCTGGAAAAGTACTGTTCAGAGGTCACTTACTCATTAATGCGGCCAGTGAATTAGCTACAGAGCATTCAATGCTGTGGTAGCAGCTTTCCCTTAGATATTTTTGGGTTCTCATCTTTCTTGTACGTTTATGGTGCACATCCCTGTCACTAGAGCTTCTTGGAAGGTCACTTTGGTCATTAGGATTTATACCCGACCTGCGTTTAGCTTATCCGAGGAGATATTCCTCCTCGGATTCGGACCTCTCACGCTCTCGGCCAAAGCCCCACGCTCTCGGCTAAAGCCCAAAACCCAATTGTATGATTTTGGCCCATGACCCCATAATAGCCCCTCAAAACTCCGATTTTTTCCTCTCATCCGAGGAGAAAAGTGGGGTTTTGAATTCTTTAAGAGTTAATTCTACTTGATGGGACAAGTACTAGCCTAAGCCATCAACTATCCACGTGTAGGGTAAAGATGAATGAAGAGATGTTGTATAAATGAGAGTAGAGACCTTAGAGGAAGGGGATCGGAAAACAGAGAAAGAACACTGTAGCAATCACAATTGCACTTGTACTCTGTTTACTTGATTTATATGAGCACTTGCCTCCTCGGATATGAACACTTGCCTCCTCGGACAAGGAGTTCATCCATATTAGCCGTTGTCTAATTCACTAAAGCCTAGTTCTTTGACCTACTCTCTACAAATTTATTGTACTGGGCTCACTGGCCAAGATCCCATACATTTTGGGCTTGGGCTGCAAATCGTGACCCTACAATTGGCCGCCGTCTGTGGGAAGAGCTTGTGTGATAGTGAGTGCAACGGTTAAGTATGGTAGGATCACAGTTCTAGGGGCTTTTAACATCAAGCACATGCCTCGTATCTTTGTCAAGGGCCAAATCCTCGCGAATCTGGTGGCCAAGTTCACTGAACCTCCATTAGAGGAAGTGGCAGCAACAAAGAGCATGGATGAAGAATTGGTTGGCACAATCTCCCTATAAGAACCTTTATTCTGGAAGGTATATGTTGATGGTGTAGCAAATCAAAGGGGCTCCGTAGTGGGGCTAGTTCTGGAAGGTATATATTGATATATTCTAATCTTTCTATAAGTGGTTAAACAGAACCTTAGCTATGTCGGGTCCCTCGGACCTCCTGCTTTGGGAAAATTAACACACACTGACATCTTTTGAAGTGGTTAAACAGAACCTCAGCTATGTGGGGTCCCTCGGACCTCCTGCTTTGGGGAAATTAACACACACTGACATCTTTTGAAGTGGTTAAACAGAACCTCAGCTATGTCGGGTCCCTCGGACCTCCTACTTTGGGGAAATTAACACACACTAACATCTTTTGAAGTGGTTAAATAGAACCTTAGCTATGTCGGGTCCTTTGGACCTCCTACTTTGGGGAAATTAACAACACAATGGCGTCTTCCAAGTGTTTAAACTCAAACTTAGTCATGCCTGTAGTCCTCGGACCAGATGCTAAGGAGAAGTTAACACTTAAGGGCAACTCTACAAGTGTTTAAATTGAAACTCAATCATGACTCGGTCCTCGGACCAAATGATGAGGGAAGTTAACATTCAATGGCATCTTCCAAGTGTTTAAACTCAAACTTAGTCATGCCTGTAGTCCTCGGACCAGATGCTAAGGGGATGTTAATACTCAAGGGCATCTTTACAAGTGTTTAAACGAAAACTCAATCATGCCTCGGTCCTTGGACCAGATGATGAGGGAAGTTAACACTCCATGACAACTCTACAGGTGTTTAAACTAAGCCTCAGCCATGCCTTGGTCCTCGGACCAGATGATGTGGGGAAGTTAACATTCTATGCTATCTATTTGTTTCTCACTATAGTGTCAAGACAAACCCAAGATCATAACCAACTCCTCAGATTGGTAGCTCTGAAAGGAGCAATTTACAGTACAAATATGGGGCGCGTAAAACAGCACTCTCCCGGGTGTAAATCAAGGGATCAAGTAGAATTAACTCTTAAAGAATTCAAAACCCCACTTTTCTCCTCGAATGAGAGGAAAAAACCGGAGTTTTGAGGGGCTATTGTAAGGTCATGGGCCAAAATCATACAATTGGGTTTTGGGCTTTAGCCAAGAGCGTGGGGCTTTGGCTGAAAGCGTGAGAGGTCCGAATCTGAGGAGAAATATCTCCTCGGATAAGCTAAACGCAGGTCGGGTATAGATCCTAATGACCAAAGTGACCTTCCAAGAAGCTCTAGTGATGGGAACGTGCACCATAAACGTACAAGAAAGATGGGAACCCAAAAATATCTAAGGGAAAGCTGCTACCACAGCATTGAATGCTCTGTAGCTAATTCACTGACCGCATTAATGAGTAAGTGACCTCTGAACAGTACTTTTCTAGCCTTATAACCATCCTCCAAAGACTTCTAGAGGAGGCTGATGGGACAAGTATCAGCCTAAGCCATCAACTATACACGTGTAGGGTAAAGATGAAGGAAGAGATGTAGTATAAATGAGAGTAGAGACCTTAGAGGAAGGGGATCGGAAAACAGAGAAAGAACATTGTAGCAATCACAATTGCATTTGTACTTTGTTTACTTGATTTATATGAGCACTTGCCTCCTCGGACATGAACACTTGCCTCCTCGGACAAAGAGTTCATCCATATTAGCCGTTGTCCAATTCACTAAAGCCTAGTTCTTTGACCCACTCTCTACAAATTTATTGTACTGGGCTCACTGGCCAAGATCCCATACATTTTGGGCTTGGGCTACAAATCGTGACCCTACATCTTATATTTTTAAGAATTATTAACGTAACACTTAAAAAAAAAAATCTATATTATAGGGCATTTTTAAAAATAAATAAAAAATCTATTATAATCAAAATCAGCACTTGGAGATCTTATAAATTCAAAAAAATACAATTTTTTTAACTTTAGAATATAAGATATTTAATTAGTAATGCCACTGGACATGAAACCTCCACTAAATAAAGATTTTTTTTTTATTAAAAACAAAAAAGTTGAAACACAATAATGTTGGAAATGTATATTGTATTATTGTGACAAAACTAAAGTATTACAATATCATTTTATTCACTGCCATTTATCCTGAAAAGTTTGCATACGACAAAAATGCAATCTTATTAGTAGAAGAATCAGTTTAAAATAAACTTTACCTGGCAGTGAGGGTGGAATTTTGAATATCAGGTCCATATATAGATGGAGGAGCTGTGAATGAGGCTTAGAGAAGCAGTCAATGACTTACCAGAATGATCAATTTTAACTGATCTAATGGCATAGCCAAAACCAACTGTTTGATTTTGGTGTTGTGCATTTGATGGTGCAAAGTGACAAATAAAAAAACAAAGTAATTAGAAAAAAAGTTGAAACTCATAATGAGGATGAGATGCTTTTGGTCTATTCATGTTGTTCCTTCACATTTCTACTTTTGTGTGACGATGATTTTGGAGCATGGTTCTTTACTACAGTGTATATTTATAGCTCCATAAGTGTTTTCTTTTATAGAAAAATGGTAATGTATTGCTAATCTAAGGAAATTAATAATATATTTTGTTCAAAAAGGAAAATTAAATAATACATTCATTCTATGTAATTGTTGTTAAAACTTAAATGCATGGTTTTACTTTTTGTCATATGACAATAGAAAAAAAAAACACTAATTCACACTAATTTGCTATATATTTAAGTTATTGATGAAGATAAATCTAGAACACTCCCTCGACAATAAGTTATATATTCTTTCAAAAACTCTATATGAAAAAATATCCGATAATTAATTTTTCACATCTTATTCCACTTTAGTACAAAGATAACAATAAAACGTAGACTTTTAATAATAAAAAATAAATAAAAACCTTTAACACGTGCGTTTTTAGTAAAAGAAAAAAAAAATTTCATATAAATATTTATCGGTAATATTCAAATAAAGGAAACATTTTATGACGGACTGTGTTTATTACACAACGAACAGTTTTACACAATCCAAAAAAAAAAAAAAACAACTAAAATCATGACCTCATCAAGTCATGGTCCCAATTATTTTTGAACGGTGTAAAACAAATTATGTACA
The DNA here is from genome assembly GCA_030021035.2 of Notholithocarpus densiflorus. Taxonomy (NCBI): domain Eukaryota; kingdom Viridiplantae; phylum Streptophyta; class Magnoliopsida; order Fagales; family Fagaceae; genus Notholithocarpus; species Notholithocarpus densiflorus. The sequence continues at coordinate 45,877 of JARYZH020000146.1, forward strand.
ACAAGTATGGGAAAACAGTGCCATTTCTCAGTTTCTTTCCGTGGGCAATGGTGATCACTTCAAAACCACTAGCCTACTTGGGGTGAGAACATTCAGTTTAGTGCTCTCATTGATGATGAGGGTTTATGTTGTAATTACACAAAAATTGACAAAACTCCCATGGGCACATAGCATGGAGAGTTTGGCTGGGTACAGAGTATGGAGAGTTTAGAGTAAGGAGCATATATTGGGTAGCTATGGCCCAAAACTAGTATATATTTTACTATATTTGTTTAAGTGGACCCAATGGACCAGATTGGACCGAATAGACCAAATTGACTGAAATGGGTCAAAGTGATCGATGTGGACCAAATGGACTAATTGGACCGAAGTGGACCAAATTAGATCAAAATACTACTCTGATGTGACTTAGCGGGAGCGTAATCAACCATAAATGTTATATTTCAACTTTTAGAAATTATATAGATGATAAATAAGAACATTTAAAATGGAGGAAAACTTGAACACAACAATGATCCACTCATTAAAATTAAACTAATAAAATTGACGCGTTTTACACACACAAGAAAAGTAACGGGATCAATTTGATAAATAAAATTTTTTTGAAGTATCTTAACAGCAATTAGACCTAATAAAAATAGTGACAAGTATTCCAAATAAAAACAAGATAATTCTCACACATTCTCAGTATATAGAAATTATGGCTTTTTCTTTCCAAAGAATCTTGAGTTTTTAACCCTCAAAGTGCAAAAGAGATTTTTATTGTTTGTTGATTAAATTATGGTCTTAATTACTTGTTGCCAATAGACTTAATGTAAAACTAGATCCATAAATATGCCGTTATTGAGCTTCATGATCAACAAGCAGAAGAGAAAGAATAGAAAAAAGAAAACTGCGAAGCGAAAGGAACCCCAAAGTCCAATGATTTGCGTTGCAAGATCAAGAAGGCTCAGCCTAAAAGAGTGATTTAATTATAATTATTTGTCAAGAGATCAACTTTGCACAATGGGGATCTACCCAGTAATTGTAATCTTGTAATTGAGGTTAATTTTGAATCTATCCACTCTATTTTCTAGTTAGGGCTTTAGATCTTGATTCGGTGGGATTATTCTACAACCTAGAAGATGGTGTAAAGTTAAAGTTAACTACAAAATATCATCAAAGATGAAGTACAAACCAAGAATAAAGAGGTGGTCGTAAAATTCCTAGGGACAACGCTTTTGCATTAGTTAGAGTTGCAGTCTTGACAAGCAACTTGGAGAGATCACAACGACAAAAAAGAAGGCTGGTGACCAGACCACGTTTGGAGGGGATATTTGGCTTCTAGCATTGTAAAGGAGGGCAATATAGTAAGTTAACATACGTTTGAAATGTTTTAGCAAACTAGCATCTCGAGTTTTAAAAACTCGAGTTCTATTTAAAACTCGAGTCTCACAAACTCGCTTTGTACTTGATGACTTGGAAAGGAAATGTCAGGAAATGCCACATAGATCTTGAGTCTCAGGGACTCGAGTTGTACAAAATCAAAATCGAGTCTCTAAGACTCGATTTTCTTAGGCAAAAACCTTTTTTACACAGCTTTCGGATGATGAGGTTCTAAAGCAAATTCCAGACAAGGAACCCAGAGAAAAAACATCGTCAAAGAACCCAGAGAAGAAAAAACATCATCAAACAACGAATTCATCAACAAACCCAGAGAAGAAAAACATCATCAAACAACGAATTCATCAACAAACCCAGAGAAGAAAAACATCATCAAACAACAAAAATTCATCAAACCAAAGACCCAAAGAAGAAAAACCTTCGCTTGGAGCTTCACCGCTGCTGCCTCCATCGCTCCTGGGTTAGGGAGATTTGGGTTCGTCGATTTTGGTACTTGAAGAACAACAAACCTGAAGAAGAACAGGAAGAACGATCTGACGATGAAGAACAGAGGAACGATCTGACGACGAACAGAGACGAAGTCACTCTGCGTCGCTTGCGGCGGCAACGTCGACGACAGGACCGAGGAGCGGCTCGGATCGTGGCTGATGCTCATATGCTTTCAAACGTCGGTGATTTCGTCGGCGATGTTGGTCTCCGCTTGGGTCTCAACGATGTTCTAATGGAAGAGTTGGTGGGTGTCACTGCTTGTGTTCTTGGAGACATGGGTTGCCTTCGTTTGCGTTTGAGGGTTTGAGATACACTGAAAGAAGAAGACAAAGGCTGATCTGAAAAAAAAATGGTGGAACTCGAGTTTCTAAAACTCGAGTTCTACATGGAATTTTTTTCCCACATCGGATGCCACCGCTTGGGTCTCCGCTTGGGTCTCGAGTTTTAAAAACTCGACTTCTAATTGAACTCGAGTTTTAAAAACTCGAGATGCTAGTTTTCTAGTTTGTTTTGCAACCTGACAACTAACGATATTCTTAGAAAATTAACGCTAAATGGAAAAAAAATTCCACGTTTGGAGGTTTTCATTAGACTTCCAAGGAACTTGAGCGAGAGATCCATTAGACTTGATTGAACTAGGTGGGTAATACAAATGGGTTGCTTCGAATCTGATGTGTAATTTTTTATTAATAAAATAGTTGTCATGTGAATAAAAAAATGACTTGTCACCGCTCCATTAAACACATAAGCAAAGAAACTAACAGAAGTTAACGGGAGGACTTATAGCACTTATTTTTTAAACTTTAGGGAACAATAATGCTCATTTAAAACTTCAGGGATCAAAAGCACTCAGTCGGTAAACTTTAGGGACCAACAGTGTATTTTCGCCAAATAATAATAATGATATGGCAAGCTCTAGAGAGGTCAATAAAAAGTCAAAGGTTTCGGTTTTATATATATATATATATATATATAGATGATAAGAAACCATTACATATTTTAGAAATGTATGGTTTAAAAAAAGTGTAAGCTAATACCATGTATAATTTGAATCTCTTCTAAAAAAAGTGTATAATTTATACCGTATAATTGTGATTGTTTTTAAATATATTTGTGCATATGCACAGGGCTACACATTATTATCTAAAACATAAACTTTTAGTCCAATAATGTGCTAAACAATCTATTTAAAAAAAAAAAAAAACTAGAACAAGCAGATGCAAGCCTGTATGGCGAGGTGGAAAAGATGGATGATGGAAAACTATGGAACGAAAATGAAATGAGAAGGCTGTGTGAGTTTTCCATTGTTTGGCTGGGTGTGATAGGCCAAGAATGTATTGACCACTTAGGTAAATTAACCAATTAATTAGCCAAGTGAATTAATTAAGTCAATTTAACATACAATACGCGTGGTAGCACAAACAAATCACCAAATAACTAAATGCAGCGGAAATTAAATTTGACACGGGTGATTGTTTACGAATGGGGAAAACTACCGAGGCAAAACTCCACCGGGTGAATTTAAGGTCACCACTTCCGAGAATCCATTATTATCAAAATAAGCAGTTACAAGTAAAGGAATCCCAATACCTTATACCAACCTACAGTTGAACCCTTACCCCAATACACAATTGGACTTGTAATGTAGTGATAATCTCTCCTTTCAATGCACGGTTCCAAGTACATGACTAACCAATCGATGCACGGATCCCAGTACGTGACTAACACACCAACTTGAGAAAGATGTTGGCTGCAAAGTTCTTCAGTTCATCCACACGATGAAGATCAAGAAGCTCATTGGTTACAAAACCCTACGACGTACAAACGCAGTAGCTTCTTCAAGAAAAAGATGAACTATGGCAGATTGTCTCCGGTCACAATATGCATGTAACAACAAGTGCAACAACCTCATGACGACCCTTAAAATAATCCTTATATATGTCTAGGGTTGTGAGAAAAGAAAATTTAAACACATAGCTTGGATATGCGTGAAAAACAGATCTGGAAATCTAAATTTCAAAATTCTTGATAGATACAGCTGTCGAGCTATTTGTCGAACTTTAATGAATATCACTTCTTTACTTGATTCTTGAACAGATTTGCATGGCTTCAATACTTGGACTTGAACTCTTGTTTCTTGAAGTATTAAACACATCCTAGATCTATCCAATTACAAGTAAAGTGCATTTTGTCAAAAGATTAGCTAATTCTATATGACATGTTTTTAACATGTTCCACATATGTCCTAACAAGGTGGAAATTTGGGTGGATAGAAAATGATGAGTATGAGTGTTTTACATATGGACGCGCTAAAACTTAGTGTTTTACTCATTTTCTCTTTCTCAAATCTTGTATTCATTTTTCATTTCCAACTCATTTATGTTTGAGACGTGCTACGTCCACAACATTTTTACAATATTTTCACAACAAATCATAGATGGTTAGTTGTTATTGATTTAAATTTGAACCAAATACTAAGATTACTTTTTTACCCCAACAATAATAACTAGTAACAACCTGTCACTTAAGATTTGTTGTAAAAATGTTGTGGACATATCATTTCTCTTTATGTTTGGCACAAATTTTCTTGTCTTTTTTTTTTTTTTTTTTTTTTTCATTTTTCACTTTTCAATTAAAAATTCAACACAAACTTTGAGTTTTTTTCAATTCCTTTTTAGTGAAAATGAAAACGGTAAAAAGATGTATTCATTTTTTTTGTATTCAAAGTCTCTTTTTTGAACACTAAAAATGAAAACTAAGTACAAATAAAAGAGTCAAACCAATTTTTTAGCGATGGGCCTCACTCTTTGTCCTCCTAAATTAAAAGAAAAATGGAAATAAAAATGAAAATGTATGTGAGATTTAAAAGACATTATTAATCCTTTTTCCCCACCATTTCAAACTATAATTAGGACGTAACAATAAATTAATTTCTATCCTTCCACCTTGCCATCCCTCTTACCAAACACACATTATGGGAAATTAAAATATTTTTTATCTTTCAATTTTTCTATCTTTCAACATTTTCCATCCTCCCAACAAAACATGGTTCTAATAGTGTGTTTGGTTGAAGGTGTTTTATGTCTCTATCCTTCTACTTTTTCATCATCTTCACTAAAACACGCTTGGTGAAAAATACAAATATTTTCTATCCTTTTAACATTTTTCTTTCGTACCATTTTTTTCCATTTTTCTAACTAATATGGTATATGAAATTGCCAAGAACTTTGTATCTGAATTGGTATCTCTCTGTTAGGGGTGGCAAATGGGCGGGTTGGGTCATAAATGGGTTGGGTGTGTAATTACCCATTTATTCTTTTATGACCCGTTTATATATAAATTAATTACCCATTACCAACCCAACCCATTTGATTAGTAACCCACCAATTTAACCCAATATGACCCACATACCTCTAAAACTACTTGAATACCCTCTTGACCTCCAAAATATCTAAAATGACCCAAATACCCCTACACTTCCAAAATTACCAATATATCCTTGAACATCCAAAATTATCCCCAAAATCTCTAAAATGAGCAAAATACCCATAAAACCTTTAAAATGACCAAAACACCCCCGATATCTCTAAAATCACCAAATATGTTCAAAAACCACTAAAATGACCAAAATATCCCCAAAATCTCTAAAATGAGCAACATACTTATAAAACCTCTAAAATGACCAAAATACCTACGATATCTCTAAAATCACCAAAATATGCTCAAAAACCACTAAAATGACCAAAAGAGCCCCAAAATCTCTAAAATGAGCAAAATATCCCCAAACCTAAAAAATTACCAAAATACCTCCAAAACCTAAAAAATGGCCAAAATACCCCCTAAACCTAAATAATGTTTGAAATACCCCCAAAACCTAAAAATGACCGAAATATCCTCAAAACCTAAAAGATGACCAAAATACCCCCTGAAACCTAAAAAAATTACCAAAATATCCCATAAACCTAAAAATGACCGAAATACCCCTAAAACCTACAAAATTACCAAAATACCCCCCTAAACCAAACAAATGACCGAAATACCTACAAAACCTAAAAAACGACTGAAATACCACTGAAACCTTAAAAATGACCAAAATACCTCTGAAACCTATAAAATGACCAAAATATCTCCAAAACCTAAAAATTAATAAAATACTCCCTAAACCTAGAAAATGACCCAAATACCTCTGAAACCTAAAAAATGACTAAAATACCTCTGAAACCTAAAAAATGACCAAAATACCCCCTAAACCTAAAAAATGACCGAAATACCCCCTAAAACGTAAAAAATGACCAAAATTCCCCCCAAAACCTAAAAAAATGAACGAAATACCCTTGAAACCTAAAAAATGACCAAAATACCCTTAAACCTATAAGATGACCAAAATACACCTGAAACATCTAAAATTACCAAAATAGAGGTTTTGGGTATTTTGGATGTTTCAAGGGTATTTTCAACAAATTAAATGTTCTAAGAGTATTTCGGTCATTTTTTAGGTTTTGAGGGAATTTCGGTAATTTTTTAGGTTTTGAGGTTATTTTAGTCATTGTTTAGATTCTAAGGGTATTTCGGTCATTTTTTTAGGTTACGAGGGCATTTCTATCGTCTTTTAGGTTTTGGGGGTATTTCGGTAATTTTTTAGGTTTTTGGGGTATTTTGGTCATATTTTAGGGTTTGGGGGTATTTCGAACTTTTTTAGGTTTAGGGGGTATTTTGCATGGTTTTATAAACCAAATCGGATCGGCCAATCCAACTGGTTCAACCGAGAACAGGCCATAATCTGAACCGATTATGGCTAAAAACCAAAAATCATCTAAAACTAGAAATAATAAAAAACTAGCCAATTTAACCATAAAACCGGGAACCGGTATGGTTGAACCGGTTTTGCAAAATACAAAGAAAATGACTTTGTTTCTCTTGATTTCTTCCCCATTCGGCCTCTCTCATTGGTGCAGCAGTTACTTTGTCTCTGTGGATGATGGGAGTGAATGATTTCTCTTCCTCATTTTGGGAATCTGAGATCTGTTGTAATGTATAAGCATGGTTATAAATTATAAGCAGTGAGACCCAGATTTAATCACAAACTTTTTTTTTTTTTTTTTGAGAATAGATTTAATCACAAACTAAGAGACCTAATTGGTTGTAATGTTTCCTACCACTTTGTTGCTTACTACAACCACAATATCTCCTTAGGCTCTAATCTGAATATATTATAGTTCAAGTTTTCCAAAATTCTAGACTGAATGAGTTTAGTTCTTTGCTTTAGTATATGAACTTTTACTATTTAACTATCAATGTGTCACTTTATTCTGTCTGTTGCAATTACATCTTAATAAAAAAAATTAAGAACATGATAGTAATCATGTATTGTAATCCTCTAGAAGAATCAACTAGATACTATATTGAGTTGTTGATAGCAATGTCTCCAAAGTAACAAACTTATTTAGTACGAAGGTATACCTTGTTACGGATATATTTATCTTTTCACCTATAATAGGTGAGTCCTATTTACTGTGAGAGAGAAGATATATATTATATATACCGGAAACAGGGTATATTTTTCCGTTTGGTATAACTTATTTTTAAAAATTTTTGAAATTGAGACCGTTTGTAAAAAAGTGTACCTAAAAATGAATAATAATAATTATAAATAAAAACTTGAAAAAAGAGCAGTTTAATAGTAACACGTTTCCTCAGTAAATATGACTAATATACCAAGAAAATGGGAGTCCTATACGAACATATGGACTTTTTTTTTTTTTTTTTTTTTTTTTTTGAGAAAGATATAGACTTTTATGTATTGAAAACTCTTTGGTCAAATGGCAAGTCTGACCCAAATCTTCTAAACAAGAGTGGGGAAGCTCCTCCTACTACGGCCCCCTTTAAATATTTTATAATATTCAATATTTGGAAATACGGAGGAGTGCTAACGAGTAGACTGGCAAGATTCTTGGATGATATTATATTATATTATATTATATAACTTTTTTCTTTTAAGTAAACCGTAATACTTGTTAGAACACATACGAAAATAATAATTAGTATTTTAAACCGAGTTTATAATACATTATATAACCAGATTATAACTACAAAAGGGTCTAACCTTTGTAGTTGTAGATTAGGGTTATAAACAGCGGACACTAGACACACACAACCAATGTGGGATAAACATCCCTATTTTTTTTTTAGTAAACAGTAATATTTATTAGAACACACACGAAAATAATAATAGTATTTTAAACCGGGTTTATAATACATTACATAACTAGAGTACAACTACAAAATTGTCTAACCTTTGTAGTTGTAGACTGGAGTTATAAACAGCGGACACTAGACACACACAACCAATGTGAGATAAACATCCCTGTTTTTTTATATTTATATTACTTAAAGTTATATAATTATATTACTTTTATTTATATTTTAAGTTGTATTTTTTATATCTATTTTAATAGTTAATAATAATTCATTTAGATTATAGATGTTATTATAACTTTTTTTTATGTGTCTTGTGACTTATCAATTCTTCTAAAAAAAAAATTGATAGACAAACTATTTAATTAAAATGTTAGCCAAAATTGCCAATATGGTAGCATATTGTATAGGTTAAAACAATCTGTGTATATATATATAAGTTGAGTTTAGAAACTGTGGTTGCACTAAGTGGCTTCACTAAATTACAAAAAAAATAGTTATAATTTTTTTTTTGTTCTTATCTTTCTTCTAATCAAATATCATCTTCCTAATAGGATTTTATATAATAGAGCTTAAAGGGGTGTGCATGGGTCGGGTTGGGTCGGGTTGAAGAGATTTTTTTATCCAACCCACCATGGTGGGTCAAAAAAAATTCAACCCAACCCAACCCATCACATAAATCCAACCCAACCCACATGGGTTGGGTTTGGTCGAGTTGAACCCATGGGTTGGATAATTTTTTTTATTACTATTATTATTAAATTGAGCAGAAAAAAATATATCACACTTGCCACCTAAATTGATAAACAAAATATACATTAATATATAAACTAATATTCCAACTTAGTTGTAAACAAAATATGTTTAAGTATCCAACTGAGTTGATAAACAAAATATAAATGAATTAGTATCCTAATTCACTTATAAACAAAATATACATAAATTCCTAACTCAGTTACAAACAAAATATATCTAAAATTTTTAATTTTTTTTTATTAATTATATAATATATTTAAATATATATTAAAATAACTAATAGGATTTTATATTATATATGATAGTAGAAACCGAGGAAGTGCTATACAACTTGTTTTTTTTTTTTTAATTATTAAATATATAATATATTTTAAATATATATTAAAATATGGGTGGGTCGGGTCGGGTCGGGTTTGGCGGGTTTTCTGCACACCCCTAACTGGAACTCTACTTCTCTTACAAGTACATGTGAATATTGCACTATTTAAAGTAGATTAGTTATTGGACTTTGATATCATGATACGTAAATCAATTCCATTGCTACAAGGGAATGTAGTCCTTTTTTTTGCTAGAAGGAAATGTAGTCATTTAGATCTAGCTTATAAATTAAATTGCGAGAAGGAAGTATCAATTTCACACTTTCATTCTATATACACAGCATGCTGCAGTCCCTCTCTTCAATTTTTTCCTTATTTACAAGGTAAATTTCTATCTTCCTTAATCTAAAAGCTACGATAATGTTTGTTTATAATTTAATAGAATGAAGTTTATGTGAAAGTCTAGGCTCTACAATCACAAATTTGGATTGTGGGTTTTTTTTTTTTTTTTTTTTTTTTTGAAGGCGTTGAATCCGTTGATTATTGATGTGCTCGAATATGGTTCTTGAGATTTTCTTAGCTTTTGTTACATATTTAATGGTTTCTTTTTTTGAGACTTCCAAGATTTAGATTTTAACTTCACACCTTTACAAATTAAATTAACATTAGACTTTTTGTTTATATCAACTTCTTCTATGTGGAGTGCATATATATATATATATATATATATAAATATATCAAATATTTCATAGTACCATACGGTTTTTTTTTTCTTTTCACTATTCATCTCTTCTTCTACTATGTATTTGTTTACTCTAATTTATTCATCTCTATTCATAGTAGCTATCTTCTTTTTATTTTTTATTCATTGCTTTTCTATTTTTCTATTGATGTAATTCAATTATTGCTTAAATTCTATGATTTTTTAAAGTATTTTAGATAATGCAATTCATCTTAATTATTGATATATTTTTTTAATTTAGTGTTCATAATTGATTGGGCAGATTATTTCCTCAATACCTCAATAGTGACAATATCAAAATGGCTAGACACGAATGTCAATAACAAAATGGCTTGACATGAGTAATTCATATGTAAACTTTTACATTTACATTGCAATATAATATTTGTTTTCTCTTTATGTACCTTTATTTATCTATTTTTGAAATTATTTTGAGTGTGGTACCCTAGAAGGTTTAGATACTCTCTTTTTTTTTTTTTTTGTAATTTATGGAATATTTAGTTCAGTCATATATATAGGAAATTTTATCATCGAAACTATTTGGGATGGAACTCATCTACAATATGAAATTAGGAGATTTATGTGAGAAGAGCTATCTTTTTTTTTTTTTTTATTGTGTTTTGATTTTCCTATTAACGTAGTTCAATTATTACTTAAATTCTATGATTTTTTTATTAAAAAATTTAGATATTGCAATTCTCTTAATTATTGATATTATTTTTTGATTTGGTGTTCTTAATTGATTATACTAATTATTTCCTCACTTATGGCAACATTAAAATGGCCATGACTGGTTTTATAGGTAAACTTTTACATTTACATTGTAGTCTAGATACTTTATTTTTGTAACTTATGGAATTTTTTTTTTTTTTGGTTATATATGCAAGAAATTTATATATGGTTAGCACTTCTACTACTCTACATGTTAGCAAGTATAATGGAAAGATTTTTAAGTGCCCTATATATATAAACAAATTACAATTTTACTTCTAAGAGCTTCTAGAAATTTAAAACTTGCCATAATTTTTAAAATTTACTATTTTATTTGTTATTAAAAAAATATTTTTTAATTTATATAATTTTTTTATTAAACCATGCATTCTAGAGGCATAATACTAGTCTTATAATTATATGTGGACTTTAAGATAGGTTTTATCTAAAGTATATTAACCTGTCTATTCTATATTTTCCGATTAATAGACCTTTCTGTTTGTGTCCAATTCTTGAGTCGTATCAGGGGAAAAAAAATGCTTCTAGAATCAGATTTCATAAGCTAAGATATAATATTATATGTAGGAAGAAGTCCCTTTTAATTAGTCTGTTTGATAATCACTAAAACAATGCCCAATAATAATATATAAAATCAGATTTATTGAGTTAAGAGTTTCAAAAGAGTTAAGAGTTTTCTAGGCTGTTCTCTCTCTCTCTCTCTCTCTCACTCTCCATTATCCCTAGCTAGTTATTATGTCATTTTCTTTTTCCTTGATGAATGCTATTGTGTCATTTTCTATTCAATAAAAAGTTAACAGCTAATAATTTAACATGTGAATGGTTGCTTGAGATAGAGTCAAAGGAACTTTCAAAAATGGAATTACTTGTGTGACAGATGAAGTAATTAAGAACATTGCAAAATACACTTTTGTGATTGCAATGGTATATCAAGATTCTTTTTTTGAGAAGGTGGTATATCAAGATTCTAAAGGTACTAAAAAATGTTCCTTAAATAAATTTTGCTGACTTGTATATATGCTAAGAGTGTACTGAATTGTGTACTTTCTCATGTTTGTTAGGCATATGAATTATACATATTTGCTTGATTGATTGTTTTCTAAAATTTCTTAAAAATCAAATTGTCGATTATTTGTTTGTATGTTAATGTAACGACCTAAGGAAAAGTGCTTATGTTTGTGTGTGTGTGTATATATATATATATATATATAGTCAATGCTTAGAAGAAATCCAATTAGATTTTAATTGGATTCTCAATTTTACGCCACGTGTCTCGTGTAATTTTTAATTTTGTGCTAAGTGAATTATTGAGTGTAAAAATTAATGAGTCCAAATCTAATTAGATTCTATATTGGATTTCAATTGGAGTACAATTTTTCGCCATGTGTCCATCTAAATTTTTAATTTTTGTGACAAATGAATTATTGGGTGCAAAAACCGAATAGTCTAAAACCAATTAAATTCTAAATCATATATATATATATATATATATAATGAAAAATCATTTCATATTTTAGAAATGTACGGTTTAAACAAAGTGTAAGGTAATACCATGTATAATTTTTTTTTTTTTTTTTTTGTTATAAAGACTTACAATACTTAAACTTTCAAAAAGGCCTAACTCTTGAAGGCTTAAGCAAGGCTTTTAAACTCACACACACAACTGAAACTAAACGATGTGGGACAAGAGCCCCACAGGGGGACCCTTGGATTAACTCACCACTAGCTGAATTACAGCCATTAATACTAAGTATAATTTAAAAGTCTTCTAAAAAAAATATAATTTAAACCGTATAATTGTGATTATTTTTAATTGTATTTGTGCATATACACGGGGCTACACACTAGTTTATTACAATGATTACGATGCAAAAATTATCTTATTAGCTTCTTTCATTGTGTCACATCTTTTCTCTATGCTTCTTCTTTCTTCCCCCCTCCCCCCTCTCTAGATTTTTCTTGTACATGATTGCATCTTCCCCCAATTGAACAAAGTAGTTTTTAATTAATTTTTTAAGGTCAATTAATAGTTATTATCAATTATTACTATTTTGTCAAAAAGTTTTATAGTTTAATTGACACCTCCTATAAACAAAGTGCTTAGAGTTTAGGAAAGAGAGGTTTGAACTCCCCCGTTATGGGAGTCAAGGGCAAAGGCGGAGCGCAGCGGGGTGGGAGGAGGGGGGGATAAAAGAAATCATCCCCTGCGGTTTATATATTGATTTTTTAGGGTTAAATTTTTTTCTTTTTGATGAATTCTTTATTGTATTTCTTCTTGTTATATTTATTGTATATCATAATTATAATTAATTATTAATACACTATTAATTATTTTTATGTCAAAATTCATTCCAAAAATAATAAAGAGGCAATCTTTTCTATTTTATCAATATCTTTTTAAGTTTAAAACAGATCAAAGAAAAAACGAATGTAGAAGAAGAAAAATAAAAATAAGGAAACTAAAGTTTTAATAAAAGGAGAAAAAACATTATTGTTACTTTATATATAGCTACCAAAAAAGAGGACTTTAAATTCTTTAGGTAATAATTTGTTCTCCAGCATATTTACCTAGCAAATTTCTTTACTTATCAAAAAAAAAAAAAAATTCTCCAGCATTGAAGTTTGCATATAAGTAATAAAAATTAGGGATAATTAAATAAGAACATAAATTGTAGTATATTAATAATTGATATCTATCTAACTATTAAAAATCTTTTAATTCATAAGTGGATTTTATACTTTCAAGAAAATGGCTTATTCATTTAAAAAAAAAACTAGATAAACAAAATATAATGAATATGTTATCTTTTCCTGTGTTCTACTTCTAGCACTAAAATATTACGTATATTGTATACACATGGATCAGCCACTAACAGAAGTCAAATATGCTTTTAATGGTTAACCTTCCTGGAAATAGACCATTCAATTGGAATTTGATCTTTCTTGATCATATTCTTCTCATTCCCTTTGGAATTTGGCCAATTACAAATTATTCAAACTCTCAATTACAAATCATTCAATCTTTCCGGCTGAAGAAATTCCTATGCACCCGCAGTTGGAAGAGTTTTAGGATGGTGAGGCAGTTTTGAATTTGTGTACATGAGAGAAAATTGAAAAATATGGGATTATTCAAAGAAACTTCGCAAGGTGGGAGGGTTAGTACTTGAGCAGCTGTTATCTGCTCAGCGAAGGAAAAGTAGCAACCATGGTGGTTTGTAGTTGTACTGTTGTGATGGGAAAAACTTTAGCTACAAATTGGTTTGCATCCATTTTTCTTCAACCCATTATATGGTGATTGAAAAAACCATCCATATATAGTTTTAGCTATATGATTTTTTAACTAGTCTTAAGACTTATTTAAATAATTTACATAATAGTCTTATAAATCGTCACATATAATTTATACTTGCTACTAAATCCCTTTTAAAGAATAATTATTGAACTTTACCGGGGCCTTGCACACTTGTAAGATGTTTTTTTTTTGGGTGCACGTTGTTGTCATGTGTCTAGCTCATACATATAATGTTTGGGTGCGTGATAAGGAACAAAGCACATGACAAGCATGATAGAGTGCCTACTTTACCATCATATTGGACTTAGCACAAATCATCTCTACTCACTTCATCTCTAATGGAAATGGGAATAGCCAAAGCATTGAGCATAGGAATGTAAAATTCCTATGTCATGGTCTATGACAGCTCAAAAAAAAAAAATGATATGGTAAAATGTACAAATCTTAGTTGACATATTAATTTTGTTTCCTATCTTCTAATTCTATTAATCAAATCAAGAACTTCTATACAACATAAAATTCTACTAGATTGTCTTTCATACTTCTCTGTCGTAAATTTGATAATGCAATAACATAGATCTGGCGAACCCTCTCCCTCGACAGCTTTAATAGTCTTCCTATCTCTTCACAGGACCTAGGTGGCTCTCCATTGAGTCCAAAGCGTAATCTCAATATATGTTCTTCTCTTTTGTTAAGTGTCTTGAGAAGTTTATCCACCTCTTGCTTCATTAGCTGTTTCTTGACCATCTTTTCTGGCACTGTTTCATCCGGTCCTGATATGATCTCCTGCAACAGATTTTGAACTTATGTATTAGATTTAGTCAATGGGGTATACGTCCTAGTGATATTTCATATTTTAAATAAGCTCTTATTGCATAAACACAAGACATTGAAGAAATCTAAGGCGCCTGCAATTAACCTCGCTATAAATTAGTTTACAGGTAACAGTTTAGGCTTCTTACATTAAAGTTTCATTAACTGTGAATTTCCTCATCTCAAGTTTCTCAATCTATTTATTCATGAAAAAAAAAAAAGTTCACCTATCTAATTATTTTTGAACAACAGTAATATTTTATTGTTGCACAAGTTTATCCAAGTTGGATTATCAACTCATCAGGCTGTCTTTGAGTCAATCATATTAATTCTGAACCTTGTTTGAGATACCTAGGTATGAAACTAATTCTAGTCTCAACTATCAAAAAATATTCGAATTCTTGTGATTTAAAAGCGCCGTATAGCCTCTTGTTGTCATGTCCAGTCTTTCAATTTCATCTAATCCTGCAACCTTGATATGAGGTGGCCAAAAAATTCATTGCTTTGTAGGATTAGAATCCAACTGGAGATTTGGATTTTTAAGAACGATCTTCAAAGGTCAGAAATCTCAAATATAGGAAATGCAGGATTCATAACCTTAACTGACATGACAAGGAATGGCTTGAGTTTGAACATTAATGCCAGACAGTATGTACATTTGTTATTGAAGAACAATAAACTTCGTTTTGATTAGGGGTGTCAATGTTTGACCCAACCCGCGAACACGATACGAACCCGACACGGGTTTTTTCGGGTTAGGGTTGGGCCTTAATGGGTTTGGGTCATAAACGGGTCGACCCGAAAGCGACACGATAAGAAACGTGTCATAAGCGGGTCAACCCGCGTAACCCGCAATAGACACGTTTGACACGCCAATTTATTTGTGTTAATCCGAAATGACTCACTTAACACAACTCGTTTAACTCGTATAACAAATAAATATTTATTTTATTTTAGATTTGTTAAATACCTTTTATATCCAACATATATTTTAAATTTAAAAAAAAAAGTGAGTAACTACAAAAATTTACTAGGGATATAATTGGAAATTGAAACTTTACAAACCCTAGAACTACTAATACTTTTTTTTTTGGCATAGAACTTGCACAAATGAAATTGGATGAGTTTGTGGAAGATGTTACGAATTTGGACATTAACAAAGAATCTATGGATGATAATCGTGGTCATAGTCGGGATTAGTTTACTGTTTGCTTAAATTTTTTCAATGTTGATACTTAGCATTTGGCGAGTTCCAAGGATATTATATTTTTGTTGAACTATGTTATTTTATTTTTGTTAAACTTTGATATTTTGAATTTGGGTTGAAATGTATGCACTTTTTTTGGAGTGTAAATAACTTATTTCTAGATGAATGTTATATTTTTGTTGAACTATATTATTTTAAATGTGGGTTGAAGACTTGAAGTGTATGCACTGCTTTTTGGGATGTAAAAAAAAAAAAAATTTCTAAATGGATGTTATATTTAATATTATGCAGGTTGAAATGGGTTGTGTTACATTCGTGTCAACCCAACACGACTCGTTTATTAAGCGTGTCAAATGGGTTGGGTCAGGTCAACCCGCCTTATTAACAGGTCAGGTTAGGGTTGAAGGATCATGACACGATTATTAAATGGGTCGGGTTAGGGTTGAGCCATTTAGTCGAATACTCCTATCTTGACACGACACGAACCCGACACGCTAACCCGAATTGACACCCCTAGTTTTGATCAAAGAACTTGATCATTCATTAAAGTTGGGAATAAAGTTCAAGAAAAGAACCTGGAGAGTCATGTGACCTTGATCAGTTACTGCTCGATCCAATGACCCTGGGGGTCTGCTCCTCTCAGAAACAAGTTTCACTGTCAAAATATTCACATCGAGCATTTCAGCAATTTCATCATAGGATGGTTGCCGCCCTAATCTTTTAGTCAAGATGTTGCTTGCTTCTGCAATTTTCGCCACCATCCTGCTCACATTTCCCTACACACAACAAGCTAACCATACATTCACTAACTACCAGTTTACCTCCCAAAAACTCATATAGGGTGAAGCAAAGATTGTGAAGAGAAAGGAAATCACCATTTTCTTGCAATCTAGTCTTACTTTTAATAATTTTCTGACAAATTCTAAACAATCTATTGGAATAGAACATCTCAACATGAACATCAGTACTATTACTAACTGTCACAAATACTGGCATCATATCTGAGATTAACTCTAGGAAATACAATCTACAACAACCACAAAATAGAACAGCAATAAAAATTAATAAATTAGGCAGGGTTCTATGTTAACACCATCCTAGAGTTAGTAGCATCCTGATTAAAAAAAAATAAGGAAGCAATACAAGGGAAGAATCATAAAGGCAAAAATTTAGTTCATTAGCCATTTTTACATATGCAAAGAATTTACTTGAAATACTTCTGCCAGTCAGACATACCATTAGGATTTAAAACACCTCACTCTATTGATATGTTAAACAATAAAGGTGGAAAACATTCATTCTTAGAGTCCAATTCAGGCTAATGTGCACATATTAAAACTAACAAGCATAGTAACCCTCTAAAAAGTTATAAAAACTATCATGCAGCAAGTAGAGATTCTCAAAGAAGAATCCTAAATTATTTAAGTCATTTTGAGCAGAAGAGAATGGTCAGCAGTTAGATTGGCTGAACTAAAAAGTTGCATTGAAAGTAAATATAATGTTAATATATGCAGTTTCTCACCGGTAATCTCACTAATCTAGTGTCAGTTGCTATGGCTCTAATAATAGCCTGCTTAATCCACCAGTAAACATATGTTGCCAACTTATGTCCTCTTTCAGGCTCAAATTTCTCCACCCCCCGAAGAAGGCCTATGCTCCCTTCCTGTAAACACAGCAAAACACATTGTACATCAGCACACCGTGGGAACCAACGTTTAAGAGAAAAATGTAAGTAACCTGAATGAGGTCTTGGAAGCTTAGTCCTCTGCCTTGATAACCTTTGGCAATGGAAACCACCAGTCTACGGTAGCTCCGAGCAATCTTCTGTCTTGACTCTCTTCCATCACACAAAATCTTATCTACACTCCTCCTTTTCATCCCTATGGCCTTGGCCAACTGTTTTGAGGTTGGCTCACAGCCTCGAGCTTCCCTGACTCCTATTCTCATCCCTTCCAGCCTTGCTCCCTCCTGTCAATTTGCAGACACTTAATTTTTTTCCCCTTTTGATGGAGATAATACTGAGTTTCATTC
The DNA here is from genome assembly GCA_030021035.2 of Notholithocarpus densiflorus. Taxonomy (NCBI): domain Eukaryota; kingdom Viridiplantae; phylum Streptophyta; class Magnoliopsida; order Fagales; family Fagaceae; genus Notholithocarpus; species Notholithocarpus densiflorus. The sequence goes on from JARYZH020000146.1 coordinate 63,831, forward strand.
TCAAATTTCAAACTTTTATTGATTAAGTGATTGTTAATATTAGAACAAACTACCTTAACATTTGAAAATTTCACATCATAACCATTGGAATATACTAGTAAAGCAATTAGAGTTCAAATTCTTGAGGTTGTAAAAAAATTATGTAAAGGAGGTTATTAACAAATTAAAATTCAAAGTTCAGACCCCACAAGACATACTAAAGTCACTTCAATAATACCATAAGTAAATAGCAGCCATTCTATAATTTTACTAGCAAACCTACCTTGAGGCATAAACAAAGCTCTGCCTCCTCCATTGGACTCAAATTCCCAGACTTAACAGACCCGGATGAAATTCTCCAACTTTCACCAATTTTTTCCTCCATCCCTTTTCTCCTTCTCCTCCTCCTCTTCCTCCTCACTCCTAAGCCACCCCTCCCATCCCTCACCAATACATTATCACTCTCTCTGTCACTCCACACCTCACCAATCTCAGCTGCAGCCAATACAGCATCTCTAGCAGCCTGAGTTGCTGCATGGGCCAGTGCAACTGCCTCTGCAGCTGCAGCAATGACCAATGCATCGTTGGAGACTATGTTAGAACCAAATTTAGTAGAAGATGTAGAAACATGCAACTGGGGTTGGAGAGGGTGGTGGGTTTTGAGTGAAGAAATGGTTGGGAGAGTTGGAGAGTGAGTTGGAGATGAGCATATGGTGGTGATGGCCATAAAGAGTAGATTGAGTGGGTGAGTGAGTGAGTGAGTAGAAGCTTAGACTTTAAATTAGCACATTAGAGTTTGTAGATGTTTTTGGGAGATATTTCTTTCCTTGCCATGCAGGACAAATGTGCTGTTTGTTTCATTGTTGCAGATAAGATAAAAGGGAGTGATGGCACTCTATGTGTGGATGTCATTGATAATACGACTCATTGGCTTAATTTGGCTATGTAGCCATGTGGGTGTTGTTCATTTAGTTCTAGGATTTAAAGTAGTTTAAAATATAAAAATATATATTGCATTTAGAAACAGAACTCACTTGATATCAATTCATATATGTAATTCAATGACAATATTTTATTGCCACTTTTAAAAAATGTAAAACATTCACATTTTTCTTTAAGAAAAGCATAGAATATAGACACATTTAAAACCTCCAGCTATTTATAAAATTCTAATAACTTCTTGGAACACTTTTTTATCTCCTTTCCGGTTCCTCTCTTAGTCCAAGTTATATATATATATATATGTGCGTGTGTGTGTTTTATTTATTTTTTTTTTTTTTATAATAATCTTATGTTTCATGATAATTTCTCGTAACAATCAAGCCAAAACAATAATGCTCTATTTTATAAAATAATTATAAAGAGGGCCCGATACTTTATAAGGTAACTTTACTTAGATGCACCATTTTTCTTATTAAAAAAGTTATATTATTTTTATTTCTCAAATAATAAAGATTTTATTTTTATTTTGGCTAAGAGTCTTGTAGGTGAAGGAGAGTAGTATTTTGTATTTCTCTTCATGGGAACAAGATAACCCCGTCACACTTGTGGTAAGAAAAAAGAAGTAATTTCCTTAATATTGCTAGTGAAGTTGGTATTTTTTTTCCCTAATAAGAATGTCTAGAACTCTTAGAACACATGACTATTTTTTAGTGAATTTAAAATGGTCAGTTATGATGCATCACTTTTGCATAAATCTATTATTGACACCACATTCTTTTACATGCCATTGTCACCACTTTTGTTATTCGTTAAAAATGTTTTATTAAAAAAAATTGTAAAAATAAGTAATAAATAATGTAAGGATAAATTATAGTTAACACCCTTGAAGTTTTGGGTAATGTTAACTAAGTTAAAGATATTAAAACTAAACCGTTACTCATTTTTTGCATTGTTAATGTGATTAGGGACCATATTGGTAAGTTTTGAAATGTTTTAGATCTAAACTGACATTATCTCAAACCTAGTTCAAGACATTAGCTAACATTAGTCTATACCTAAGGAGTTGACTGTATTTTACCCATAATGATATGTAAGAAAAGTTAATGGGTTGTGGGTTCTTGTACGCTCAACTAGTAAAATCCCTATGATCCAGAATAAGAAATATGAGGTTCAATCCTCGCTTACATCAAAAACCAATTTGTGTTTTAGTGTGATGATAAATAGCACAATCATTACAAGTAAACGTCATAAGTTAAAACTCTATAAAAAAAAGAAAAGTTAACGGATGCCTAAGAATATTAGTTCGTAAAGCTTAAATAATAGGGTTATATATGTAAAATTGCTAATATAAAAACTCCTAAATTTTAGCTCTTACCTAAAGCATAACCTACAAAATAGGATAACTCTTCTATTAGTTTTCAAACTCAATATTCAAAAATGCTCCAATTCTCCTATATTCCTTCAATTAGTGTCTATTTGGAAACAATTTATTTAACTGAAAACTAAAAGCTTTTTACTGAAAGTACTGTAAATTTTTTGACAAAAATAGTACAGTAGGACCCATGAATAGTACAAAAAATGCAATAAAACCCATAAATAGTACAAAAAATAAGCTGAATGTAGGAAAAATAAACTAAACAGTAAAAAAAGTTGACTTTTTAAGCCAATGTCAAATGCACACTCACGTTTTCAACTTTTATTTTTTGCATTTTATCAAGACTTACCTTTTTCTTTTTAATTTCGATTTCCCTTACTCCCTATTCTCATTACATTTAATTTGGTTTTTCTTTTTTCACCTCAAATACATAATAATATGATTAAACATATGCTTAAATTTCAAATAGTGATGAATAGAAAATTAAAAGACTGCACCAAAAAAAAGAGCCTCAAGCCTAGTATATATATATATATATATATATATATATATATATAAAAGACTTATGATATTTTGTTCTTTTAGAAAAGTCAATCTGCTCAAGTCTTTAACGAGTCTGGACCCGGGTCCAACAACCCCTGCATATATATGATGTGTTTTCTCGTTTGGCGCCAAATCTCACCTTCTCGAACCTAGTGCCTCTCTCTCTCTCGCACTCTTTCTTCCTCTCTCAAACCCTAATTTTCACTCCCATTTGTCCTAAATCCCCAAATTAACCGCCTAGGGTTTCACAAAGTCTCCGATTTTCCAACACAACGCACACTCTGATCAATCTTCCTCAATGGCCGAGCCTCGCGCCAAGCGAGCAAGAATCGAGAGGTCCGTACACTTCTCTCACTCTCTCAGCTATATTTATGTCTCTGTCTGAGTTCTTGTAAGCGTTTTGAAGTCCACGATTTAGTCTGTGGTGTGTTTTTTTGATGTTATGTGATGGTGACATTGTACTTGGTGTAAACACTGTACAGCTTTAGGGTTTTTTTTTTTTTTTTTGAATTTTTGAAATTTTCTTTGTTGGTTTTTAGTTAGAGGACTGTTTGGTTGCTGAGAAAATGTAGGGGAAGTGAAAAAGATATAGAATTGATGAATTCTTACTCTGAGTTTGAGATTTTTGATGCTCTGTGATGGTGACGTTGTCCTTGGTGTAACACTGTACAGCGTTAGGATTTTTCTGTTTTTTTAAATTTTTGAAATTTTCTTTGTTGGTTTTTAATTAAAGGACTGTTTGCTTGCTGAGAAAATGTAGGGGAAGTGAAAAAGAAAAAGAATTGATGAATTCTTTCTCTGAATTCGAGGTTTTTGATGCTCTGTGATGGTGACATTGTGCTCGGTGTAACACTGTACAGCGTTAGGGTTTTTGTTTGTTTTTATTTATTTATTTAAATATTTGAAAATTTTCTTGTTGGTTTTTAGTTTTAGGACTGTTTGGTTGCTGAGAAAATGTAGGGAAAGTGAAAAAGATATAGAATTGATGGATTCTTACTCTAAATTCGAGGTTTCTGATGCTCTGTGATGGTGACATTGTCCTTGGTGTAACACTGCACAGCGTTAGGGTTTTTGTTTTTTAAAATTTTTGAAATTTTCTTGTTGGTTATTAGCTAAAGGACTGTCTGGTTGCTGAGAAAATGTAGGGGAAGTGAAAATGAAATAGAATTGATGAATTCTTACTCTGAATTAGAAGTTTTTTACTCATTTTCAATAAGCATTCAAATGGAAGATTTTTTTTTTTTTAATAAAAGTTTTTCGGAGTATTTTAAAGCAAATTAATTTTAGCTTTTATTGGTCAAATCCTTGTTATCACATTTTTGGTTCTCTCATAACTTTTTTTTGCTAAAAAGGAAGCTTCTTTGTGCACTGTTATGCTTGCTGCTCTTATATATATAGTGTTAAACTTTTGGGTTCCAATTCTAACGAAAAGTATTAAACCTTTTCATTAAATGAGACCTGTAGAAACAAACAAATCCACTCATTTGAGATTAATTACTACTATTAAGCTTACACGAACCTGTTTTCCAAAATTTTGTCTTCAATTATTTATTCTACTTTGTTAGAGTTGTATTGGAGGATCAATGTTTTTTAAACTTTTCTTTCTCAGAGGGGAAGATGATTATATGCCTGGAAATATAATAGAGATTGAGCTCCAAAATTTCATGACCTTCAATCACCTGAAATGCAAACCAGGATCGCGCCTGAACCTTGTAATTGGGCCAAATGGATCTGGGAAGAGCTCTCTTGTGTGTGCCATTGCACTTGGTCTAGGTGGTGAGCCTCAGGTTAGTTAAAGGCTGATGCCTTATTTGAATACCCTACCTTATGTTTCTTCATACTATATAATGATGGGGGAATTTGTTTCATGCAGCTGCTTGGGAGGGCGACAAGCGTCGGAGCATATGTGAAGCGTGGAGAGGAATCTGGTCATATTAAAATTTCATTGAGAGGGGACACTAAAGATGAACAGATTAACATTATACGTAAAATTGATACACGTAACAAGTCTGAGTGGTTGTTTAACGGTAAGATATTTAGTACTTTAAGTATTGACTGAACCTGGCCTGCCTGGGCTTTGGACAATCCTAGAGAGCCGCGGTTGGGTCTTGGCCTAGAGCTGCCCTGGCTTGTGTAGATCATTTCTACTTCATTTGTTAATTTCCCCCCTATTTTTAATTCCTACCTCCATCCCATATTGTATGTCATGTTTAGAAAATTCAATTTTTTAAGGGAACATCATTCAATGCCTTCTCTTTTAGTGAAAAAGGTACAAAATTTCAAAACTACCCTAGTTGATTTAAACTCAAGTGAAAGAATGACATTATTTTTAAATAAATTAAAGCGTAAGTTAGGAAATTTATTTATTAACTTTTTAAAGAGGACTACATGTTGGGACATCCCAAAATGGAATAGAGAACCAACAATTTGGGACAGAGTTAGTACAAAACATTGGAGCTAAAATGGCTAAAATACAAGGAATTCATATTAAACATCCCACATTCAGATCACATTCAAAGTTAATACATGTTGAGGATAACATATTAAAATCAGACTCTATAGGCCAAAACTTTTGGCCCAAGCCCAAAATTTTGAACCAGGCAGGTTCCATGGGCCACCTGGCTGAAAGCCAATCCTAACTTCAAGATGAAGTCATTTTGGTTTTCCTGATACTAGGAATTTAATTTATCCACACTCACTCATAAAGAAGGATCTTCTGAATGACCAGTTGAACATTTCATTACATGGATGTTATCAGCATGTAGTGACTGGTTGTCCAATGAACTATATCTTTTTCTTTTGCGTACTTAATATTTTCAATCAATTTTAGTTGCTGGAATTTTTTTTTTTAATATTTTTTTGCATTCAAGCAGTAAGTATTAGGGGTTGTTTCTCATTAATGACATCCCTATTACCTGCTATAAATGTGTATGTTCAAGTTTTGCCAGATATTACTTTTTTTGTTAGATTTTGATTTCATGAGGGTTTTTTTGTAATGTGAAAGCATACTTAAACTTTCCTTTGAAGCCTTTCTTAGATGAAGATATTGAGGAAACCTCACTTTAGGTGCCATTTTAAGTAAGAAGCGCCCCAAAAGAACTAAAAACCAAAGGGGAGGGGGCATTTTATTTAATATCAAGTCATTGTAATGTTTTCACCATAATAAAACAAAATCCCATAAAACTTACAAGCAACCTATATTAGCCATTAAATTAATCTCATCCTAGCTGTACATACTTGGCATAAACAAAAAAAATTAAAAATACTGGAAACCTCTTTTTAATTGCATTTCTCCTGTATTAGATTGGAAATTTGAAAATTTTAGCTGTTTAAGTGCAAGAAATATAGGACCTAGCCTGAGTTTTATCTTTTTGCCAAGTACCTCTCTCTCTCTCTCTTTAATGATACATTTATAAAGGAGAGTGGTTTAGCTTTTATAATAAGAACAAAGAAAGCATAACAGTCTAGCCATTTCTTATCCATCATTTGTTGGTTTCAGGAAAGGCTGTGCCTAAAAAAGATATACTTCAAGTCATTCAAAGGTTCAACATCCAAGTCAACAATTTGACTCAAGTAAGTTTGAAGGATCTAGATTAGGACGCATACATCAACTATAAAACATAATTTAATAAATGCGATTCTGCTTCTTTTTACATGTGTATATGTATTTATATATGTTCATATATATTTATATATGTTCAATTTCTTATCATGAAGTTTGTAATTGAAATTGAGCTCATTGCCTGAAAGCACACTTATGCATGTCTGTTTGCATTTGGTATGAAACAATTCAGAAATGTTTATCTAATATGGTAATACCCATGCATCGTCCTTAACCTCATATACCAGTCTTTCTGATTGAGTGCCATCATGGCCCTTGTGATCTGCTGGTAGTAGTTTCTTTTCTTCAATTTGGGATCCTGTTGAAGTTCCTGTTTCTCCCCAAGCTGGTGCTTTCTCTTTTGCAGCATGGTGGTACGATTGTGTGACCATATAAGAAACAAATATATTTCGTTTCTTTTATTAGATGTATGTTTTAGCTACGTGTTTTTTGTTATTTTTTCTTAATATGAATTTCTGGTTTATTGTAAAACTCCTATTTTTTTTTCATCCCCCTTTCCGTTAGATGCTTTCCCAAATGAAAAAAACGAGTAAACTTTTCTTGTGAACATATCCTTTGTGTAGCATTCAAGATGCTGCTTGGATTGGTCCATTTGGATGTTTGGGCCTTAAGCCATGCATAGGCCTCTTGTATTCTGAAATTGTGTATTTCATGATTTTTAAATACTTGATTTGCAGAGGACATGTCCCCCTTCTTCTCTAATTAGATTTAGATGACTATGGATATTGATAAATACATCTTAATCATGTCTCTAGTAAGTTTATATGATCACTTTGATCTTGTATCTACTCTTTTTTTTTTGTTTTTTTCATCTATAGATACTTTTCTCCTCTTCTTCTGCTGCTTGCCCCCTCCCCTTCCCATCTCCTTTACCTATCACATGAGTGTTAATTAATATTCATAATATTACAGTGACACTATTTATATGTTGTGTAGCTGATTATGATTTCACAGCAGGAGACATGCCAACTAAATTTACTTTTTCTTTTCTCTCTTCTTTTTTTTTTTTGGGGGTGGGTGATGTAGTTTTTACCACAAGACAGGGTCTGTGAGTTTGCCAAATTAACTCCTGTGCAACTTCTAGAAGAAACTGAAAAGGCTGTTGGTGATCCTCAACTTCCTATCCAACATCGTGCACTCATAGAAAAAAGCCGTGAGCTGAAGAACATTCAGCTAGTGAGTTTCTAAAGACTCACCTTCTTCCTTAATATGGTGTTAAAGATTTAAAATTATCAGAACCGTACACTTAACACTTTATATGGTGTTATTATTATTAACAATTTCTACTGATTTAGTCTGTTGAGAGAAATGGAGAGACTTTGAATCAATGGAGGGCACTGAATGCTGAATTAGAGAAAGATGTTGAGCGTGTTCGTCAAAGAGAAGAACTTTTAACAAAGGTTAGCTTTTGTAGGTTTTGTTCATGATCATTTCTATGCTTGATAACATTTCAAATGTTGATTTTTCTGTCATGCTGCAGGTTGAATCCATGAAAAAGAAATTACCTTGGCTGAAGTATGACATGAAGAAGGCTGAATATATGGAAGCTAAGGAGCAGGAAAAGGATGCAAAGAAGAAGTTGGATGAAGCTGCAAAAACCTTAAATGACCTTAAGGAACCCATTGAGTATGATGACTTATCTTTGGTTCACCAGATGTGTAGTGCTTAATATAAATTTTTTGATAGATAATAGAAGTTTTATTGATAAGAAAAAAGTACAATGTGTTTACAATAGTAAACTCAATGCACTTGAAGCTTGTGTAGTGCTTAATGTGAATTCATTATCTTTGAGTTTGATTAAATATTGACTTCATAATATGCTAATGACAATGTTTTATCATGTGGCCATTGACATGCTGACATAGTAGCATGTCTCTGTGCTGGTTATGGCACATCTTTATTTCTTTATCTGTTGACTTTAGATATGCTATCTTTGTACCAGAGACAGCTACTCATGGAATTTTCTCCAGGTAGATTTTTGATAATTAACATGCCAAGTTTGCCATGACATTTTGCAATTATTTCATATTATACTGAATGGACATCTCCACAATGTGGTCAATCTAATGATCTATGTGAGGTCTTGGGGGTCCATGCATTGGCTATCTGGGTTTAAGCTTGGCTAAACTTCAACAATTCTTTTTCATTTATGGTTTTGTGGGGTGATATAGGAAGGGTTTTATCAAAGGTATACCATACTAAGGACATAGGAAAACCTATATAATTGTTGTGAAAAATGAGTGACTGATTGTGTGGGTTGCATGTTACTGCTTGCATTTTTTTCCTTTCTTCTTTTTGAGATCAATCACTGTTGCAATATGTCATGTTTCATCTTCTAAAGTGTTAGTTTACTCATTAATCAATCAATTGTTTGCAGGAAACAAAAGCAAGAGAAGGCAGTCTTGGATGCTAAATGTAAAAAAGCTGGCCGTCTCATAAATGAAAATTCAAAAAGACTTACAGAAATTATGTCAAATGAAAGCCATTCGGTACTTACAGCTCGCTATCTTTCTTTTAGTTTCTTGGTCTCTTTAATATTTTGTCAGACAATTGTATTTCTTCTGTTGCCTTCAATTTTCATTTACATTTTCTACAGGGGGTGCAAGTACGAGGAAAATATAAAGAAATGGAAGAATTGAGGAAGCAAGAAGAATCTCGTCAGCAGAGAATCATTACAGCTAAAGAAGGTCTTGCTGCTGCTGAAGCAGAACTTGAAAATCTGCCTCCGTATGAACCTCCAAAAAATGAACTTGTAAGTAACTTTTCTAGCCAATTATTGATTTTTCCTGGCGGTGTGGGTTATGATGTGAGTTTATCGACATATGGTCACTGGAGACTTCAACCACTTACAATATATGGAACTGATTTTGTGGTTAACTGTCTTGAAGTATCTTGAAAAAGTTATGGTTTCTCTTATTTTGCTATCATCAAATGTATTGGTGTACCTATCAAAAAAGAAAAAGAAAAAGAAATAGTTGTATTGGTGCAAGTATAATCTACTAAAATTTTGTGCAAGTATAATCTACTAAAATTTTATGTATTGGTTTCCTATAAGTAAATTGGAAAACAATGATTAGTTTGAACTTGTGTGTTTTCTGTTGATGATAATTTACCTGATCACTTTTATGAAAGTCAGTAATTACTGTTTGGTTGCTATTCTTTTGATTTGGTTGATACCTTCACTGTTATTACTGAAAACATTTCTACACCAGGAAAATTTAAAGGCTCAAATCCTGGAACTAGAAGTTTCAGCTAATAATAAGAGGAATCAAAAGTCAGAGAAGGAAAGACTTCTAGGTCAAAAGAAAATGAGCCTCAGGAATTGCCTGGACAGGTAAATTTGAATGAGATTTAAATGTTTCATATGCTTTTTACCTTCTTAATATCTTTCTGATGATTTTTACAGGTTGAAGGATATGGAGAATACACACAACAAATGTCTTCAGGCATTAGTGAAATCTGGAACTGAGAGGATATTTGAGGCTTATCATTGGGTGCAAGAACATCGCAATGAGTTCATTAAAGAAGTGTATGGTCCTGTTTTGCTTGAGGTATGTATTTTATAATTCGGATTGTTGCTTTATAAATTAATTCTTCTTTCACTTACTTTTTAATAATTTTGTGTTCAGGTTAATGTCTCTGATCGGGTTCATGCAAACTATTTAGAAGGTCATGTTCCCTATTACATCTGGAAGGTATTTTTCCTTCATCTGTATCAAACATAAAAAAAAAAATAGTAAAGTTCTGTACTTTTTTTTCATTTGGGTTCAGCACTTGCTGAGACTTGGATGAGGATCATATTAAGTACCTGAGCTTCTTGTTGGTTTTATTTGTTTTTATTTTAGAGATCTCAGTTACTTAAAAGGAAATTGGGACAAAGGTGGTAGAAAGATTTTGTTAGGCTATGATTTGAATAAGGTCCCATAAGATTTTGATAAACTTGAATAAGACATCAAAGTGAAGGACCATTAAATTAGTTAATGCAGGACAATGCTAGTCATAGTATGTCACTTACTAAATTAAAAAAATGCTAGTATGTCCCAGACAAATGGATTATATGAACATTTATGGATCAGTTTCTCTCGTGTATTTGAACCTTATATGAATCATTAGAATAATGGTTAAATGATTAATTCATCATTTCTTAATAGCTTAAGGTTTTGTAATAAGTGGTAATTTGTCTTGGTATTATAGCTGGTGGTCCTAAGTTTGGATGTTATCACTTGTCACCACTTTACCTCCCATTTAAAAATTAATATTCCACCTTTGGCCTCTAGGGGATTTCTAGGCCCACATGTGATGGGGAGTGTTTGAATAAATATTAAATGTTTAAATTCACCTCTTCCTATCACTTAAGCTTTTGAGATCAATGGCAGTTTATTAGAAACAAAATTATACTTAATATGAACATTATGCAAGAGAAAACAGAAAGACCCTTGCACATCCCAGGTGCTTTACTCTCAGTCTTTCTGCAATGTTTTTGGATGGATGCACGTAGGATTGAGATCTAGAGTGCTTATAACTATGATCCTTTACATTAGCTTGGTATATGAATAATTCTTACCTATTTTTGGAATCAAGGCATGAGTATTTCAGCTAGACCCTATTGTTTTTTTCCATTTACTTATGGTATATTCTCTCTTTCCCCATATTTGTATGGGTTGAATTTACCAAGCTTGTGTAATTATTTTGTACTTTTTAATTTTCTTTTTAAGGAATGCTATGTTGTTTATGAAGCATAAAGTTTTTTTTTTTTTTTTTTTAATAAAATCATGTTATGTGAACATGATTTTTGTTGGGTGGTGAGGAAAGTTCTTTTTTGACACTAAACTTCTAGTTTTTTTTTTTTTTTGCTTGATTTGCAGTCTTTCATCACTCAAGATCCTAGGGATCGGGACTTTTTAGTAAAAAATTTGAAGTCATTTGATGTCCCGGTCCTAAATTATACGGGGGATGAAGGTCGTGCACCCTTGCCCTTTCAACTAACTAAGGAGGTATGTGACTTGGGCCCCAAATATGTTCTGCAGTTGAATAGTCCAACCATCTTATCATCAAATTTTTTTTTTATTATTATTTTTTGATAAGTAACCATCTTATCATCATTTTGTTTTTTTGATACCAAGCAGATGCATTCGATTGGTATCTATTCTCGGCTTGACCAAGTTTTTAATGCTCCTAATGCTGTTAAGGAGGTTTTGACTAGTCAATTTGGTTTGGATCGTTCAGTAAGCTCCCTTAGCTTCCTTGTTCAATTTGTGACGTATTTGACTGAGCCTCATGAAGTTGGGGAGTTTGAAAATGTGGTTTATGATCATGTTTGATATCAGGAGCTTATCTATTTTTCAACTTTGCTCAGTACATAGGGTCCAAGGAAACTGATCAAAAGGCTGACGAGGTTTTGAAGTTAGATATTTTGGATTGTTGGACTCCAGAAAACCACTATCGGTGGTCTAAATCTAGATATGGTAACCATTTTTCAGCTAGTGTAGACGCCGTGGGTCGCTCAAGTCTTCTTCTGTGTAGTATGTTTCTAGAAAACCCTTAGTCTTGATTAGTGTTTAATCTAAATCTTTACAATTGCATATGCTGCCAATTCTCATCTCTACTCTGCTTCCAGGTTTAGATGTCGGGGAAATAGAAGTTATGAGGTCTAAGAAAATGGAGCTTGAAGAATCAGTTTCTGTGATTGAGGAAAGCCTTGGGTCATTTAAGAATGATCTAAGATACTTGGAGGAAGAAGCTGCGAAATTTCATAAACAGCGGGTATGCTGAAAACATACAAGTTTCCAAAGTTTTTACTGATGCCTGACTATTGTGACTGCTGTATGTTTGTGTTGCCAAATATAATTATTGATTCATAACTTATTGGAGTTGATAAAAAATACAAATTTGCTTTTGGACTTCATTCTGGATATAAATTGTAGGAGGATATTATCAAGATTTTACAGCATGAGAAGAAAAAACGGCGTGAAATTGAAAGCCTAATTGGTAAGTATAAAATATTACTACATAGAAAAGTGGCACATTCAATCTTTACATTTACTTTAGAAAAATATATTCTTTGGTGATCTTAGATCAAAGGAGAAGAAAATTAGAATCTTTGGACAAGGAAGATGATTTGGATACTCTTATGGCGAAGCTTATCGATCAAGCTGCAAAATATAACATTCAGCGATTCCATTGTGCAATGGAAGTTAAGGTGAAGTCACTTTCAGGCTCAGGTTTTTTGCCCCCTTTTAGTTATTATGCTGTGCTGTGACTTTATTTGCCGGTTTATGTCAGAATTAAGAAATAAGCTATCTCTAGTATAGAGATACATATTTTGAAATTTTCAATTGCTTCATTCTTTTTTCCCCCTGTTTTACAGGAGTTACTTGTTGAGGCTGTTTCTTTCAAGCAGAGTTTTGCAGAAGTGCATATGGCATCCATTGAATTTGACGCTAAGGTACTTTTTCTGATTAATTGTCAAGCTGATCTAGAAGTTCATACAAGCTTTATTGAAATGTATTAGATACCCATCTTATACTATTAATGAATCTAAAAATCTGTTAGTATGAGGGTGTAAAATTAATTTCTATAGGCTGAAAAAGATCATGTTTGTATTTGTGAATCACTTTTTATTTTTTATTTTTTTGTCTTATTTCTGTAACAACTGAAGGACCTCTCCAAAACTTTATTTAACTTGGTTGTTTTCTGTCTTCCTCCAGAATCCCATGATTTGTTATTTTACTAGACTTTTGCTCACACAGTTGACCCTCTTATATTTAAAGTTACAATAAAAAATTGAAATCTATGTTGTTTCTGTTTATTATGTCCTTATCTCAGTGAACAGATCATTTTGTTATTCTTATAACTGTTTGAGGAGCCAACTTTGTTCTATATTGTATAATTAACAATTTTAACACTTGATAATTAATAGTGTTTTTAAAAACCTTTTTCTTAATACTATTAGTTATAAGAATAAAAAAAAATACCCTTATTCTTAAATATATTATGGACAAATTTAGTTAGCTTATTTTTTGAAACAGTAACAAAATAAATTTTTTTTTTTTGATAAGTAAGAAGAAAATATTATTAGTAAAAGAAAAGCAAGAGAAACACAAAGAGTTCACGATAGTGAACAATGGAAAAAAGAAACAAGAAGACAAAAACAGCCCCTAATCTATTCTAATAGAAGAAATAAAATCCGTAAGGGAAGAACAATCCGAGAAACCCCAACATCGAGACCAATCAAAGAGGGTCCTTTGGCAAAACTCTAATAACTGAACCACAGTTTTCCCCTCATCCTCAAAAGCCCGCCGATTCCGTTCAGACCAAATAGTCTACATTAAACAGCCTGGGACCAAATCCCAAATATCGGAACTATGCTTCCCAAGCCAATGAAACCAACAGAATAATAAGTCCTCGACTGAACCTGGCATGACCCAAACAACCGAAGCATATACATCCACAAAGAATGAGCTATCGGACAAAAAAGTAACAAGTGATCCACAAATTCCGCATTACAACAGCACAAATAACATCGATTCGCCAATGGGCAACCACGAAGCATAAGATTATCCAAGGTTAGAATCTGACCATGAGTTGCTGTCCACATAAAAAAAGCCACCCTTTTAGGAACCTTAACTTTCCAAATACCCTTCCAAGGGAAGGTGGAGGGAGCTGCATTACGAATCCGAATCTTATGATAGAAAGACCGAGTATCAAACTTTCCACTGCCATTAAGATCCCAACAAAGCCTGTCACACCCTCCACCCCTAGGGATTCGGGTTTGGATGAAATGAAGTAGGGAGTAGGAGGCTGCCAACTCCCAATCATTGAATTCCCTCTGAAATCTTAAACTCCACACTCTGTCATTATCGCCCACTGAAGGGCTTAACACATCGAAAATACAAGCCTCCTTATTAGCTGAACACAAAAATAACTGAGGATAAAGACTTTTAAGAGGGACATCCCCAGTCCACTTATCATGCCAAAAAAGAATACGAGATCCATCCCCCACCACAACAGAGAAATGCTTAGCGAAAGTTTCTCACCCTTCACTAATACTCCGCCATAACCCACACCCATGGGCCCTAGTACAAGCTCTAGTGCACCAACCCCCTTTTCCTTCCCCATATTTCATGGCTATGACCCTTCGCCACAGATGAGAGGTTTCATGGCCATACCTCCAAAGCCATTTTCCTAAAAGGGCCTGATTAAAAGGCACCAACTTCCGAATTCCTAAACCACCCAATTCACGCGGTAAGCAAGCCTTTTCCCAAGCCACCAAAGGATATTTGAAACAGTCAACTGATGAACCCTACAAGAAGTTCCTTTGAATGCGTTCCAATCTAATCGTCACAGCTTTGGGGATAGTAAAAAGGGAAAGGTAATAAGTCGGAAAGCTTGAAAGGGTACTCTTCAGCAAGGTGAGTCTACCACCCTTTGACAAATAAAGCCGCTTCCAACCTGAAAGCTTCTTTTCCATCCTCTCTAGGATCGGATTCCAAATGGAGGGTGTTTTATACAAAGTTCCCAGCGGCATACCCAAGTAAGTCATAGGCAAACTGCCCACTCTGCATTGAAGGATATTAGCCAAAGACTGAATGTTACGCACCTCCCCAACAGGGACAATTTCACTTTTCCCCACATTCACCTTCAAACCAATAAAAGCTTGAAAACAAGTCAAAGCTAGCCTAATAGACAGAATCTACTCTCTAGAGGCATCACAGAAAAGAATGGTATCATCAGCAAATAAAAGATGAGAAACACGGATACCAGTAGAATTAATAGGACCCACATGAAAACCCTGAATGAAACCACCATCCTCAGTTTTCTTCATGATACGACTTAAGACCTCCATGATCAAAAGAAAAAGGAGGGGAGACAAAGGATCGCCTTGTCTGAGACCTCTAGAGCGAACAAAGAAACCAGCAGGCGATCCATTAACCAGAACTGAGAAGCGAATGGTAGAGATACAAGTCTTTAACCATCTCCTCCATATCTCCCCAAATCCCATCCTCTCCAACAGATAAAACAAAGTATCCCAATTCACATGGTCATAAACTTTCTCAATATCTAACTTACACACCACCCTCGGGGTGCGACACTTCAGTCTACTGTCTAAACATTCGTTGGCAATAAGCACTAAATCCAAAATCTGTCTGCCACCAACAAAAGAATTTTGTGACTCGGAAATAAGATTATCCATCACCCGCCTCAATCTGTTAGCTAAAACCTTGGACAAAAGCTTATACACATTGCCTACTAAGCTGATAGGCCTAAAATCTTTAATATTCAAAGAATTATTTTTTTTTGGAATCAGAGATAGAAAAGAAGCATTCAGAGACCGTTCAAACTCTGAGCTCCTATGAAAATGATCAAAGAAAGCCATGACATCTATTTCCACAACACTCCAGCATTTTTAAAAAAAAGCCATAGTGAAACCATCAGAACCTGGGGCTTTATCACCCTCCATCTCTTGAAGAACCTTTACCACTTCCTCCTTAGAAAAGTCCCTCTCTAATTCAAGCCGCTCGTCCTCTTCAATGCTAGTAAACTCTAATCCATCCATAGAAGGATGTCAAGTATCTGACTCAGTGTACAAACTTTGATAAAAGTGGACCACCTTAGACCGCACCTCTTCCTCATCCTCATAGAGGACACCATCCACTTCTATACCCCGAAGATAATTAGTTCTTCTATGGGAGTTTACAACCCGATGAAAAAAGCGAGTATTATTGTCCCCCTCTTTCACAAATAAGAACCGGGACTTTTGTCTCCAAGAAATCTCCTCCAAAGAGGCAAGATGTGCAATCTCTCCTTTAATCTGAGTACTACAAGTTTGATCCTCAAGAGAGAGTCCTGACAGGTCCTCCCTAGCATCCAAACCCAACAATTCCGATAAAAGACATTTCTTCCTAAAGGCCAAATCCCCAAATTCCTCCTTATTCCATTTTTTCAAGTCCTCTTTAAGAGCTTTTAATTTACGCCCCAGAATAAAGCTAGGAGAACCCAAAAAGCAATACCCATTCCACCAGTGCTGAACCCTCTCTACAAAACCCTCTTCTTTCAACCACATATTCTCGAACTTAAAGGCACTCCGGCCTTTATTAACACTATCCGCCACCACCAACAGAGGGCAATGATCAGAAACTACACGAGGGAGAACCCTTTGAGACACGTTTCCAAAGTGATCCACCCAATCCACCGATGCCAAGGTTCTATCAATTCTTGACATACAATCTGACCCCGAATCTCTAAACTAAGTAAACGAAGCCCCTTCAAGGGGTAAATCCACTAGGTAATTAGCCTCAATGAAGTCTGAAAAAGCAAACATAGCCGGACTAAAAGCCACACAACCAAATCTCTCACTTGGATATCGAATGATATTGAAATCCCCAAAAACACACCATGCCGTATTCCACCTGGAGTTCATCCTTGAGAGTTCTTCCCACAGAGCACCCCACTGAGAATCCTCATTAGGCCCATACACTCCTGAACAAGCCCATACAAAATCATCTACAACCCCCTTGAATAAAACATTAATAGAAAACCGCCCAACAGCACAATCAACTTTTTCAAAAACTCTCTTGTCCCAAACCAGTAACACCCCCCCTGCAGTGTTGACTACATCTAGAACAACCCAATCCAGGAATGGACTACCCCAAAGGCTTCGAACAACAAAAGAGTTTAAAGAAGACAGCTTAGTTTTTTGAAAGCAAACTATATCACACTTCCACTCCTTGAGAAGATTTTTACATACCTCTCGCTTCTGAGGATTATTTAATCCCCTAACATTCCAAGGTAACAGCCGTAAACTCATTTACAACCAATAATCGCCCCCAAACCTACTAAGAGGTCTCTACTCCTCCCCTTAGATGCTACCCCATCATAATTAATAGAGGAAAACAAACCTTTGAGTTCCCTAAGCCCTTTCTGCTTAGAGTTCACAATACCATTAGAAGACCCAACACTGACAACATCAACACAGTCTTGTTCGAGAAGACGAAACAGAGCTAGGCATTGATCTTCATGCTTCACAATAGGAAAACCCACAATTCTACAAAAAAATTTCATCAGACTACAAACCCATTTCGAATTTACCTCCGCTGACCCCCGAAACTCTCCCTCATCACCTTCCTGGATCACCTCCAACTCCTTATGTCCATTGGGATCCCATTTAGAAAGAGGTGAGCATTCCAAAAAACCATTCTCATCCTCACCATGAAAAAAACCACTAGGATTAACCGCCCTGTGCTTCCACTGACTTAGAAGATGCTCAGGTCCATCTTGAAGCAACTCAAACCCACCCACTTGGCTCGGCAACACAATCTCAGCATCAGGATTGCTCCAATCTCCTCCTTTCTCACCTGAATCCACCATAAAGTCATCTCTCTCTCCAAAACAGAGATCCTCCCCACTACCCAGACTCGACAGAGGAGAAAAAGAGTTATGGGAAGCATCGGCCTTGCCGTCACCAGCTATCGGAGTATGGGTAACGACCCCCGTCCTCCGATCGGTCACCACCGCGCCGGAAATCCCCAGAAAGGACCCCACTGTCGCACTCGCCGGTGCCGCCGCTGTCACCGGCGACCCGGAAACCTCCATTGTACTCGCCGGAATTGCAGCTGGCACCGGCGACCCAGTAAACTTCCTCGGGCTTCCTTCGGAGTTCTCCCCTACAACCCACGAAGCCTGACCCTCAAAAGAATCCTTTAAGGCCACGGGTTTGACCAAATTGCCCTTAAGTGGAGAGAGATTATCCAAGGGCTGGGCTTGGGCAAGCCCACCAGAATGTTTAAAAATTTCAGGCCCGCCACTTACATCCTTGGGCCAACTGAAATTCTTTGCATCTAGGTAAGTCACAGAACGTTTCCCGCCCTCAATTTTGCACACTCTCAAAGCCAAACAAGCAGGGGTCAGCTTAAAAGTACAGGTCTGGGTCTGCCATTAATGACTGAAACTTTGCCTTTTAAAACTAAACCATTCTCTGCATGGCCTACAGGAATCCTGTTCTGCCCCAAGATAGCTCCAAATTTTTCAAAATTCCTAAACTTACGTTGATGACCAATAGCAGACAAAATTTTCCCACTCCGGTCACCACCAGCAG
This sequence comes from Notholithocarpus densiflorus, assembly GCA_030021035.2. Taxonomy (NCBI): domain Eukaryota; kingdom Viridiplantae; phylum Streptophyta; class Magnoliopsida; order Fagales; family Fagaceae; genus Notholithocarpus; species Notholithocarpus densiflorus. The sequence continues at coordinate 82,386 of JARYZH020000146.1, forward strand.
ACTGACCACCTCCACCACCACCATTTTTGGAGGATGCTTCAACCATAGAAACTGGTTTAGCACCAGTGAAAAAATCCCTCATCTCTCTCTGAAACAAAGACCAACCTGCACGATTGGAACTTGCTGGTATCATAACACAGCCTCAGCGAGCCCCACCAAAGTATTCAGCTATGACCACAAAGACACCAGCCTTATTCGACCTCCCACAAAATTCCAACAACTTATTATTATCCCGGAACCGTTTACACATGGGAACTTTCCCCGGAACCCAATCACGAATATCAGCAAAACAAGAAAGGATCCACTCCAATCCTTTACGTCCTACCCAGATAGTATGCTTGACATGCCGGCTACTCTCATGAATAGCATACGAATCATGTCGCCCACCATTGAAAGAAAAAGAGAAAAGCTTTGCATCAATACGGAAGGGAATCTTACTACCCCCCTGAACCGATACAGTGGGAGAGGTGATAAGGTTTGCAGCTGGTTTGGTATCAGTTTTAGGTAGGGAGATAACGGGTAACAGTGAAGGTGTAGGCACAGAAGGTTTAATAGGCAATGTGGATGGTTGTAAGGGATGTGACGGTGGACAAAAACTAGAAGGGAAGTGGGATGACAAAAGGTGTATGGAGGTAAACCAAAAGGTGGGAGTTGAGGTGGAAATAGGAAAGGATAGGGAGGGAGGGAAGGAATGTGAGGTACAGCCGGTGGTAGGAAGGGGAAGAGAGAGGGAGTAGGGGGGGGGGTGTTGATGGTGGGGTAGGGGTGGCGTAGGGAGAGACATCAACAACGCATGCTAAAAGGAACCAAAAGTTTATAATTTTTTTTGCAATTGTGTATTACTCCTCAACATGGAGTTTTGTTCACATGATCAAAATTCTCAATGAGAGTTTATTTTTAAACAAGACAAGTGGACCTTCCTTCAGCCTCCATTATGTATGCTCTTTGTCTTCCTTTTCTATACGTGGCATACTTCAAAATCAGGTGGAGTCCTTTCAAGAAGGCCCTATCTCATGAAGCGGAGGCCACTAGTTTGAATCTCCCATCTTCCTCCACTTAGGACCAAAAATCCCTTATTAAAAAAGGGTGTCCTTAAATTCTTGAATTTGTCTTGGAGATTTGAATTTTTTAAAAATGAAAATCGCGTAGAAATTTATAAATTTAATAATTCTGTTAAAATATTATTTCTTCTTTTTCTTTCTGTTTTAACTAACATATACAATGACAATAATTCGCATTCCCCCTCCATTATGTATGCTCTTTGCCTTCCTTTTTTATGTTTGTAACCAATTCACATAGCATCCTGCAAGTCTCCTGATGAAGTTTTCTTTTGTCTGTAGGATCTCTGTATGTTATATGCACAATTTTTTCTGTTATTTTGTTGAAGACATGGCATACCTGACCCCACTAAATATAACTTCAGTTTCTGATCACTTTCCTGATATGTATGTATTGGTTTTCTGACTTTTAGATTAGAGATTTGGAAGTTGATCTTAAGCAGCATGAAAAGTTTGCTATGCAAGCATCACTGCACTTCGAATATTGTAAGTTGCTACTAAAATGTAATTTTGTTTTTTCTTTGGCTAGAAAATTTTCAAAAATCTTTTCATCTGTTCATGGACTTTCATTGTGACCCTTTTATTGAAAAATCGTTTAGTTGTGTAGCTTGGGTATACTTCCCATGAACTAGGACCTTGCCATTTTTTATTACTTATAAAAAAAAATTATGATTTTTTTATTCGTTTTGCTTATAAAAGGTATAATTTTAAACTGGCCTTACTGACATTGCTTACATAAACCAAGTGAGCAGGTGACAACATATTGAGAAATAAACAGATCTTGAAAGTAATTTTGCTTTGTAGTCCTTTCTTTTCAGGAGCTTTTTCTCCTTTAAAGAAAGCTTACACTTGTGATTTTTGAAGGTCGGTTAATATTATGGTTATGCTAGTTTTGGAAGGAGATCATATTATCATAATTGCTTCATAGATAGTTTAATATGTTTGTGGCTTGGTTAAAAAATTTCTTGTGTGATTCCAGTTAGGGATCTTGTGAAGATTTTGTCACTGGAGCTAGTATCATTAAAGTGGCTCAAGAAACCGAAAATGTTCTTGGAGATACTTTTATATATGATGTGTATTTAAGTGATTAAGGAGAAGCCTATGTCTTTGAATATATTATCCTGTTTATGAGATAGGGCCAAATCTAGAAATTAATTATAGGTAAAATTGTGTGCCAAATGGCTTTTTAGTATTAGTTTAAGAAGTTTGGCATGATTAGTCCACAACCTTTTGTATAATATTTTATGCTGAAAGTTTTCTTCCAATTTAATAAAATTTGCTTATTAACTTGTCAATATATATATTACAATTAAGTTCCACCAAAGTTTTGATTCATTCTTCTGAGTGATGGAATTTCGATGTCTTAGTGAGGTATTGCTGAGTTGGTATCATTTTATCATCTTGGCAATAGCTATCAAGAGTGTAAGAAACTGATTGAGACTAACAATATTTTTGCCATGATGTCTTCTCAATAAGAATTCCCACGTATTATATTGTCCCCAAAGGATTGCAAGTTGTATATTTTGGAAGCCATGATATCAAATTATGTGAACTATATTTCTTGTGAAACTGACTATATACCATTTTACTTCTTGTTAAGGTAAGAAGGAGGTAGAGAATTTTAGACAGCAGCTTTCGGCTGCCAAGAGGCAAGCAGAATCAATAGCTACGATCACTCCAGAACTTGAAAAGGAATTTCTTGAGGTTTGTATTATGGCTTAAAGTTGAAACAGGTCAAACATTGTCTAATATGCCAGTCTCATGACTAGTTTCACTTTAAGAATGTATTGTTTTCTTCAGTGCTTCATATTTTCATGGCTCTTTATTCAAGAAACATTCTAATTTCTTCTGTGTTGACATGTAGATGCCTACTACTATTGAGGAATTGGAGGCTGCCATTCAAGATAATATATCACAGGCTAATTCTATGCTTTTTTTAAACAACAATATTTTGGAAGAATATGAACACCGTAAAAATCAGGTAGTGTTCTGCCATCTTTAGTGTAATTTGTACTAGTTTCTATTATATTTTATTTTAACTGTAATTAAAACCATGTCACAGATAGAAGATCTTGCAAAAAAACTTGAAGCAGATAACAAGGAGCTGAGGAGGTGTTTAGCTGAAATAGATAACTTGAAGGTGAGTGAAGTTTAGTTGCCTCATTACATAGCCAGGGTTCTGTGAAGTTACTATTTCTCTCCTTCAATCCCTTCTCACTAGTCATCATCCTGTGATCAAAGTCAATGTAAATGGGATAAGCCAATAAAACATATATTCTCTGCATAATTTAATACTGAAGCTAAAGACTATTACTTTAATCATTAGAGGACAGGGAAGACAATGTGCATGGATTGCCACATGTTGCTAAAAAAGATTACCTATTGCACAGCTCACCCCCTCTTTCTTGTTCTCTCACCTTCCCTACCAGTGAATTCAGAAATCATAAAATCAATCTATTCTTTTATCATTCCTCCTTTTGAAATTGTTTTAGTTCATCTAGAATTTCCATGTAACAGTAGTCAATTGAATATTATCTAGATGACTGAAATCAGGGTAAAATTATTTTACATCTCTTTCTGAAATGTTGATCTTAATCATCATAGCATCTGGCTGGCTAAATTATTTGGTAATTCATCTGGGGAACTTTTGGTTTCAATTAAAACCTAAACAAGTCCTGGTGTTTAGTTTTTGAAAAAAAAGAAGATCCAGGTGTTTGGTTTCCTTTTAAATTGATTGATATAATCGTATGGTTTTTATATTGTTTTCATTGTATACATGAATCTCATGAATGGCTAGAAATTATTAGATGGGAAGAAACTAGCATGTTCCCAAACTCAAGCTAATATTGCTTCTCACTTGTTGTGTCAAAATTTTAGGGAATGAATAAACTGAATAATTTTCTTGCCAAAAAGAATAAAAAGAATAATCTGATCCTATCATATCATATTATTAATCTTGTATGCTTTTAGTTTTTTCCCCATCTCCTCTTGTTACTTTCTTGTATGTCACATATTTGCTCAGCTGCCTCAATTTATATGTTTTGATATTGATATGTATTTATGTGGTCTAATTTTTCCTATGCAATGTCCTAATTTTAAATTGGTGCAGGAAAATTGGCTTCCAACATTGAGAAATCTTGTTGCTCGGATAAATGAGACTTTCAGTCATAACTTTCAAGAGATGGCTGTCGCAGGAGAAGTTTCATTGGGTATTCATTGCTTTGCTTATAGAGAATGTACCTTATGGCCAGTTTGGATGGAAGGAGAGGGAGGGGGAGTAGAGTAGAGTTGGCTAGAAATTGGCAATTGTCAGCCAACTCTCTTCTACTTTCCCCTCCCTCTCCCTCCATCCATTATAGTATTCTTTCTCAATTATTTTATTTAATGTTTCTTTTTCTCAGATGAGCATGACAAGGACTTTGATCAATTTGGAATACTTATAAAAGTCAAGTTCAGGTAACTGCAGCTTTGGATTTGTTTTATATTTTTAGTAAAGCACATTTCATATGCTACTGGGCATTTTGCTTCTTTAAGCACACCCCAAGGGGTAGCACATTAGTTGGGGACCATACCTTGTGAAGTGGGGGTCGCTATGAAGCTCCCATTATCCCTCTCCTTGGGGGCCAAAACGAATAAAAAGTATATATTATTTTTTAACATGTGAGTTCTGGCAGTTTCATTTGGGTATTATTGCTAAACTTCTCTATAATAGAAACCTGCCTTTTGAACAAGGGATCTGGATTGTTAAGCTAGAATCAGTTTAATCAAAATATATACTTAAAACAATTACAGTAAAGAGAGATAATTATGAGCTGAATATTATCTCATGTAGTCAGCCAGTATGCATTTTAGATATTCAGTAGTTACTGCCTTTAATTACAACTTTACCTTGAATGCCGAGCATCTAAACTTTGAAATTGTTGACTTGCAATATGTCAAAAATTTTGGATTAGCTCTCTTGACATTTTTACTTCCTGCTTACCAACTAAATAGCATGGAAAAAGGCGGATCAGATCTCTTTATAACATTTTGGATGTGCTATTACCAATCCAGTTAGAAAGACTCAGTTAGCATGATGCTATAATACTGATAGAAATGTGTCAAAAGATTTACAAACAGTACTAAGGAAATATCATTCATCATCCCAAGATGTCTGGCATCTTACAATCTGGGTTGAGACTGTTTGATGAAGATGATGTAAGTAGAGCTTTCAAAGCTATGAATGTGGATAAAGCCTCAAGAGTCAAGACCATATTCTATGATTGCCAATGGTGTTTGAACAGGGTCCTTAAAGGTCCTTTGGTAATATGAATATCAAGGATTTAAATATTATGGTCCATTGTGATTTAGAGATAAATTTATTCATTAAACTACTTATCAAAAAAAAAAAAAATTTATTCTTTATTATGTTGATATACATTCTTTTCATTTATAATTTCTTTGTTTTGTGCTCTTTAAATTTGCTTTTGAATCATATCGAACCACTTAGGCTCACGCTTTCATTTGGTTTCACCTTTTGCATTTAAGGCAAGCAGGACAGCTCCAAGTTCTCAGTGCTCATCATCAGTCTGGAGGGGTATCGAATCTTTTTGTATTTATGTCTTGATTGCTTTTGTGACAGTTGTTTTTGATGTGTCCTAAAATTTTCTTCTTCTAGGAACGGTCGGTATCAACCATTCTTTATCTTGTTTCTCTCCAAGATCTTACAAACTGCCCATTTAGGGTTGTTGATGAGATAAATCAGGGTTAGTCACTGTATCAAGTGTTTTACAAATTCTTACTACATTAATACAGCTCATAGAATTTATTTTGGCCTCCAAATTCTGCAGGGATGGACCCTATAAATGAACGAAAGATGTTCCAGCAACTAGTGAGAGCTGCCAGCCAACTGAACACACCACAGTAAAAACACTTGTTTAACCTGCTAATTGCTGTCTACATATAATTTGGCAAGCTTGTGATCAGTTGCATGTCTGTCTCATCATGTTCAAACGGTGGTTATATTAAAGGCTTTTAGGAGGTTGTAACTACAAATGGTTAAGGAATTTAGTTTAGGTGTCTGGTGTTGGTAGTAGTAGTTGGCTATTGCTTTTGTTGAAAAAGCACATAAACACCCAGAGCTTTAATATTAGTTTTCTTTATCTCACCTCAAGGGTAGCACAATTGGGTCAGGACCATGCCTCCATGAGGCACTAGTCTAGTTCAAATCTTTGCTTTCTACCTGCTTAGGGACAAAACTCGCATATTAAAAAAAAAACTTTATTTTTCTCTGTCAAATTTGTGGGGCTAATGAGCCTACTGTGTCCCACATGCAATCTGCAGTGGCTGCTGAAATCTGCTTGGAGGGACACTCGTCATTTTGTCCTACAAAAGAAACAATTACACTTGGATTCTGGTGAAATGGCAATTCTTCTCTTTGAATATAAAGCATGAGGATTATAAGATTGAGAGCTTAAATAAAATATTTATGTACTGAACCATTACTGTTTAATGCAACAAAATTGTTATTTCATTTCTTGTAGTTGACAAAAACAAGTTATAGGTCTCTAAAACTTTCTTTCCAAAAATGCAAAGATGGCTGAAGTATTAGTTTCATCAATATGCAGGTGTTTTCTACTGACTCCAAAGTTGCTACCTGATTTGGAGTACAGTGAGGCGTGTAGCATTCTGAATATAATGAATGGGCCTTGGATTGATCAGCCCTCAAAAGGTAATGTAACACCAGATAATCTCTATCTATTTGTTTTGCTTATAACTTATAAGCAACTGACTGGCATGACTTTGTGTACTGTTTATTCAGTGTGGAGCAGTGGAGATTGCTGGGGATCTGTCACAGGTTTGGTTGGAAAAACTCAATGCTGAAATAACAATATCAAACTCTCAAGTTCAAATGCCCCCACTTTAGGATTTTTTGTTTAAAGAAAATTTAGGGCAGCTAATGTATCCATCAGAAGTAGCCCATTTTTTGCACCATATCAGTTGGTTATGTATAATAGTTTTGGCATGTAATTATATCTCCTTTTGCCATTGTATAGATTATCCTTTCCTTTAATAGTTAATAATCAGTCTAATTTTTTTTTATATATAAAAGATGGATCCCAAAATTGGAGGAATAGAATTGGGTGTGAACCAATCTATTACTTAAGTTCGAAGCATTTTATGTGGCATTCTACTATTGGTGGTTGTAAAAATGTAGTTTTACTAAAACCCAATCCGTATCAAATTTGAACTCATTTGCAATTTAATATTCTTTTGTACTTCATTGAAATATGCAAGTTTATTCGCTTGTGGAAAAAAATTCTCCTAAAAAAATCTACAGAATTTTAATCTCAAAAGGGCACTTGAGTGGGTTTAGCATAACTTATCTCACAATTCGTTAAAAGTTAATCATGATTTTAAGTGAAGCTTGTTTTGTGCCTTGTGTTAGAACTTAGAACCCTGTTTGTGTTTATTTCTTAAGGAAAAAAAAAACTATTTTGGGATTCTCTCACCAAAATAAAAAATTATACTTCTAGTACATCTTTTGGTAGTTGAGGTCTTTATGAGTTACTCTAAACACCTAGCATAATTCTAAGGAATAAAATAAAATTTACTTAGGTAACCATTTTTAAAAGAATTAATTATTGTTACTTAATGATACCGCAATTTCTTTCTAAACATATATATATATATATATATATATGTGTGTGTGTGTGTATATATCCTGCCTGAGTAGAATTTTTAGTCATCTGAATCACAACTTTTTTGGCTACTTGAATAAATTATTGAGACATGGCAAATATATGGACATGCACCAATAATTGTTTGTCACGATACGGTGATCCAAGAATCACAAATGGTAGAGTTTTAGAAGATGCTTTGTTTTACTTATGTTAGAAATTAGATTAGATATGTAAGAAATTGTAGTCTTGTATATCGTTGGTTATAATATACACCCCCCCCCCCCCCCAAAAATAAAGAAAAAAAAAGAATGTGAAATACATTGGAGACTTTTAGTCATAAAATTACCTCCAAAAAAAAAAAAAAATCTAATGATCAATAGCACTCTTGTTTGAAACTTAACAGAATAATAAAACTCACTTCTTGATTTATTTATTTATTTATTTTTTTGGGAAGCCACAATATTTTCACAACAAATCATAAGTGGTTAGTTGTTATTGATTCTAATTTGAACTTATCATTGAAATTACTTTTTTGCGCCATCAATTACAACTCATAATAATCTGCCATTTAGAATTTGTTGTGAAAATGCTGTGGACATTACATTTCTCTATAAAGAAAAAATGGTACATCATAACTAATATAAGGAATGATTATTACTTCATAATTATTAATAATAAAATATGAAATTACCATCACTTCATAATTAATAAGGATCAATAGCACTCATTTGGAAAATTAAGGGATCAATATCGCTCGCTCAGTCTTGGCTTTTTTTTAATAAAAAAAAAAATTTATTTAGAGTAATGTTAATGACACACCCAAATCTACACCTATTTGTCAACTCTTAATTAGATTTTAGCATTTTCAAGCACATGTAGTAGATCCATGCGAAAGTGTTAAAATTCAATCAAGTGTTGACACATAAGCAGGGTGTGAATTTGAGTATAGGTTGGAATGTGTCATTAGCATTACTCATTTATTTTTTGGAAGTAAAGCCATGCATTAATCAATAGACTATAACTCCATAATTAAAATAAGGCAGAACTATTACTTCATAATTAATTTTCCATTATTATATATGGATAGATTATCAATTCATAATTAATAACAATAAATGGAAGGACTATTGCTTCGTAATCGTTGTAGGGAAGAAGGGCCCAAATATAGGTATTGGGCCATGGGCCGTGTCCGAGGACGTTAGTTAGCCCGAGGACAGGTAAATATTAACGAGGGTGTACCGGTTAATGGGTCGTGAAAGAAGTCCGGTCATAAGGAACTGGAAAACGCTATCTAAGGAGAAGTGTCTCCTCGGCGAGACAAAGTAGAGGTCAAAGGTCTGACCCTTCATCAAGGACAAGGCAACAAGCAATCGTGATGGTAAGGATAAACATCAGATAGGGATAAAACAAAAAAGAGTTTGGAAATATCTAAGAAGAAAGCTGCTATCACCGCATTAAATGCTCTGTATCTAATTCCCTAGCCGCATTAATATGGAGGTTATACCTGAACAGTAATCTTCAACCTTACAGCTACCCCCAAAGACTTCAGTAAGGTGCTGATGGGACAAGTATCAAGGCCGGTAATCTGATCTACATGTGGAGAGCTAAGATGAAAGAAGGAAGGAGAATATAAAGGAGAAAAACCCCATTACAGAGAGATCATCAAAAAATCTAAGGAAAAATCACTGTACACTCAAGAACAGTAAATTTGTATAAGTCTGAGAGAAATATATAAGATCAAATCATCCTTGGACTTGACCGAGGAGAGTTTTTCTTGCTTAAACTGTGTGTTATATTCTTCTCAACCATAACTAACCTATTGTGACTACTATCTACTTATCTCATTAAAAGTTTATCTCCAAATCCACTCTCTAACAAATTTATTGTTTTGGGCTCTTTGGGCCATTGACCCTTCATTTGGGCTTTAGGAGCAAATCGTATCCTTACAATCATTTTTTTTTTTTTTTTTTTTTTTTTGGCATCATACCAAGAAATATGGTTTTGGTGGAAATAAGGATGGTATGGTTCCCAAATGCCCTATAAAAAAGTATAGAATTGCATAACCCTTATTCACAAAAAATAAAAAAATAATTGCATAATCCTCGTACTTCAACTCAGAGATGGCAAAACTCTCTACCTTTTGCTATGTTCTTCTTCTCCTAGTGATCCTCTGTGGTAATTACTTCAAAATTTAAACTTTTACGATTTATTCCTCATTTTTAAGTGATTCCAAGCCCTACATTTCTCCCCTTTCTCACAAACCCAAAAGGGGGAAAAAAAAACTTAATATTGATAAAATCAATCAGGTGCATATTTGTCATATTAATATATATATTTTTTAAATCATTACTAATATGCTATATTAGTATATTTATTTTTTGAGTGAAAAACCAAAGTCATAACTTAATCAAGCTACTTTGTGATTCATTCAATGTTTATTGTGACTTTGTAGGTGAGGAAATGGTTCCCATGATAGAAGCAAAAGATTGCAACAAAGTTTGGACTTGTGAAGGGTGGTGACCGATGCCGGGCAGACTGTCGAAACGAATTCAAGGGCAAGGGAATATGCTACGCATACACCGCACCTTTGGTTCCGAAGCAGTGCTTTTGTGTATACCCATGTTGATTATGCGACATGTACTGAAAATATTGGTGTTAAAATAAATTGAACTCTATGATTATGGTTATGGATTATTTATGTCAAAGTTTAAGAATGATTTGAATGAGTTATCTTCTTCTTCTTCAAGAAAAGAATAATTTATATTACATATGCAAGTTGTGGATTTTGACTCTTCCTAGCTACCAAGCATGAAGCATCCAGTTAATCCTTTGGGATCACCCTCATGATTATTTGGTGTTTATGGGATGAGAGATTTGAAATAAAAACCTTGCTTCTTGCTTTGTGTTCCATTGAATCTAATTCACCCCCAAAGAGGGTGAGAGAGAGATGAACAAAAGACGTGCTTTCAGAAAATCCATTAGCAAAAAGATATCTTGGAAGTCCTTTCTTTTTTTCATTTTCATGAGAAACCACAATAAAGGTCTTATAATGCATTCCGACAATCATAGTTTGCCACACATCTTTAAAAAATAAATAACCAACAATGTGATTCTTTTGTGATAACACATTTTTTGGTATTTCATAGCTTAGTCTAGGGGTGTGCATGAGTCGGGTTGAGGAGTTTTTTCATCCCAACCTACTATGGTGGCTTAAAAAAAATCCAACCAAACCCAACCCACGTGGATCAGGTTGGGCCGGGTTGGACCTTTTTTTTTTTTAATAATTATTATTATTAAATTGAGCATTAGAACAACACCACCACAAATAAGAAGAAATTCATAATCAAATAATCATGAGTATAACATCAAACAAACACAAAGTATATGAGAAGAACATAGGGTTTGAGTTTTATTTAGGAAAATGGGCAAAAAAATAAATAACAAAATAATATAATATATTTTTAAAAAATTTAAAAATATATTAAATATAGGTAGGTCGGGTTGGGTTAGGCAGATTTGTAAATTTCATGACCTGAACCCAACCCGACCTACTGTAAAAAAAAAAAAAAAAAAAAGAAAAAAAAAATCATGACCTAAACCAACCCACCAACCCTTAAAAACCGACCCAGCTCGATGGGTTGGGTTGGGTTGGGTCAGTTTTGAAAGGTTCTCTACACACCCCTAGCTTAGTCATAAAACCATCCAAAAAAAAAAAAAAAAAAAGAATGTGAAATACACATTTTTTGTGATAACATTTAACATTGAAATTAACCATGGAGATGGCAAAGGAGGGTTTGAGGGGAAAATATCCATAAGTTAATGAATAGTGAAACACCATGATGAATCTATTTATATAATATATGAATTGTAGTATTTATTGTTATTATGCTTCTGTTAAGCAACATTAGTGAAGCAGTTGGTCCATTTCAATCCACTTCGATTCATTTGGTCTACTTTGGTGGTGTTTTTTAGGTTTGTGTAGAAAGATGAGCTGCTTCGTTGACAATTATGCTACATTCTTAACATAATGTTGGTAGATTCTTGATAAAAATTAAAATTTTCTTATGTTATTAAAGTCTTGTATTTGTTTTCTAATATAAGTGATATATTTCCTTATATTTGCTCCATTTTTAGGTTATTCAAGACATATAAATGATGAATTGTTTGCAAAGTTCAATAGAAACAAACTCCAACTACTCGTTACACTAGCAAATTGCCCACGCGATATACACAGATAATGCTTTAAGTTTTAGAATAAGAAATGATAGAATTGTGTGCCTTGTTAAATGATCACACGATAATTAAATTATCATACTATGCTAATGCAAATCTCAACAGTTATGATGAAACTATTAATAAAATTTCCTATCTAATTATCATTGAATACGAATTTTAACACATGAAGCGATCCAAAAAACTTAAAGATATTAATGAAAAAAGAAGAAGTTAATTGATAGAAATATTTCCAATTAAGAGTGGCAACAACATGAACTTTTTGGATATCCAAATCTTCAAATTCTCCATCACTATTTAATGTAAATTGCATATCAATCCTTTTATCATTTAAATTAAAATAGCAAGTAATAATACTTAACAGTATCAAGGACAATCCGTGGCATGAAAAATAGACCACTGGTGATGAGTAAAATTTCCTTCTTCTAGGAACGGTGGGTATCAACCATTCTTTATCTTGTTTCTCTCCAAGATCTTACAAACTGCCCATTTAGGGTTGTTGATGAGATAAATCAGGATTAGTCACTGTATCAAGTGTTTTACAAATTCTTACTACATTAATACAGCTCATAGAATTTATTTTGGCCTCCAAATTCAGCAAGGATGAACCCTATAAATGAATAAAACATGTTCCAGAAACTAGTGAGAGCTGCCAGCCAACTGAACACACCACAGTAAGAACACTTGTTTAACCTGATTATTTCTATCTTCATTTAATTTGGCAAGCTTGTGGACATCAATTGCATGTCTGTCTCATCATGTTCAAATGGTGGTTATTATATTAAAGGCTTTTAGGAGGATTTTACTACAAATGGTTCAGGAATTTAGTTTAGGTGTTTGGTGTTGGTAGTAGTAGTTGGCTATTACTTTTGTTTGAAACAGCACATAAACACCCAGAGCTTTTAATATTATTTTTCTTTATCTCACGTCAGGTGTAGCACAATTGGGTGAGGAACATGCCTCATGGAGGTACTAGCTAGTCCAGGTCAAATCTTTGCTTTCTACCCCCATTAGGGTCAAAACTTTCTTTCAAAAATGCAAAGATGGCTGAAGTATTAGTTTCTACTGACCCCAAAGTTGCTACCTGATTTGGAGTACAGTGAGATATGTAGCATTCTGAATATAATGAATGGGCCTTGGATTGATCAGCCCTCAAAAAGGTAATGTTATCACCAGATAGTCTCTATTTATTTATTTTGCTTATAAGCAGCTGACTGGCACAATTTTGTGTATTGTTAATTCAGTGTGGAGCAGTGGAGATTGCTGGGGATTTGTCACAGGTTTGGTTGGAAGAACTCAATGCTGAAATAACAATCTCAAGTTCAATTGCCCTCACATAAGGATTTTTTGTTTAAAGAAAATGTAGGGCATGTATCCATCCGAAGGAACACTTTTTTGTACCATATCAGATGGTTGTGTATAAAATGATCCTTTTTTTTTGGCATGTAATTATATCTCCTTTTTGCCATTGCAAAGGTGATCTTTTTCCTTTCCTTTAATAGTTAATAATCAATCTAATTATATATATATACTAGACTCATCACACGCACTTTGCGAGTTCAATAATGCTCTTTTTTATTTATTTGTTTTTTTGGTTTAGTGTTTTATTGTTTAAAAGTGATATATAAATAAACGTATGTTTTTTTTTTTTTTTTTTTTTTTTTTAAGAAAGAGGTAAAGTAACGTGGAATAATGTTTAAAAATGAAATAGAGATTGTGTCTCAAGTTTTAGGCCGAATGGAGAAGATAAAGGAAATAGCCTAAAACTTAGGAACAGTAAATTACTCTTTTAACCAATTTGTGTTTTTTAATTTAAAATTATTTAACTAAAAGATAGTGGTATTTTAGAGAGTTTAAGAATTTGTGTGAGGGTATTTTGGTACGTAAAAAGTTGAAACCCAAACAAGGAATTCTATTATTAATAGTGCGTGTATATATCCCCAAAACTAGAGGTATAGAATTTGGTGTAAACCAATCTATTTGACCTCATGTACAATATTATTGTTTTTTGACTTCTTGAAATTTTTTTTTTTTGGATACCATTCAAAGGGAGTTAGAAACAAAAGTTACAAAAAGGCTGGGTTGTACTAGCAAAGGTTCATAGGCACTCGAGTTGCCCTTGCCCTTTTAGCTACAGACCATACAGGTTTAACAATGAAATGGGAAACTAAAAACATATTGCAGATAAGACCTGTTTGAGTTAGAAAATTTAGATCAGCCAATCTAGTATTATCTAGTCAATCTGGTGTCTTTTTCTTCCTAAAGGCTTGGACTACTCTTCTGCTATCACCTAAAAACAAAATTTGTAGGAACCCATGGTTTCTTGTTCTGATGCCAGCTTCCACCATAGCTTCAAACATTGCCCCATATGTTGACCTGGCTACACAACTAGCTACTCCAAAGGAAATACTGCATATTAACTGATTCATAGGCAAAAGAACATCTTTTTGGCTTTTTTCATCTTGCTTCTGCAATCTTTATGATTAACTGCCATTGACTTGCTGCTGGTTGCTGTGTTGCCTTTGGTCTTCCTGGGCTGCTGTTTTAGTTTGGCTGCTCATTGAATGATTCTTTGTACCTGCAAGACAGAGATTGTGCTGTTAGAATCACATCCATAGGATTAGCATTTATTCCTTCATGGACCACCCGATTCCTATGGTTCCAAATTGTCCACGGAGTTGTAAAACTAGCCTGCAGGTATTCCATAGAGTTTGCTTCTCATTTTTTATGTCTGTTGAGAAGAGAAGCCAGCCATTGCTGGACTGTTGTGTTGTTGAAATCAGATGAGTGAATGGCTAAAGCTGAACCATGCCAGCAAGCCCTTGTGAAAGGGCATAACAGAAATAGATATGTGGTAGACTCATCCTCTGCATTGTAGAAAGGACACAAGCTCTGGGTAGTGATTCCTCTATTATTTAGGCTAAGAAGGGTGGGCAATCTGTCATGCATAAGTTTCCGCAAAAAGGTATTAATTTTCAGAGGATCTTGAATAAATTATTGAGACATGTCAAATATATGGACATGCACCAATAATTGTTTGTCACATTACGTTGTAGTAGTGAGTGATCCAAGATTAACAAATGGTAGAGTTTTAGAAGAGGCTTTGCTTTACTTATGTTAAAAATTATATTAGATATATAATAAATGGTAGAGTCTTGTATATCACTGGTTATAATATACCCAAAAAAAAAAAAATGAGAAATATATTTGAAGATTTTTGTTGTCATAAAACCACCCCAAAAAAAGAAAAAAAGAAAAACAGAAGGATCAATAGCACTAATGTTTGAAACTTAAGAGATTAATAAGTTACACTTACTTCTTGGTTTTTTTTTTTTTTTTGGGGAAAGTAAAGCCCTACATTAATTAATAACAATATAAAGAAAGACTATTACTTCATAATTAATAATAATATAAGGAAGGACCATCACTTCATAGTTAGGGGTGGTAATATGTGTGTGCGTGTCGGGTTTGTGTCATGTTTACTTACGAGTATTTGACTATATGAGTCAACATTAATCCAACACTTTTATCAAATGGGTTAAAGTTCATCAATTTTATCACGACCTGTTTATTAAATGAGTCAATCGTATCGACCTATTTATCATATTTTATGAAAGCAAAAGAATATATATATATATATATAAATAAATTTTAGTATTAACCAAATTGATCTAAACTATGAAAAACCAAACAAATAAATTTTTTTTAATATAAAACTCAGAACTAACAAGTAACTGTATCACAAATAATCATTCAAAGCTAAAGTATATCTCAATATCTCAAATATTCAATCACAATATGTCAAAGAATATAGACCACAGAAATTAATGAGTTTATATACCTAGAGTTTGAAAGGTATATTGGCAAAATGTCATTTAATTAAAAGAGTCAAATGGGTCAAACGGATTCCATGTGTTAGACATGAATCCAACATGTTTCTTAAACAAGTCAGTCGTGTCAACCCAAATATGACACAAACTCATTAAGCCCCAACTTATAAACTACTAATTTCGTGTCGTGTACACTTTACCTATGTGTCAACTCTTGATTAGATTTCAACATTTTCAAGTACAAGTGGTGGATCCATGTGAAACTATTAAAATCCAATAAGGAGTTGACATATAAGCAAGGTGTGAATTTAAGTGTGGGTTGGATTGTGTCCCTAGCATTACTCATTTATTTCGATCAGGAGTAATTAGTGGCCAAAAAACTGGAACACAAGGCAAGCATGACACATTAGTTGCCAACACAAAACAGAACAGAAAAGAAAATTTTCTTTTCGGTGTGAATTTAAGTGTGGGTTGGATTGTGTCCCTAGCATTACTCATTTATTTTTTGAAAGTAAAGCCTTGCATTAATTAATGAGGAATTATATGTCCACAACATTTTCACAACATTTTTACAACAAATCCTAAGTGGCAGGTTGTTACTGGTTATTATTGTTGGGGTAAAAATGTAATTTTAGTATTAGGTTCAAATTTGAACCAATAACAACTAATCACTTGTGATTTGTTATGAAAATATTGTAAAAATATTGTGGACGAATCATCTCTCTTAATTAATAGACTATTACTTCACAATTAATATAAGGAAGGACTATTACTTCATAATTAACGTTCGGTTATAATATAAGGGTAGACTATCAATTCATAATTAATTAATAACAATAAATGGAAGGACTATTGCTTCATAATTGCATCACACCATGAAATATGGTTTTGGTGGAAATAAGGATGGTACAGTTCCCAGATGCCCTATAGAAGAGTGTAGAATTGCATAATCCTCCTACTTCAACTCGGAGATGGCAAAACTCTCTACCTTTTGCTATGTTCTTCTTCTCCTCGTGATCAGATGTGGTAAATACTTCAAAATTTAAACTTTTATTATTTATTTCTCCTTTTCCGGTTATTTCAAGCCTTACATTTCTCCCAATTCTCACACACCCAAAAGGGAAAAAAAAAAAAATCTTAATATTGATAAAATCAATCAAGTGCAGATGTGTCATATTAATTTTTTTTAAATCATTACTAATATGCTATATTAGTATATTTATTGAAAAACCAAAGTCATAACTTAATCAAGCTGCTTTGTGATTCATTCAATGTCTATTGTGACTTTGTAGGTGAGGAATTGGTTCCCATGATAGAAGCAAAACAATGCAACAAAACTTGGAATTGTAAGGGTGAAGACCGATGCCGGGCTGATTGTCAAAACCAATTCAAGGGTACGGGAATGTGTGACTTAGTCACTGCACCTTCTGTTCCTAAGCAGTGCTTTTGTGTGTACCCATGTTGATGATGGAAAATGTACTGAAAATATTGGTATTAAAATAAATTGAACTCTATGGTTATGGTTATGGATTATTTATGTCAAAGTTTAAGAATGATTTATATGAGTTATCTTCTTCTTCTTCCTCGAGATAAGAATGATTTATATGATATATGCGCAGCTCGTGGATTTTGACTCTTCCTATCTACCAAGCATCTAGTCGTGATTATTTGGTTTTTATGGGATGGGAGAATTGAAATAAAAATCTTGTTTTCTGCTGTGTTCCACTGAATCTAGTTTGCCCCAAAAAAGAGAGAGAACAAAAGATGTGCTTTCAAAAAATCCATTAGCAAAAAGATGTCTTGGAATTCCTTTTTTTTTTTTTTTTTTCTTCATGAGAAAACCACCATAAAAGCCTCACAACGTACTCCACCAATCAAAGTTTGCCACACATCTTAAAAAAACCAAAAAAAAAAAAAAAAAAACCAACAATGTGATTCTTTTGTGATAACACGTTTTTTGGTATTCCACAGCTTAGTCATAAAACCATCAAAAAAAAAAAAAAAAAAAAGTGAAATACACATTTGTTGTGATAACTGTTAATTAATATGAAAGTTTTGTATAAGTCAGGTGTATGAGATACCGTCTCGAAATTAACAATGGAGATGGAAAAAGAAGGTTTAAGGAGGAAAAAATCCATGAGTTAATGACTAGTGATTGACCACGAATTTATTCTACTTATATAAATCTAAAGCATAGTATTTTTTTTTTTTGCTACGCTCATGTTCAGTCACGTTTAGTGTAGCATTTGGTCAACTTGGTCCATTTCGGTCTACTTTGGTCTATTTTGGTCCACTTCGGTCCATCTAGTCCATTTAGTCCACTTTGGTGATACTTGGGAGGAGAGGTTTTGGTAAAAAGAGGATTTTACCAAATTGTCATGTATTTGTTGGTAGGTTCTTGATAAAATTACATTTTTCTTATGTTATTAAAGTCATGTATTTGTTTTCTAATATAGGTGGTAGATTTACTTATATTTGCTTTCTCTTTAGGTTATACAAGACATATAGAAGATGAGTCCCATCAGAAAAATTGAAAAATCTTGCTTTTTTTTTTTTTTTTTTGTATTTGTGAAATGCATTTGGGAATATTAAGAAAAAAAAAAAAAAGGAAAAAATGACTACCGAGAATGTTATGCTAAAAAATTCTTTGGAATAATGTGCATTATTTTGTTAAATGCTATTTTATGTACATGTAAATCAACAATTTTAACACATTTTATACGCTCTAGTCGGTATTCAGTTGAGTTTATGATAACTTTCTTTCTCCGCGGTGCAATGGGTTTCCTATCATATGCTTCTTCTTCTTTTTATTTTTATTTTTTTATTTTTTTTTTTTATTTTTTTTTTTTATACAAGATAGAATTTCTACTCTTCTTTACTTTAAATGCAAAAACAAGTTACTATTCATTCACTTTCCACAGCTAATACACAAATAACCTGAATTTAAGAGCGGGCTTACACATAAATAAAGCCCTGCAGATTATGCGCACTTACAAAATAGTTAGGTATTCGAAGAGTGCTAAATATCTCGTTAATTTAAAAATTAATAATAATGCTCCATTGAGTATGCACATAAAGCGATGACGCATATATCTTGTGAAGTCCTCCTCTAAACCACCCCTTCCAAAAAAAACCCAATAACTATCTCATACATTGGAGATATACATTCTTCCCCTCTCATAGTGTGTGTGCTCCACAACCATGTGGGATACACCTTTTTTTTTTTTATGTGAAAATTTCAACCAAGGCAAAACCATCATAGTCTCTCTCTTTTCGTATTAGTTACTCTGCTACCATTTTACTATACATTGGCAACATCCCATAGAGTCACCTAAGGGGCAGATTAAACAATTAATAAGGATCAATAGCACTCATTTTGACCTTTAAGGGATCAATACCACTCATGTATTCTTGGCTTTTTAAAATTTTTTATTTAGAGTAATGCTAGGGGATACACTCCAATCCACACCCAAATCTACACCTTACTTATGTGATTCATGTGAGTGTTAAAATCCAGTTAGGAGCTAAAACCTAAACCGGGAGTGAATTTGGGTGTGAGTTGGGGTGTGTCCCTAGTATTGCTCATTTATTTTTTTGGAAGTAAAGCCCTACATTAATTAATAGATTATTACCTAACTAATATAAGGAAGGACAATTACTTTGTGATTAATTTTCCATTATAATACAAGGAAGGACAATTACTTTGTGATTAATTTTTCATTATAATATAAAGATAGACTATAAATTCATAATTAATAACAATAAATGGAAGGACTATTGCTTCATAATTGCATCATAACATGAAATATGGTTTTGGTGGAAATAAGGATTGTACAGTTCCCAAATGCCCTATAAAAGAGTATGGAATTGCATAATCCTCGTACTTCAACTCAGAGATGGCAAAACTCTCTACCTTTTGCTATGTTCTTCTTCTCCTAGCGATTAGCTGTGGTAAATACTTAAAAATTTAAACTTTTATGATTTATTTCCCCTTTTTAAGTGATTCCAAGCCCTACATTTCTCCCCATTCTCAAACACCCAAAAGGAAAAAAAAAAAAAATCTTAATATTAATAAAATCAATCAAGTGCATATTTATCATATTAAATTTTTGGGAATGGCTTGTGTCCAGTGGCCAGTTCCACTGGACACGTTGGGATATGAACACATGGGACACGTGTTCACATCGCAACGTGTCTAGTGAAACTAGCTACTGGACAAAAGTGCCACCCTTTTTTTTAAAAAGAAATTACTAATATGCTATATTATTATTATTATTATTATTATTATTTTTGAGTGAAAAACCAAAGTCATAACTTAATCAAGCTGCTTTATGATTAATTCAATGTTTATTGTGACTCTGTAGGTGAGGAAATGGTTCTCATGATAGAAGCAAGACAATTCAAGGTTGAGGGTGTCAACCATTGCGACATAACTTGGCCTTGTCAGGGTGACGACCGATGCCGGGTGGACTGTAAAAAGCAATACAAGGGTGACGGATTGTGTGATACAAGCACTTCACCTTACGTTCCTAAGAAGTGCTTTTGTGCATACCCATGTTGATTATGGGACATGTACTGAAAATATTGGTGTTAAAATAAATTTAACTCTATGGTTATGGTTATGGATGTTTTATGTCAAAGTTTAAGAATGATTTAGATGAGTTCTCTTCTTTTTCTTCTTCTTCAAGATAAGAGTGATTTATATGAAATATACAGGTCGTGGAGAGAGAGAGAGAGAGAGAGAGAGAGAACAAAAGATGTGCTTTCAAAAAAATCCATTAGCAAAAAGATATCTTGAAAGTCTTTTTTTTTTTTTTTTTTTTTTTTTTTTTTTTTTTTTTTCGTGAGAAAAACACAGTAAAAGTCTCACAATGTACTACACCAATCAAAGTTTCAACAAATCTTAAAAAAAAAAAAAAAAACTCAACAACGTGATTCTTTTGTGATAACATTTTTTGGTATTTCACAGCTTAGTCATAAAACCACCAAAAACAAATGAGAAATGAACATTTTTTGTGATAATTGTTAACAGTAAAATTAACTGACGTATGAGATTCTGTCTCGAATTAATGTTATTTTTGTGATAACATTTATTTGAGTTACTCTCCAATAAAATTAGAAAAAAAAAAAAAAAAAAGGCAGTTTCCTCTTAAAAAAAACAAAAAAAAATAGCTTAATCCCTCCAAAAGAAATTTTTAACAAAACGTTCTACAATTTTTTATTAATAATTCCTTTTGTTATAGTCTTTATTGACACAATGATCATCCATTATGGTTTTTTTTTTCCCTTTTTTAAAAAATCTTTTTATTCATCATTTTTATCTTTTTATTTATAAATTGATAGTTGGAAGTTGAGGGATTTGAATTCCGGATGTTTCCATTGAAAACACCAAAAAATGCCAATCAGTTGAGTTTCAAGGCTCTTAGCTCCAATCTTTTTAGAATTTAATTTAATTTTTTTGGATTATTTTCTATACACATTTAGAGTAAAATAGACAATTTGTATATACTCATTAGAGTTTAGAAAGATTATGTTCATTTAGGAAAAAAAAAAAAGATTAGGAAGATGACGAGTTCTTGTTAATCTAATTGAGTATGTATATGTTTTGAATTTATCTAGACCGATTTATGTATACCACAATTTGGCTCCCCCAAGCCAAACTCTTGACTCCGCCACTAATGGAAATGGAAAAAGAGGGTTTAAGAGAAGGGGGGGAGGGGAAATCTATGAGTTAATGACTAATGAAACCCCACCACGAATTTATTCTATTTATATAATAACTAAAACGTATTATTTATTGTTGCTACGCTCATGTTGAGCCACATTAGTGTATAACATTTGGTCAACTCAATCCATTTCGGTATACTTTAGTCTATTTTGGTCCACTTCGGTCCGTCCAGTCCTTTTAGTCTACTTTGGTGATACTTTGGGAGGAGAGGATTTTGTAAAAAGAGGAGCTACTTCATTAATAATTATGTTACAATCTCAACCTAATGTTAAGTAGGTTCTTCATAAAATTACATTTTTCTTGTATTATTAAAGTCTTGTATTTGTTTTCTTATATACGTGATAGATTTACTTATATCTGCTTTCTCTTTAGGTCATACAAGACATATAGAATATGAACCATTTGTAAAAAAAAAAAAAAAAAACACTAGAAACAAATTCCAACCCCACATTAACATTATTTACCAAATAATCGCTTTATATATATTAATTTAATGTAAAATGTATTATGTTTCCTTGGAAAAAAAAATTGCAAAATTTAAAACACTTTCAAATAACAAATGTAGATAGTTTAAATTAGAAAATTTAAATATTGTATTGACTATACTTTGTTACAAAATTATCTTATTATTTTAAGAAGAGATTAGGACTAACACTTAAAACTAGTAATTGGGGGGGGGGGGGGGGGGGAAAAGAGACAAAGACTGAATGAACTTAAATTATTTGTTGAAAGGATTGCACAAAGTCGGTCGTGTTAACACCCAAATGGCGCAAGCTCATTAAAGTACCGCTCGTAAATTTCTTCCAATTTCGTGTCGATGTACTTCCTATGTCAACTCTTGATTGAATTCCCCGACATTTTCAAATGCAGTGGTAAGTATGTGAAGCTAAAAATCCGTAAGGAGTTGACGTATAGCCAGTGTGAATTTAAGTGTGGGTTGGATATGTCCTGGCATTTACTCATTATTTTTGGAAGTAAAGCCTTCAATTAATTAATAGACTATTGCTTCACAATTAATATAAGGAAGGACTATTACTTCATAATTAATGTTCCCTTATAATATAAGGGTGTGAATTTAAGTGTGGGTTGGATTGTGTCCCTAGCATTACTCATTTATTTTTTGAAAGTAAAGCCTTGCATTAATTAATGAGGAATTATATGTCACAACATTTCACAACATTTTACAACAAATCCTAAGTAGCGAGTTTATTCTTTAGTTATTATTGTTGGGAGTAAAAATGTAATTTTAGATATTAGGTTCAAATTTGAATTGATACAGCAATGTCGACGTAATTTGTTATGAAAATGTGTAAAAATGTTGTGGGCCGAATCATCTCTCTTAATTAATAGACTATTACTTCACAATTAATATAAGGAAGGACTATTACTTCATAATTGCGTTCCGTTATAATATAAGGAGTAGACTATCAATTCATAATTGAGTGTAATAAATGGAGGACTATTTAGCCTATAATTGCATCACACCACATGAAATATGGTTTTGGTGGAAATAAGGATGGTACAGTTCCCAAATGCCCTATGAAGAGTGTAGAATTGCCAATCCTCCTACTTCAACTCGGAGATGGCAAAACTCTCTACCTTTGCTATGTTCTTCTTCTCCCTCGTGATCAGATGTAAAGTAAATACTTCAAAATTTAAACTTTATTATTTATTTCTCCCTTTTTCCAGTTATTTCAGCCCATTTCTCCCAATTCTACTCACACACCCAAAGGGAAAAAATCTTAATATTGATAAAAATCAATCAAGTACAGATGTGTCATATTAATTTTTTTAAATCATTACTAATATGCTATATTAGTATATTTATTGAAAAACCAAAAGTCATAACTTTAATCAAGCTGCTTTGTGATTGCGTTCAATGTCTATTGTGAACTTTGTAGGTGAGAATTGGTTCCCATGATAGAAGCGAAACAATGCAACAAAACTTGGAATTGTAAGAGGTGAAGACCGATGCCGGCTGATTGTAAACCAATTCAAGGTACGGGAATGTGTGGCTTAGTCACTGCACCTTCTGTTCTAAGCAGTGCTTTTATTATTGTACCCATGTTGATGATGGAGAATGTACTGAAAATATTGGTATTAAAATAAATTGAACTCTATAGTTATGGTTATGGATTATTTATGTCAAAGTTTAAGAATGATTTATATGATTATCTTCTTCTTCTTCCTCGAGATAAGAATGATTTATATGATATCTTTTGCAGCTCGTGGATTTTGACTCTTCCTATCTACCAAGCATCTAGTCGTGATTATTTAGTTTTTATGGGATGGGAGAATTGAAATAAAAATCTTGTTTTCTGCTGTGTTCCACTGAATCTAGTTTGCCCCCAAAGAGAACAAAAGATGTGCTTTCAAAAATCCATTAGCAAAAGATGTCTTATGATTCCTTTTTTTTTTTTTCTTCATGAGAAAACCACCATAAAAAAGTACTCATAGCGTCTTCCGCCGATCAAAGTTTACCACATCTTAAAAAAGCAAAAAAAAAAAAACCAACAATGTGATTCTTTTGTGATAACACGTTTTTGGTATTCCACAGCTTAGTCCTTAAAACCACCAAAAAAAAAAAAAAGAGTAAAAATACACATTTGTTGTGATAAGCGGTAATTAATATGAAGTTTTGTATAAATCAGATTATGAGATACCATCTGAAATTAACAATGGAGATGGAAAAAGAAGGTTTAGGAGGAAAAAATCCATGAGTTAATGACTAGTGATTGACCACAATTTATTCTCTTTTATATAAATCTAAAAGCGTAGTATTTTTTTTTTTGTTCTTTGCCATTCGTATTCGATCACGTTTAGTGTAGCATTTGATCCCAACTTAGTCCCATTCCGGTCTGCTGGTCTATTTTGGTCCACTTGGTCCATCTAGTCATTTAGTCCACTTTGGTGATACTTGGGAGGAGAGGTTTTGGTAAAGAAGTTTTACCAAGTGTCATGTGTTGTTGGTAGGTTCTTGATAAATTACATTTTCTTATGTTATTAAAGTCATGTATTTGTTTTCTAATATGGGTGGTAGATTTACTTATGTTGCTTTCTCTTTAGGTTATACAAGACATATAGAAGATGAGTCCCATCAGAAAAATTGAAAAATCTTGCTTTTTTTTTTTTTTTTTGTATTTATGAAATGCATTTGGAATATTAAGAAAAAAAAAAAAAGGAAAAAAATGACCTGAGAATGTTATGCTAAAAATTCTTTGGAATATGTGCATTATTTTGTTAAATGCTATTTTATGTACCATGTAAATCAACAATTTTAACACATTTATACGCTCCTATGATCAGTATTCAGTTGAGTTTATGATAACTTTCTTTCTCCGCGATTGCAATGGTTTCCTATCATATGCTTCTTCTTCTTTTTTTTTTTTTTTTTTATTCTTTTTTTATACGAAGATAGAATTCTCTTTTCTTGCTTTCTTTTTAAATGCAAAAACAAGTTCTTATTCATTCTTTCCACAGCTAATACACAAATAACCTGAATTTAAGAGCGGGCTTACACATAAATAAAATACAGTTATGCACTTCTGAAATAGTTAGGTATTGAAGAGTCTTAAATATCTCGATTAATTTAAAATTAATAATAATGCTCCATTGAGTATGCACATAAAAGCGATGACATATATCTTGTCAGTCCTCCTCTAAACCACCCCTTCAAAAAAACCCAATAACTATCTCATACATTGGAGACATTCTTTTACCTCTCATAGTGTGTGGTAACTCCCACAACCATGTGGGATACACCTTTTTTTTTTTTATGTGAAAATTTCAACCAAGGCAAAACCATCATAGTCTCTCTCTTTTCGTATTAGTTACTCTGCTACCATTTTATCATTGGCAACATCCCATAGAGTCACCTAGGGGCAAGATTAAACAATTAATAAGGATCAATAGCACTCATTTTGACCTTTAAGGGATCAATACCACTCATGTATTCTTGGCTTTTTAAAATTTTTATTTAGAGTAATGCTAGGATACACTCCAATCCACCCAAATCTACACCTTACTTATGTGATTCATGTGAAAGTGTTAAAATCAGTTAGGAGGGCTAAAACCTAAGCTAGAATTGAATTTGGGTGTGAGTTGAATGTCCCTAGTATTAACTCATTTATTTTAGATAAGCCCTACATTAATTAATAGATTATTACCTAACTAATATATAAGGAAGGACAATTGCTTTGTGATTAATTTTCATTATAATATAAAGATAGACTATAAATTCATAATTAATAACAATAAATGGAAGGACTATTATTGCTTCATAATTGCATCATAACATGATATGGTTTTGGTGGAAATAAGGATTGTACAGTTCCCCAAATGCCTATAAAGAGTATGGAATTGCATAATCCCTCGTACTTCAACTCAGAGATGGCAAACTCTCTACCTTTGCTATGTTCTTCTTCTCCTAGCGATTAGCTGTGTGTTAAATACTTAAAAATTTAAACTTTATGATTTATTTCCCCTTTTTAAGTGATTCCAAGCCCTACATTTCTCTCCATTCTCACACACACCCAAAGGAAAAAAAAATCTTAATATTGGTAAAATCAATCAGTGCATATTTTCATATTAATTTTTTAAAAAAATTATTACTAATATACTATATTAGTTTTTTTTTTTTCTTTTGAGTGAAAAACCAAGTCATAACTTAATCAAGCAACATGATTAATTCAAAGTATTTTATTGTGACTTTGTAGGTGAGGGAAATGGTTCTCATGAAGCAAAACAATTCCAAGGTTGAGGGTGTGTCAAACAATGCGAAATAACTTGGCCTTGTCAGGGTGACAGCCGATGCCGGTGGGACTGTAAAAGCAATACAAGGGTGACGGATTATTGTGTGATACAACCCTTCACGCCGTTCTAAGTGCTTTTGTGAATACCCATATTGATTATGGGACATATTACTGAAAAATATTGGTGTTAAAATAAATTTAACTCTATAGTTATGGTTATGGATGTTTTATGTCAAAGTTAAGAATGATTTAGATGAGTTCTCTTCTTTTTCTTCTTCTTCAAGATAAAGAGTGATTTATATGAAATATACAGGTCGTGGAGAGAGAGAGAGAGAGAGAGAGAACAAAGATGTGCTTTCAAAAAATCCATTAGCAAAAGATATCTTGGAAGTTTTTTTTTTTTTTCTTTTTCTTTTCTTTCTTTTTTCTTTTCGTGAGAAAAAACACAATAAAGTCTCACAATGTACTCCGCAATCAAGTTTCAGCAAATCTTAAAAAAACTCAACAACGTGATTCTTTTGTGATAACATTTTGGTATTTCACAACTTAGTCATAAAATACCAAAAACAAATGAAGAACTGCACATTTTTGTGATAATTGTTAACAGTAAAATTAACTGACGTATGAGATTCTGTCTCAATTAATGTTATTTTGTGATAACATTTATTTGAGTTACTCTCAATAAAATTAGAAAAAAAAAAAAAAAAAAAAGGCAGTTTCCTCTAAAAAAATAAAAAATAAATAGCTTAATCCCTCAAAAGAAATTTTTAAACAAAACGTTCTACAATTTTTTATTAATAATTCCTTTGTTATAGTGCTTTATTTACACAATGATCATCCATTATAGTTTTCCCTTTTTTAAAATCTTTTTATTCATCATTTTATCTTTTATTTATAGATTGATAGTTGGAAGTTGAGGATTTGGTCGGGATGTCTCCGTGAAAACACCAAAATGCCAATCGAGTTGAGTTTCAGGCTCTTAGCTCAATCTTTTAGAATTTAATTTAATTTTTGGATTATTTCTATACACATTGAAATCAAATAGACAATTTGTATATACTCATTAGAGTTTAGAAAGATTATATTATTAGGGGAAAAAAAAAAAAGATTAGGAAGATGATGAGTTCTTGTTAATCTAATTGAGTATATATGTTTTGAATTTATCTAGACCGATTTATATGTATACCACAATTTGGCTCCCCCAGAAGCCAAACTCTTGACTCATACTAATGGAAATGGAAAAGAGGTTTAAGAGAAGGGGGAGGAAATCCATGAGTTAATGACTAATGAAACCCCACCGCAATTTATTACATTTATATAATAACTAAAGCGTATTATTTATTATTCTATGACCGTATTTGGCCGCGTGAGTAATATATAACATTTAGTCCAGCTTCAGTCCATTTCGGTATACTTTAGTCTATTTTAGTCCACCCGGTCCGTCGATCGCTTTAGTCTACTTTGGTGATACTTTGGGAGGAGAGGATTTTTGTAAAGAACACTTATTAATAATTGTATTCACAATCTCAACTAATGTTAGTAGGTTTTCCATGAAGTACATTTTTAACGTATTATTAAAAATCTTATATTTGTTTCTTACATATACGTGATCGATTCTTTATATACCTTTTCTCTTTAGGTCCTCCTGAGCGTAGAATATGAACCATTTGTAAAAAAAAAAAAAAAAACACTAGAAACAAATTCCAACCCCACATTAACATTATTTACAAATAATCGCTTTTATATATATTAATTTAATGTAAATGTATTATGTTTCCTTGGAAAAAAAATTGCAAGAATTCACAAACACTTTCAAATAACAAATGTAGATAGTTTAAATTAGAAGATTTAAATATTGTATTGACTATACTTTGTTACAATTATCTTATTATTTTAAGAAGAGATTAGGACTAACACTTAAAACTAGTAATTTGGGGGCGCGGTGGGGAGGAAGAGACAAAGACGCTGAATGAACTTAAATTATTTGTTGAAAGGATTGCAGAATGGAGAAAAGCTGTGGAGTTTTGGATATGGAACCTGCCAAATTTTTTTTTGAAAAAAACTGGCTTTTTTTGGATTTGCAATGTATTTGGGAATATTGAGAAGAAAGGAAAATGACTATGGGGAATGTCATGCTCAAATTTTTTTTTTTTGGAATAATGTGCATTATTTTGTTCAATGAAATTTTATGTACATATAAATCAACAATTTAACACATTTTATACGCTCTAGTCAGTATTCAGTTGAGTTTATGATAACTTTCTTTCTCCAGAGAGTGCAACAGGTGTCCTATATTATGCTTCTTTACTTTAAACGCAAAAGCAAGTTACTATTCATTCACCTTCCTCGGCTAGTACACAAACTCAATAATTATCTATCTCATGCATTTTGAATATATTCTTCCCCCTCTCATAGGGTGTGTGCTCCACAACCATGTAATTACACGGTACACTTTTTTTTTATTTTTGTGGGCAAGTCTTAGATATACCACCAATTAGTGGGGGTTTTGAAAGGAGTAAGACTACCCATTTCATAGTAAAATCACAACTTCAACTAATAGAAGATCAAATGCTATAGAAAACAAATCAATGATACTAGAAATTATATCACTTCCCTTAAGATGCGACTTGGGCAAGCTACATTCAACCCAATCCAAGTTTGACTCTGATGTTGGACAAGTTAATGTTGGGATGCTTTAGCTATAGCTAACCAATCCTCATTCAAACTCCAGAATATGTGAAGCTTGAGCTAATAAGTCCATTGAATCGAACACACTGGGCACAGATTGGCAGAAGAAATAACCGAGCC
The DNA here is from genome assembly GCA_030021035.2 of Notholithocarpus densiflorus. Classification (NCBI taxonomy): domain Eukaryota; kingdom Viridiplantae; phylum Streptophyta; class Magnoliopsida; order Fagales; family Fagaceae; genus Notholithocarpus; species Notholithocarpus densiflorus. Next base: position 111,456 of record JARYZH020000146.1, read on the forward strand.
ATAGTTAAGAGCATGAAGAACATGTGAATTGTATTGTTCTGGGTTGAAGTTCTTCCTAATCTATGCCACAAAGTCCCCAAATAAGAAACACAATTTTCGTAGATGTTCTACGCTAATAAAAATTCCAGATTGCAAAACAAAATAAGACAGTAAATTTGATAATATTGATCGCAACAACCATACAAGGGCTTTCCAGGTCAGTGTAGAAGAAGACTATTGTGTGAGAACATTTATGTAACAGTTCCGAGCCATCATAGTGACATAGTCTCCCTCTTTTCATATTAGTTACTCTCCTACCATCTTTACTAAACATTGGCAAGATCTGACCCAGTCACCTAGGGGGCTGATTAAACAATGAAGACAACATTTACAAAGTATAGTGTTCTTTAAACCATTGATGGAGGCTTATAATCAAGCGTCTCCCTTATATTTAACCGAATAGAAGGCCCCATTGATGAGCAAATATGTGCACTTTTCCAGTATACACCTTTCGCACCTGATGGCTTGTTGGATTCTACTGATTTCTGTCAGATATGGGAAACAAATAAATGAGATGTGTATGATGAGTAAATGCATTTCATACACCAATGGAGTACAGGGAAGAAAGAGGAAGAACATACTACTGCAGCAAGCAAGTTAACAATAAGGTCTTCTTCAGGAAAGTCAGCTTTTCCAAAAGGTAAGTGAACAATCCCAGTTTTGTCTGCTCTGTATTCAACTTTCCCCTGCTTGAATTCTGATATAGCCTGAAATAGATAATAGAATGAACTACCTTCATTTAGTTAAATTTATAATTGTAAGCTAATAAACAACCCATATCATTTGTGATGCTGCTTTTTCACAAGCAAGAAAATATTTGTAATGTCAAAGATTTTGATCAACTTGGTTGTTTTTTTCTTTTTATTTCCATTTTGGCACAATTACATTGTTCTTATCATGCCATTCATGCACATACTTTATTATGTCTTGCAAATTGCAGATGATTCCAATTTCCTTTCCATTCCATTATTCTCACTTTGTCAGAGACTTGCATCCATATGCATGTAAACATACATTAATGAGGACATTATAGAAGAATTGTTAAATACCAGTTAAAGGTCCGAAATCAAAAAATAAATGCAAATGCAAGAAATGTGAAAATTACATTTCAATTCCCTATCTAAGTTTCTATACTTTCAACATATGTTGGTTGCAAGTTCAGTAAGTAGAAATAGTCGCTTGGTTTATGATAGCAATAGTACTTTGGAATACAGGGATAATACCATCCCATATTTGGGGAACTCCCCAATCTCAAAAGGGGCACCTTTGCCATTGGAATTCATAAACAAAAACACAGAATGTTAGCCATTTTTATTAGCACCAAGCATTTAGTTGGAAAACTTAACCATCTTTAATCAACCATGGCCTCCATTCAAATCCTTTATCATCAGCCTCACATCCACAACTACCAAAATTGACATGATCAACCAACAACTTCCATCACGGACCATCAATATCATCATCCATAACAGCACATTTGCACCCTTCAATTATTTTCTTTTGGAATATGAGAACAGATTTGGTTCCTAGTTGTGCTCATTAAGCATGATCAAAAGGATTTCTTTAAATTTATATATATATATATATATATATATAGATTTACAACACTACAAAGTCCACCCTGATTAATTTACTTAATTGAGTTTCAAATTTTAATCCATCATGACTAGCCATATAGGTCACTATAGATGGAAAGAAAGAGCGATGTTGTCTATCTATCTAAAACCAATAAAAAGGTCATGATAATTAGGAGCACCCTCTTGTAAATAGCAACCAAACAAGGACTGGTTATAATTTCCCAAAAGAAAATGAAAGCAAAAATATTTAGACCATACCTGAGGTATATTAGGTGTAACGGTACCGGCTTTCGGATTTGGCATCAGCCCTCGGGGTCCCAGAATCTTTCCTAGGCTTGCAACCTGATATAAACAGCAAGGTATGTAAGTGAAATCTGCTATGTCATTATGTTCTCTAGCCAGAATAGGAATTTCAAATTAAATGCATACATAATACCAAAACAAATTCACAAAGAATTCAGATTCAATCATCATAAAGAATTAAGCAAGAACCTAGTTGACTGAACTAAAGAAAGAGAAAAAGGGGAAGGTGGTGGTGGTGGTGGTGGTGGTGGTGTTTAACATTTTTTTTTTTTTAAATATTGCTAATAATTAGTAATGCACACCTTAGTACTTACAATGACAATATAATCTACCACCCTAACAAGCATTCATTACCTAGCCTTAACAACAAGACACTTACCAAAAAAGAACAGGACAAGAAATTTTTGAGATAGGTAGATAGTGGGGGAAGAGGAAATGGGGTTCAAACCACAGACATGAGGCATCACAAAGGATGCCATAACCAGGACAAGAAATTATAAAGTTGCTACATGGTAATGTGCCAGGGGCAATTTAGTATTGGAGAAGAAAACTATAGAATTCCCATTTTATTGTAGAAAAGGTAATTAAAATTGGTGTTACAACTGTGATAGCAAAAGAGGTCAAGTCTTCATGCAATAGCAAGTGCCTTCCAACAAAAGTGCTAGGTTGCAGGTTTAAGTTCGGGAATAAGCATCTTCCAAAAAAATGGGGTAAGACTCTCTACAACTCAACTTTCCCAAACCCCACACATGTGGGAGCTTTGTGCATTGAATATGACTTTTTACAATTGTGATAGCAAAGTTACAATTGTAAAAAAAGTTAAGCATACACATATCAAAAGGATCATGATGCTCATCTAATCCCCATAAATACTTACAAGTGAAATTATTACCAGGCTATTTACTGATTTTCATTTAAATAAGATGAACAAATTTCCTCTTAATTACTTTGAAAAAGAAATTATTAAGAAAATTTTGTTTTCTGAATATTTCAAATGTAAAACAGCAGTTAACATAACTAACTAGAACAATGTAATCAAAGCTACACCTTAGGCATCATATCCGGAGAAGCAATTAATTTGTCAAATTCCATAAATCCTCCTTTTATTTGTTCTATCAGGTCCTCTCCCCCAACCAAATCAGCTCCCGCATTTTTTGCTTCATCGAACTTCTCACCTGTAGATATTAAGTGTACTTTAAGAAGAGCCAGATAACTTAAAAAGGAAATAGCAACAACAATAGGTATCAAAAGCATACATAACAAGAATTGGCACAATCTAAAGTTTTATCAGTTTATTAAAAGGGAAAAAACTCTATAGGGTTTCTCAACATACTACTTGTCCAGTAATGAATTCTCTCATTATATTCAACAGACTTAAACCAATATCTCTTTCTATGGGTATATATTCACATATAAAATAATTTCCCAAAGACTAGTAACACACTATTTGTCTCCTAGAAGAAAAAGATATGTATAGATAAGAAAGAAAAACTGAGTGGTAAAAAGTATAGGCAACACGAATTTTCCACACAAAAATAAAGAGAGAAGAAGAACCTAAGTTGGTAAACTTTGAAAAATGTAAATCACAATATCAGGCATGATATGACCTGTTGACAGCCACGGAAACAGAAATTTTTTGCAAGGTAATTGTCCTACTACTATGTTCAATACTTCAAAAGTTAGCAATCCATAAACTCTAAGTTTATCTTAGTGGTGCCCAAATTAATTCATTTCCTTTCACACATATCCCCACAACAGGAAAACCTATTTTTCACTTATCAGAAAAGATTGTACTAATGAGAAAATCACAACGATAAAATACTTATCATCAATACAGCAGAAATAGGAATAAGAATGGAAATTGAGAAAAGTAACAACCTTGAGTAAGTACAGCAACTTTAACAGTCTGTCCAGTTCCCTTGGGCAGGCTTACCTAAAATAAAGTTTAAAAAGAAGAAAGAAAAGGAGAAAATGAAGTGCCAAAACACAAGTTAATGTGACCAGTAACATACTTTCCCATAATCAACATAAGACCAGAAAACTCACAGTTGCCCTCAGCTGTTGGTCATTATATTTTGGATCAATGTTTAGACGAAAATGAGCTTCAACTGATTCCACGAACTTTGTACTGGCCATTTGTTTTAGCAAAGATATTGCTGTCTTCAGGTCATATTCTTTTTTGTTCTCCCTTAATTTTTGAATTTCCAAGAATCTCTTAGACCTCCTCTGACATTAACAACAAAACAAGTTTAAGTTCTTGGAAAATCTGGTAAGTAGGAAAGGCATATGACATTGGGAGACTACATCTAACAACAAATAAGATCACGTCAATCAGACTACGTATTAATAGAAACAATCAGGAGATTTTCTTGCAAGTGGAATTTTCTAATCCAAAAAGAGAGAAAACAACTAGAATTTAAGACCAAAGCTGGATCTAATGAAGCGTAATTTAAAATGTAACAACTCATATGAGGTAGATTGAAAGGAAGCAGGGAAAAAACTCCAAAGCAAAAACACAATCAATCGAGGGCCACACTTCATGAAGTGGAGGAAAATAGTTCCAATCTCCCCTTCCCCTTCCCCATTGGACCAAAACTTACCTATCAGAAGGGGCAAATATATATATATGTGTGTGTGTGCATATTGTGTGTACAGGGAAAATTTGTTAAAAAACCCAAACAGGAGTATCACTGTCAAAATTGAGTAAATGACTCATGAAAGTATAATATAAATGAATTGAACACTTAACTCTGGAAACCTATTTAAATTGAAAAAAATAAATAATAGTTAATATAACCAAAAAAAAAAAAAAAAAAACTCAACAATGAAAATTATGAAATCACTCAATACACACACAAATTATGGGAAACAGATGAAATGAAGAATAAGAAGGGAAGTGGATGAGCTATGGAACTGTCTCTCTTAAATTAGTTCATAGGCAACAACGATGGTTGATAGGAACACACATCAACCATGGCCACGTTTTGATGACAAATCCTACTAATGGCTGCCATGTTTCAATATCATAATTTCAAGTGATTATTATTATTTTTTTGATAAATAATTTCAAGTGATTATTGTACATAAGCACCAATTTCCTCAGGATATTCATATACACCCTAATCACTCAATCAATTCATATTTAAAAACTAAATCAGCTAGCAAACAACATGGTAACAAAAAAAAATACTATGCCTCTATTCAGAAATGTTAAGCCAGAGGCTAATCAAACAAAGCCCATCAATCAAAATACCAAATAACACATAATTCATGTCAACAACAACAAAATCATTAGACCTAACATTTCTCCAAAAATAAAAGAGAAAACATAAGGCATACTCTGTCTGTATAAAGAGGCAATAATTTCTGAAATTGAAATCCCATTGCAGTAACAAAAACCTAAACCAAGCAAAACCCACTAATCAAAACGCACACAAACAAAAAAACCCAACGAAACCACAAAAAGCTCAAAACTTTATTTTGTTACACATACCCTGTCTCTCTTCAAAGGCAATGCAATATTGCTTTCTTTGGCTGTGACAGTAACAGTACCAACAGCGAAGACCCATCAACCTTCCACTCCTTCTTTCTCCCTCCACATCCTCAGCCACCCTCTGCCTCAGCCACAGCAGCAACCACAACACACGATGGTAAAATCCACCAGTTTTACCTTCCTTGTTCAAATTCACATTGACCCACCTACTTGTTCTCTCTCTCTAGGCCTCAGCACCAGAGGGTGGACACAAAAAGCGGTGCAGAGTGATTTGGGCAGGAGAGAAGGGAAGGAGTGAGGTCTTGTGGGTGTACTGATGAGGCAACATGTGTTAGCATCAGGGATGAAGGTGCAGTAGAACATGCTAGTAGCCATAGTGTTTTGGTTTTGGAGAGCTCTCTGTCTCTCTCTGTCTCTGTGTTCTGTTGTTGTGTTCTGGGAATGAAAGAAGCCTGTGCTTATCTATCTATCCATATAAAAAAAATGGAGAGAGAGAGAGAGATAAGAGGTGTTCACTTGTGTGTTGTCAGCGTGTGTAGCAGAGCTTTTCCTTTGTGGATTCTAGACCGTTGTTATTATGTGCTATTTGCAAATTTTTCATTAAGATAAATAATTTTTGGGTAAACTTCACAAACATACCCGAGGTTTTGGGAAATAGTACCAATCAGTCCTTATCCTCAAACGGCTTGTAACGCCCGTTACATTCTCAGTAAAACAAACCCAGTAGCTAAATCCACAAACCCAGTAGCAAAACAATGGCAATGGCATCATCAAAACCCACAAACACCATCAACAAAACCCATCTACAAATCTAGAACAAGCAACCACAGACCACACCGGCAACAACAAATTCAAAAACCCCAGCCAAACCCACAGCAAATGGATGGCCACAGAAGAACAACCCCAACGGGGTGGGTGCAATCAGAGTTCTTTGGGTATTTTATGATGTATATGGAGCTTCTATGGTGGGATTGATCCAACGGCCACTGGAACACAGAAGGATCAGGAGAGAGACTTTACACGTTTGAGAGAAAAAGAAAGATGAGTAACGGAGGGCTAATAGGGTTAGGGTTAAAGTTAAAGTGATCAATTTGGAAATATTTTTGGACTTTTTGATATTAACTCAAATCTCAGGGTATGTTTGTGAAAGTTACTCATAATTTTTTTTTTGAGAAGTTACTCATAATTTTTAAAGGATAAAATTGGTAAAGTCAAATTAAAAATTAATATTTTTATTGGAGTTTGTTTATGGGAAATAATTGTGGAAAATTTTATATGAAAGGACAGTCGTAAATATTTTTATTAATTATTTGAAGTATATAACAAATAATAATTAAATAACTAATAAAAAAAGGGATAAATGACTAGACCAAACATAATAATTAATTCTCTTATAGCATGTTTGATTTTGTGAAAAATAATTACTTGGAAATTCTTTTGAATGAAAAAGTAAAGATTGGTCTTCGTCTAACCCACTAATACCATGAAATGAAGCCATCCTAATATGTAGGGTTGGTTTTTACGGGTTGGTAAATTTCGGTTGACTTGAAATTTTATTTTGAATTTCGAATTGGGTTGAGTTCTGATGATTTATTCGACGTTTACAGCATTCGCTGTATATAAGTTTATTTTATTATTTTTATTTTAGTTTGATTCTTTTGGTATTTTGAGTTTAATTTTTATGAATATAGAATACAATTAAAGAATATTTTGTAAATTGTAATGAATTATTGAATATTTGATTTAATAGTCGATGAAAGTTTAATTTGTTTTACAAGAAATGAAACATTTATACACAACCCACTAACAACTCAACCTAATCCATGTAGGTTGTGTTGGTTTCTAGACATGTGATGGATTGTTTGATTGAATAAACCATCTAACTTGATTCATCTAAACCATGCACAGTTCGATGTGTATTATTAAAACTGATTAAGTTTGAATAATATTTACATTTAATAATAAGATTGTTTATTAAGCACTAAATCTGAAAATATAAAAGGTTATTCCAATAATTTTGTCTTTGCTCAATTGGGGTTCAAATATTAGAATAATTAAATTTTATTTTGCTTTGTTTTGTTTTAATATATGGAGATTTCAAATAATGTACATTAAAAAGAAATTTGTAAATAAATTTAGAGTTTATGTTAAATTAAAGAAATAAGTTGTAATAAAGTGTGCCCCTATAAAATTTCGCCAAAAATTATACAAAATGATAGGATTGTATATGAAATATCTAATCTCTAGTTTACATTTATGTGTTTTTAAAATTTGTGTTATTTTTAATAAGATTTCAGAGCAGTTGTGGCATGATCCTACAAATATGAAATTGATTATCTTAAAATCATTTTAATATTTGTCTACATAGAAATACCAATGACTCTTATTATTATTATTATTATTCTAGTGAGGCCAGAGCATACCTGTGTTTGAATCACGTATACTTTTATCTTATGGCTTATATTTTGTGAAGTGGCGTTCTCTGGGTGTCTGGTAGTTACAACCTCTTATTAATGATATTAATATAACTTCGTGTGGCTTGATTTTAAAAATTAAACACAATTTTTATTAAAAATATAAATATTAGTCAAATTATTTATTAAAAAAAAAAGCATGTAACACATATACGTATAATACATTTAAAATTTACACATTTTATTATAAAAATATAAATAATTAATCAATTTTTTAAAAGTAAATGTAATTAGCCACATATTAAATTCTTACCTCAATTTAATACTACTTATGATCATTTTTTTTATATAATTAAGATAGAATGTAATGGTGATCTTTGTTGTGTGATGATTTTTATTGAGTTGTAGGCGTTGGGTTTCATTTAATTGATTCTTATATGTTGGCTACATTTCATTCACTTCAACTTGGCATAAAAGATTAAAAAACTTAAGTGGACACATGACACAAGTGGATTCTAATTTGAATTTTAATTGAGCTTCTACAAGCTTTCAACATACGCACCTTTTACAAGCATATAACGGCTAGCGCGTGGATGCGCCGCAACTTTTGTTATAAAAATATAAATAATTAGTCAAATTATTAAAAAAATAGCATATAACACATGCATACGTATAGATACATTTAAAATTAAACAAAAAAATTTTATTATAAAATTATAAATAATTAGTCAAATGATTTTTAAAAATCATATGGTAACACATATTAAAATTTTACCTAAATTTAATGCTACTTATGATCATTTTTCTTCTTCTAATTTTTAATAAGATAGAACATGTGGTAATTTTTGTTGTGTGATGATTTTTATTAAGTATATGTGATTTTTATTTTTAAATTTTTATAGTTTGTTAATAATAGATTCTTAGTATTTTGTCTTTCGTTATATTGACGATATGTGATTTAAGATTCAATTCTGTCATTTTGAAACATTTTTTAGCGAGCTAACATCTCGGTTTGTTAGACTCAATTCAACTAAGTCGAGTCTAATACACTTTCGACTTATGCTGGTAGAGGCACAATGTGGATCTTTTGTATATGTGGATCTCAAGTTTACACTTTCGATTTATGCTTTGGAAAATATCAAATATTACACATCGGTCTGGAGAACACATGACGAAGAAGAAAGATTTTTTTGCGGGTGGGTTTGGTTTTACGGTAGAGATGACAACGGAGGGTGGATTTGGTTTTGAGTCACTTCTACGGGTAGGTTTTGGTTTTGCCGTGGAGTCTCTTCTTCTTCTTCCTCCTCTTCTTCTTAACTCTTTCTTCTTCTTCTCCTTCTTTACGCGGATTTCTTCTTTCTTGTTCTTCTTCTTTGTTTCTTAGATCAGTAAAACTAAATCAGGAGTGCGGACTTGGTTCTATGTGTATAAAATTTCCATCGACCTTTTAGAGCATAATCGAGTGCGTGAGACTCGATTTCGATTCGTTCCCAATCAGTTTAATGGCTGAGATGTTAGTTGTTAATTTTTCAGCTTATGCTAAACTTTATGAAATTGTTGCTAAAATGATGCTAAAAAAAAAAAAAAATCTCTGAGAATGTATTGCATCATTCTGTTTTCCCATAGGTTTATCGTTTATGGGCTTTAGACTTTATGGCTCCTCCGTTCTGTGTCCCAGTCGAATAGGCCCACTCCAAAACCTCAACGTGCTTGCTTGCATTGAGGTTTATTTTAACCGCATTAATATCTAAATACGATAGAATTTAACTCGGTTCAATTTGGTCTATTTTGGACTAATTCTGCCCATTTTGGTCTAACTCGGTCTAAATTGGTTTCTTTGTTCATTTGGTCTAATTGGTTCTTTTGGTACAATTTGGTCGCATCGGTCTAATTCAGTTCATTTTAATTACAAGTCACTTGATTATTTTGGCGGGTCGGTATAATTCAAATTACCTCAGTCCACATTGATGCGTTCGAGACATTTGATCTATTTACTTACCCAAAAATGGAAAAATGGATTTTGTTATTAGGCAATAGGGCATTTGTTTAGAAAATATTATAGAATATGAAAAAAAATTTTTGTTTTTTTACAATTTTTTATATTTTCCCCTAAAAGTAAATATCAAAATTTTCATAAAATAGTTCATTAAGAGATACCCTAAAGACACTTCTTAACCAGACATTTTGTATTAAAAAAAAAAAAAAAAAAGAGGTAATCTTTGTAATAAGACAGCCTACTTTCAAATATGTGTTCGTAAGATTCCTATTTTCCACTAGTTTGTCTCAGTATCTATCTATAGGTTTAGATTCCAAGTTTTTTTCCTCAAGAGATTCTATTCCTCTGTATGGTGCGTGCCACACACCCTTAATCACTGGTCACTAATTTGGCAAAACAATTCCTACACGCTCATTCCTTGTAGTAGGAAAAGCTCCACAGTCCAAACTAAAATTTAGCACTTTTCAGTTGTGAATAATGGACCCATGTTTTGTTTTGCAGCGTATGGCTTATCTGAGATAATGGTCCTTATTAAATTCTGCAATTTCTGTGGCCTCTATTGAAGAAGGGGGCACAAAGTCATTTACAAGTTTGTGGAAATTTGGATCCAACTTTTATTAAGAGATTTGTTTTCTTGTTCTAAATTTCAAATTTAACATGTCATGGGTCATTGGGTCCCATTTTCATTGATAGTTCGTGATATTCTCTAATCTTTAGTCTGTTTTGAGGCAATTGATGTTATTCAAATTCTTTTCTCTGTAACCATGCAATTAATATTTCAATTGAATTGAATATGAAGAAAAAATTTTAATTAGTGGGAATTGTTAAGTTCAAAGCACATGTCTAATTTTACCAATCTTTTAAGCATAAGTTAGTTCCCCATTGAAAAGTCTTAATAATAAACTATTAAAATCTTCTTCTTCAATATTTGTAGAAAAAATAAAAATTAAGTATAATTCTTTAGATGTAGTATATTATGTTCCTTAATTAAATTCAAACACACAAATAATTAGGTGTAGTCATTCACATGTGTTGTGAAACTTTAGAGTGATAAAATTTTCTTATCAGCATGTAATAAACTAAACTAGTATGAAGTTGGAAACCCTACTTCTTTAAAACAAAATTATTTTTATTTTACTTGGTTTAAAAAAAAGACCCCTAAGATTTTAGGGAAATATGAGTGGTTCCCATACTTATGGTGCTTGAATATGGATTCAAAAAGTTCCTATTGAAAATAACAAGAAATGTTAAATTACAAAACTCTTTGTGAGCAAAAAAAAAAAACTTTAGCTAATGCAATGCTAAATGGACCCATTGTAAATTTTATGGTAACATACAAAGAAGAAGTTAATTTATATTATTCCCCTAAAAAAATTAATTTATATTATTGAAACAAATAACTTAAACTAAAACTTTAAATCCATATCCTTCACTATAATCTTATTAACACATGCCGATAAACAGAGTTTTCTCCCCATTAGTTTAGAGAAATCGTGGCTTTAAAAAATTATCGGCTATATTAAGTGTAAATTTTTGAAAATCTATTTGTTAAATTATATGTTAACATTATATGTAAATACTTACAAAAATTTGAGGATTCGAAATTAATTGTTATGTCATCGAATAAATGTTAAAATTTGAGTTTTATAAGTTTATTGATTGAATAATAAATAATATCGAATTTGAAACAAGGAAATTTGATTAATGCGTAAGAATATAAAGTGAAATTGATAGTTAAATTTTCAAAATTGAGTTTAAAGAAATATGAATAGATTGAAGAGATTTTTTTTTTCGGTATTTTATTTTAACGGATAGTATATAATCCCTTGATCTAGAAAAAAACTCCCACCAAAATTACCAGTAACAGTCTGACTAGAAACTAGATAATGTCCAAACTCCAAAGACTCCACGCACCTGCTTTTAAGTGTGTGGCGACTGTCAGTCTCTTCTTCTACTTCTACCCATCTCTTTCTCTCTGCCATTGTTTTATTCATCACCCCACCATCTACCTCCTCTTCACCACCAAACAAATCCAAAAAAAAAAACACACCAAACTCCCTTCAACTCTCTCTCTCTCTCTCTCTCTAATGGCAGTCACTTTCTCCAACTTCTCCACCAACCCTTTCACTCTTCCCTCCTCCCCATCTCACCATTATCACCACTCTTCACCTCAAACCTTCACCATCACAACCCACCACTTCCCCACCACCACCACTACCACCACTACTTCCGCCTCTTCTTACTCCTTCTCTCATTACTTTCACAACCTTTCACAAACGTACCACCACCATCACTCACTCCACCTTCAACACCGGTGGAGGCGGCGGTATAGGCGGTGGAGAAGGAGGAGGAGGAGGAAGGAGAGAGTGGAGATAGTGGAAATGATGGTAATGACAATAATAATAGTGATGATGGTGATAGGGAAAGGAACAAAGAAGGAGGCTGTGATGGCTACTTGTTAGAGGCTGGTAGGTCAGTGGAGACTGTGCCAAAGGACTTCGCTGCGGCTATAGAGGCTGGAAGGGTACCTGGGTCGATTGTTAAGAGGTACTTTGAGCTTGAAAAGTCGGTACTGTTCCGATGGTTGCTTCAGTTTGGTGGGTTTAAGGAGCGTTTGCTTGCTGATGACCTTTTCTTGACAAAGGTTGCCATAGAGTGTGGTGTTGGCATATTCACCAAGGTTTTGCTTTTGTTTCTGCTTCTTCACACTGTCTACCATTCTCTTTTGCTTGTTTTTATACCCACCAATGATAGATTCTAGCTTTATTTGCTTTGTTCTAATAAATTACGAACTGTCATAAAGTAACTATTAGAATAATGGTTATATGATTAAATTCAAACCTTTGGACAATAGGTAATTTTTCATAGAAAGGTGTGGGTGGTCTTGAGTTCTAACCTTTCTCCTCTTCCACATTAAAAGGCTAAGACAATTAGTAATTTATTATGGTATCAAATGGTCCTAAGTTCAAACCTCGTCTCAACTCTACCTCCCATTTAAAAAGTTAATGATAGAAAACAATGAATTCAATCCTTTAACTGGAAAGAATGAATGAAATTTGTTAACCATTGTTCTAACACAATAGGGATCCAACATATGGGACTTTTAACCTTTTTTAAACGAATTTAGGACTACTTGCTCTAATAACATGATAAATTACTATTTGTTTTGAAACTACTCTACTAGGAAATTGTGAATTATTATTATTTTTTAATAGTTTCTGCTTCACGCTGCTCTACCTTTCTTTGCTTCTTTTCATATCCTACTACAAAATTCTAGCTTTCCTTGCTATGTGTTTCTGCTTCACAATACTCTATCATTCTTTTCTTCTTTTCATACTGATTACTACTAGGTTCTAGCTATCTTTGCTGTGTGTGTTTCTGCATCACAATGCTCTATCATTCTTTGCCTCTAATTATATCCATTTCTAGGTTATAACTTTTTTTCCCTGGCTGTGCGTGTGTGTGTTAGTTTGTTTCTGCTTCACACCACAATTTTTTGTCTTCTCATTAATTACTAAGGGATTCTAGCTTTCTTTTCTGCGTGTATGTTTAAGAGAAATAATTATTTTATTATTCGGATAGAATATTTATCCATCTGTTTTCCTTGCAGACTGCAGCAGAGTTGGAGAGGCGTAGAGAAAAGTTTACCAAGGAGCTAGATTTCGTTCTTGCCGATGTGGTATGTTTTCTTGGTTATCTGAATCTACTGTGACATTCTACAAGATTTTATGTCTCAAATTTGAAGTGTTACTTGTTTCTTTTTAATTCAAGTCAACAATGAATGGAATTTGCATCTTTCTGAAATAGTTTTCATCTTAGGTGATGGCCATCATAGCAGATTTTATGCTTGTCTGGCTTCCTGCTCCTACTGTTTCTCTCCGCCCACCTCTTGCAGTCAGTGCCGGATCAATTGCTAAGTTTTTCTATGGCTGTCCTGACAATGCGTTTCAGGTAATTGTTTGTGTTATAATTTCTTAACTGTTGTGTGTTTCGGGCTGTTGTTTTGATCCTCAACTTCAACATTATATGAACCTTTTGTAATGTAATCAATTATTTACTTCTAAAATCCTCCATGCAGGTGGCTTTGTCTGGAACTTCTTATTCATTTTTACAGAGAATAGGTGCAATAGTGGTATGTCTTGGATAACTATAAGGATTTTAACTGTAGTTTACAATGAATCAGAAATTTATGGTATATCAATCTCTTTTGCAGCGTAATGGAGCCAAACTATTTGTAGTTGGGACTGGTGCATCTTTGGTAAGTGAAAACCATACATGTTTTGAAATGCCTTGTATGCAGTTTTCTTTCTATTTAGTTTTAGTATATTTTGAATTTGTCCTAACCACTTTTGTGCTCTGTTGTCCATCAAAAGGAAATTTCCATAGTTTGTTGCCATCTACAATAACCATACTTTATGAATTAGAGAAGTCCTAGTATGCGTGCTTCCTAATTCCTAAAGCACATTTTATTTATCCTATCTTTATTTTGTATATTCTTTGTGGAAAACATAATAGAAGTATAAAACTTCACATACTAATTCACAATTAGATACACCTGGTTTGAGAACTGGAAACATAGTGCACCAGGCCATTTCAAGAAATGTAGTTCAGTAATTGTGTGCAAATTGTTTTATAGGGTTTTGGATTTGATGACAGTTGATAAACAGGCTTTGATATGTTTCATATAATGAGGTGTCCAAAATGCATTGTGTTATGTTATTTATAAGTTTGCTTTTGTGTGGTAGAAAATAAAGGCTGCATGTCAAAGTTCTATTTGTTAGAATAATGGTTAAATAATTTTATTCTCCTTTCTCTAATAACTTAAGATTTTGAGATCAGTGATAATATATCACGGTATCAAAGTAAGTAGTCTAGAGTTCAAACCCTATCTCCACTATACTTCCCATTTAAAAATTTAAAATCCCACCTGTTGGGCTCCATTTATTAACAGGGAATGCTTAAGCTTTTGGGATAGTAGTAATTTATCATTAACTATCATTTTTTTTTTGGTTTAGGGCTCATGATATCACTATCTATTTGATGTCATACTACTAATAGCAGCATTTTTCAGGTTGGTACAGGGATAACAAATTTGTTGATCAATGCACGAAAGGCTATTGATAAATCCTTCGCTGGTGAAGCAGAGGATGTGCCTGTATTGTCAACCAGTGTTGCATATGGTGTTTATATGGCAGTTTCTAGTAATCTAAGGTATGTGGGTTTATTTGCAACCCCATCATAACATAATAATACTCATTAAGTCATGAAAATGTGAGGCTAGTAATAGCTGATCATCATCTATATGTACAGACAATAGTCAGTTTACACGACAAATTATATGCTTTCTTTGTTTAACAGGTACCAAGTTCTTGCTGGAATAATTGAACAACGAATCCTAGAGCCCTTTCTGCATCAACACAAGATTATTCTGGGTGCTATTTGCTTTGTTGTTCGAACTGGCAACACATTCTTGGGGTCATTGATGTAAGATTTGAAATTCTCCTAGGGTGTCATATGTCAATTTTTCATATTTCTTCTTTTCACTTCTCAAGGTCTTTTATATATTCTGCAAACAGGTGGGTGGATTATGCACGCTGGACTGGAATCCAAAAGATACGGGAGTAGAGGCTGGAAAATATCATTTTCATCATTATTGTAAGTAATTTGCATATTTGAATAGATGTTTTTTTTTCTATTTGTGCAATTGCAGAGGATGATGGTAGATCAATTCGGGTTCTTTGGTTTTGTACATTGTGTATTTATTTTATGAAATCAGAAGTGTGGAAGTAAATATATTATAATGAATGTTATAGGCACCTAGAATTTCTTCACATGTCGTGGTCACTTGTGGACAACTGCAGAAAAATCCAACTACAAATTGAGTCGCATTCATGTTAGACAATTGGTGTTGGTGCCATTCTAATGGTGTGGTATGAACTGAGCAGGCATTGACAACAGGGTGGCTAAAATAAATTCTATTCGGAATTCTATTTGTTATATTTGTAGTGGTTAAAGAATGCATTCTAGCGTTTGCCTTGGAGAGTTGGAGGGCAAAGCAGTGTAACAGCTTTGTTAATGTGAATTTATTAATTGTTAAGTAAATTTCATTTGGCTCCCTTTATGGCACTTGAGTTTCAATATGAAGCATAATCCATGTTATGGTTCCCCTCTTCCTCCATTCCTCCAATTTCAAGCAAATTTTTCATTATGCAAAATAGCATCCATCCATGTTTTGGTTTTAATTGATATTATGCCAAGTAGCCCTGCCTGTCCTTCATGCTCCTCAGTTAAAAGAACAATGTCCCTTCCAGGAATTCAGCTGTTATTTTTCTTTTAGAGCTCCTATACTCATACTTTATGGCTTTATTTTGCGCAGTATTTTTTGTTTGAAGACATTTTGCTCCATGTATTTAAATAACTCTAAAAGTATCCGCAATCAAACAAATTCTTTTAAGGCAAAAAGTCTATTTTGGTCCTTGCATTTTGGTCACTGTCAATTTGATCACCTACTTTCAACTCACTAATAAAAATTAATTGCTACCAAAATGTAAGGACTTAATTGACAATGACCCCAAAATGGTATTTTCTCCTTCTTTTAATTTGAATATTGTACTTCAAAAAGTTGGGGTCATTTTTTAATCTTTTTAAAAAAAAATTTAAATTTAAATTTTTTTTTTTTTTTATATTCGATAGGATATTAAACCTATGATGTTCGTTCCATGATGACTGTTTTTTATTATCAAGCTAAAATGCCAATTGATTTCTTTTTAGTTTAAATCAATATGTTGGTTCTTTTTAACTTAATTAGTAAAGTTTCTTATTATCAAATAAGAAACCTCTTTCTTTTTTCTTTTCTTTTTTCTCTTAACATTAAGAGAGGCATCTGTTAAGTCCTATGTACACCTAGTAATGTGAACTTGCGCTTTTATGCAAAGAACATTGCAAAACCGCTCACAAAGAACAATTAGCTAGATAATATTGAGTATTGTTTTCTCCATTAATGCATCCTTTGGTTGCAGACTTGCTGAGACAACAGTAGATAGAGAGGAAATGAATAAAAATAAAGGAAAAAGAAATTGGCCGCCAATATTGCAGAATAGAGTTACAGTAATGCATCCTGACTTGATGTGAAAACAATACAAAGAGGAAGAGAATAAAAATAAAGCCAAAAAATAATTGGCATCAATATTGCAGAATAGAGTTAACAGTCCTAAAATGTTTAGGAAACAAATTGTAAAAGGCCATGACCACTTTTGAAGATTTCAGATGTTAGCAATGTTAGAAAAAAGAGAGAGAAAAGAGAAAATTGACATGGAGATTTATGTGGTTCGAAAATATGCCTACATCCACCAAAGTATGTGGTGGGAAAATTCACTATTAAAGAAAAATAAAGGGTTCACAATAAATTTATAGTGCCTCTAAAAAAGCCCAAAACCAGGACACTGAATTTCCCAATGAAGGGGTAAACAAAGCCGCATTGGGCCTCATGGCCTCCACTTAGTTGCGCTCTGCTACACTCCACTCATGAGGCCTCTAGACTGGAGACCGATGTTACTTTCCTATTCAGAATATGAGCCACTATCTCTAACAGACATAGTAAAGACAGTAAACAAACATCAACAAGACAAAAAAAAATATTCCTTCCACACACATCACTTGGAAAGTTGAAACGAATTGCATCAGCCTTTCGAACTATCTGCAAGCACCAAAGACAGTAAGATTCATCAGTGATGTACCTAAAGGGCAAGAAGTCCTACCAGAATTCCTCTGTTGTAATGAAAACTTGGAAAAAAAAATGTTTCAACAAGAAATATTTGTATCTGTATCTACTTTTTTTTTTTTATAGGATGTATCTACTTTCTAGTAATGCAGATATGCAGCAATCCTATATTAGACAGTTGCCATGGTTATTATGTGATGCTTCACATAGGTTATGGCACCATATATAAAGAATTAGTTAGACTAAAGAGTATATACACTGCCATCAAATTAGAAGGAGAGAGTAAAACGATAATATTCAATTATCCATTGAACTTTGAACAGTAACTTGATGTAGGGTAGTAGTACTTATGGCAGAAAAGAAATCTGCTTAGGTTCTGCATGATAGATAAGAATTGATGGACCATTAACCCTAGATGAGAAGCTGATGTGAAAACCCAATAACTGGATGAGATTTTATGAAGTAAAATCATCTTCAATAACAGTCTGGAGTTTGATCAGCCTCTAAATGGTAAAATTCTAGACCCCAATTTCATTGCTTAGGACAGTGTGAAACTACATGACATAAATATTGAGTTAGTTTTCTCATTGACAATATTCTCAAAAATGCAATGAATCTGTAATGGTGGGTAATTTATTTCCTTTATGTCCAGGCATATGCCAAAACCTATGTGTAAGTGTAAAATGAAAATAAGTTAGTGATGCAAACTATAAAGCAAGAGGTGGCTATGGCAGGTTCTTAAATATAGTAAGGTATATACTGCAAAAAGCATGTAAGAGGTTATCACAGAACTCAGCTTTGGTTCTCATTATGTCACTGTGCTGGGTTTACCTAGCTAAATATACAAAATATTGAACACTGTCATATAAAAAGTTTTGACATGTATGCTGTGTAAACATATAAATTTGGAGATTTAATAAATGACTTACCTAGATGTCAATGCAATGCGAAAGTTGAACATCCTCTTGTTTGCAAAATCAGGAATTCACCTGTTGAGCTGTGTTGTGAATGAATCTGTTGTCACTGTTTCATGGATGAATTTGTTGTCAATCAAAACACAAGGGATGTGAGCTATCTTGGACCACTCTTGTCCTTTCTCGTTATTGCAATGTTGACTTAGCAGAGGACAATTACGGATTTCAAGTTGTGTAAGTGAGGGAGGCAGGCCCTCCTTTGGTAAGGATGTGAGCTTTAGGCAATTATAGATCTTTAGTTGGTTTAAAGATGTGAGGTTTTGAAACCCCTTGGGGGACAGACATTCCAGGTTTTGAAAATATGAAATGCATAGAATTGAGAGAGAGTTTGGCAGCAGCATCATGACCCCATTCTCCCTCTCACCTGGAAAGGAATCAACATCTAGACATTCACCATGAATGGAGAGTTTTATAAGAGAAGTGAGTTGTTGCAACCCCCACTCAAACATTGGTTTGTAGAATTTCAGGTCATTCATATTAAGTTCTATTAGGTTGGTAGGTAAACCGTCTTGTGGAGAGGGCAGACTGTCTAGACGGTTAGATATATCCAATTTTTGAAGAGAAGTGAGGTTGCGCATACCGTTAGGTAAGGCCTTGAGATTCTTACAGTTTTTGATCCCGAGAACTCTCAGGTTTGAAGGCAACCCTGCTGCTGGGAAGGAAGAAAAACTTTGACACCAAAAAATTTGAAACTGGCGAAGTTTGCTGAGCTTGTGTAGGTCCTCCGGCAAGGATTTAAGGCCATGGCAATTCCAAATCTTAATGCATTCAAGGGATGTGTTCTGGTGCAACCTCTCTGCTATTTTCTGCAGCTTTGAGATTGATTGAATCTCAAGGTATTGAAGTGCTGCTGGCAATTTACCTGTTGATGACAAACACATGAGCTTTGGGCATTCCCTCAGAAGGAGGTGTGTAAGCGTGGCAGGTAACTTGCCACTTGAAGTTAAGGTTGTGAGAGATGGGCATGATTTGATGTCTAAGTACTGAAGATGAGTTTTGCTTCTGTTGTTGATATCCTCATCATGCATCACTGAAGAAGAAGAAGAACCCTCTCCCTCGTCTAGCACACACTGCAAATTCATACAATGAGATATCTCCAGCCTTTTTAGAGTTGTTGGTAGCTGTCCTCTGGCAATGGACTTCATAGAATCACATCGAACAACACACAACTTCTCAAGACATGCATTTTCTCTTCTGTGCAACGTTCCCTCTGGTAGTAATGATTTCAGACCACTGCAGCTTTTTATTTGAATTACTTTCAGCACGGATGGAAAACCAGATGCTGGAAAGGAAACTAGTGTTGGGCAGTCTTCAATAGACAGCTCTCGTAGGAATTTGAGTCTGTGCAACCCTTCAGGTATTTTCTCCCACAAAGTTGTGAGCTTTTCAGAATCAACAATCTTCAAATATTCTACTTTACTTACTCCATGCATTAACCCTGCTGTTACATTTCCAAACTCTGAAATTTTTGAAAAAACCATGGAGTATGGTGAGCCAAAGCCAACTGAACTTTCACACTCCACTCTTTTGCATCCCTCAATTGCTAATACGCACAGCATTGGTAAGTTTGAAACTGAAACTACCAAATTCCAACATCCATGAATCACAAGCTTTTTTAATGAAGGAAGATGGTTGGGCAATTTTCTCACCAGATTATGGCATCTTATGATTGAAAGTTTACGCAAGCAAGCAAATGCTTCATTAACTCCAAGAGGAATCCATTTTTCCCATCTTGGCATATTCTCAAAATGTAAAGTCTCCAAGGATTGAAAAGGTCTCGAGCAACTTTCCCCATAAAACTCCCGGCCAACACTCTTCACTCCAGCCATTCCTTTAATGAGAAGATCTTTGAGAAAGGGTAGTTGCCCAACTGGTGGCAAGGAATTGCAGTTATCACAATTTTCAAACCTTAGGAGCACTAAATTAGAAAATGAAGGATCTCCTATCCAAGTTGGGAATTTGGTTCCACCATAGCACTTCACAGTAAGCTCCTTCAACTTCACATTAGGCTGTAGCATGTTAAGTACTTCCAACTGGGTTTCTTCATCTTGTGATTCATTAAGGTTGCTACTCCATTCCATCACAACCTCATTAAGGTCTTGCTTACCATATAAATAACTGTCTCTTGCCTCCTGAGCTTTAGTTACATTCTCCAATTTTGAGATGCAGAGTGTCCCTCGAAGATGCACCAAGGGCCCTAGCTCTCTTATTACACAGAAACTATCTGCTTTGCCCACAACAAAGTTGGACAATGTTTGGAGACTAGTCAAATTACCTATGCTTAGAGGCATTCCTTCCAATAAATTTGATCCAAAAATATTCAAATGACGCAGGTTGAACAGTTTACCAAAATCAGGAGGCAAGAACTTTAAAGAAGAGCAATTTTCTAATAGCAATGTTTGTAAATTGTAAAGAGTGCTTATTGATGCAGGCAAGCTTCTGAGTTGTGTGCGAGAAAGGTCAAGGTACCGCAAATGCTTGAGATCACCAATTGTGTCTGGTAGATAAACTATGCGATATCCACTCAAAGAAAGCACCCGTAGGTTTTGTAATTTAGGCAGCAATTGATTAATAATGTGATAAGACAAATAAGAGTACCCAACATATGGTGCCATTAGTGGTAGGAAGGTCCGCAAATGCTTGAATTCAGAAATTGCCTCAAACTTCTTAGCTCCATCATATCTGCTACCAACAAAAGAAAAATGGCGAGCTTTACTGGAAACTTTGCTTCGCTCGTTGCCCTCCAGCTTAGTCTCCAACCTGAAGTAGCTTATTCCTGCAACCCATTGAGCTAAATCACTGATGAGGTCGTGCATCACGAATCGTGATTTATTACTGCTTGACTGCTGAAAAAATGACCTTGACAGTAGATCACGAAAGTACTCGCCACCTAAATCTTCCATTGGCTTATCACCTTCTGCTTGATAAATCAAACCTTCTGCCATCCAAAGCAGGATCAGTTGCTTCTCTTCAAATTCATAGTCCCTTGGGAATAATGAACAATAAGCAAAGCACCTCTTTAGATGATGAGGGAGATGGTGGTAGCTCAATCTTAATATGGGAAATATGTCACTTCCCATGTTTGATGAACTCCATAATTTGCTATTC
Organism: Notholithocarpus densiflorus; assembly: GCA_030021035.2. Taxonomy (NCBI): domain Eukaryota; kingdom Viridiplantae; phylum Streptophyta; class Magnoliopsida; order Fagales; family Fagaceae; genus Notholithocarpus; species Notholithocarpus densiflorus. The sequence continues at coordinate 133,080 of JARYZH020000146.1, forward strand.
ATTATATCCTCCCACTCATCTAACTCTTTACCACGGAAAAGGCCACCAAGAGTCCTTGCTGCCAAAGGCAATCCCCTGCACCTTTCAAGAATTCTCTCACGAATTAGGCCTGAATTCCCAGGTCTACCAACATTTTCATTCATCAAGGAATGCTGGACAAATATTGCCCAGCAATCATTGTCGGATATGAACTCCAGATTATAAGACTGAACTGCTCCCATCACCTTTCCAACACTTGCATTTCGTGTTGTCACGATTATTCGACTCCCTGCTGCTCCAGCCCTGAAAGGAGGTAGCAGTGCTTCCCACAGGCCATAATTCTCATTCCAAAGATCATCTAAAACAAGCAAGAACTTTTTACCCTCTAATTCACTTGCTAGCTTCACCTGAACTTCATTCAACTCTTTGAGATGGCAGGGTTGGGAAGTGACTGATTCAAGAAGAGCTTTTGTTACCATCATAACATCAAAGTCATCAGATACACAGATCCAGGCTCTTGGATTGAAATGATTAACTTCTTCATCATTGTACACAAGCCTAGCAAGTGTTGTCTTACCAACCCCAGCCATACCAACAATAGAGATGACATGAAAATTAGCATCATCAGTTTGCTCATCTTTTAAAATGAGTTCTATAATCTTCTTTCTATCTTCATCTCTGCCTATCACAGGTCCATATGGCACACTTGTGCTGGATGGCCTTTTCCATATCTTTACAGACATACCACCATCTTTCAACCCAAGTCTGTCTTTTTGTTCAGTTATTTCTTTTAACCGTTTACTGATTTTTTCAATCTCAAACTTCATCTTAAGGTTGAATTTAACAGCACTAGGAGTAAAACGAGTAGGGACTAAGCTTCTAACCATACTTGCTGGGCTACTAGACTCAGGTTCTGCTTTCAACTTGCGCTGCATAGCTTCAATGGCAAAATCATCAAATAAGTCTTCAAGATCATAAGCCAAATCTCTGATAGCTTCCAGCCATTGGTTCACATCCGCATCTGTCAGTTGCTTCTCCTCAGCATCTTTAAGAACCATCTGAATTGCCAACAGGGTTTGCCTCCATTTCTCCAGCTTCTTCTTGACACTTTCCCTGAACACCAAGCTCATCAACTCACGGGGTGCCAACCTATCAAACAGCACTTGAAGAACTGCTCCGAGAAACACCTCCGCCAACATGGTCTCAGTTATAAGACAAAGAAGGAATCTGGGTTCTGAATTAGGATGGAAAAGAAAGGAAATGATTAAAAATGGCTTGCTGCTTTGATAGCTTGTTGTGCAGTTTGCAATTTGGTTATGGTTTAGAACTTGCAATGTGTACTCCAAAAGGCTGGATAGAGAATGGTTGGTAGTAAAGGGTGCCAAGTTGGGTCATTACTAGTTTAAAGAGTTCAGCCTTTCCCAGTTAATTGCTGTAGCATGGTATCTGAATATGAAGAATTCAATGAATTAGTATGACCCAATTGTCATTTGAAAAAAATAGACTTAAGATGGATATTAGACTTAAAGACTTCACATTGGGTAGGTGGGATGTTTTATTTTTTATTTATAAGAATCAAGTACAAGTAGGTGTGAACTTTTTTCCCAGCTGGATGGGTTTTCTCAAAAAAAAAAAAAAAAAAAGGGTGTGAACTTAATTCAATAAAAATATATATTAATTAACAAATTAACAAGTCAATGCTATAGTGGAAAGTCCCAGTAAACGAGAGCAATGCCAAGAACCTGCATAGCTTGACTTATCAACGAGTGAACGTGGTTTCAGCAGGATGGTGGAAATCTCCGTTCAAAGCTTTTGTACCAAAAAGAATAGTCTCGTAAAGTAAAAGATCCATTGTAATTGGGAGTGTGATGTGACAGGTAAATGATTTATCAATTCCGTTTGGGTTTGGGTTTGACTTATTTGGTAAAAAGTAATTGAAATAATAACAAAAATAAATTAAATAGTAAAAAAATTGACAGAGGTGTTTGCATTTGCAATTTGGTTATAGTTTAGAACTTGCACCGTAAACTCAAAAAGATAGAGAATGGTTGGTAGTAAAGGATGCCAAGTTGGTTCATTACTAGTTTTAAGAGTTCAGCCTTTTCCAGTTAATTGCTATAGCATGGTATCTGAATGGGAAAAATTCAATGAATTAGCATGAAGCAATTGTCATATGGGAAATAGACTTAGGGTCCGTTTGGATTGAGCTTATTTTTATTAAAATTGAAAACTGAAACTGAAAACACTGTAACGAAATAATTTTTAAATGTGTAAATAGTGCTATGAGACTCTTTTTTAATAAAAAAATTGCTGAAAAGTGTAATTTATGAGACTCGTAAATAGTGCACAAGTGCACTGTTTACCGTTGACAAGTCAACTATTGCGGGTTGAACAAAAAAAAAGAAAAAAACGCAGAACAGAAACGCAAACGCCAGAATCAGTGCAATTCAAACGGATGGATATTAGAGACTTCACATTGGTTAGGTGGGAACCTTTTATTTTTTATTTTTAAGAATCAAGTAGGTGTTAACTTAATTCAGTAAGAATATATTACTAATTAACAAGTCAATGCTATAACGGAAAGTCCAAGTAAACGAGAGCAATGCCAAGAACCTGCATAGCCTGACTTATCAACGAGTGAAACGTGGTTTCAGCAGGATGGTAAAAATCTCCATTCAAAGCTTTTGTACCAAAAACTAAACGAGAGCAATGCCAAGAACCTGCATAGCTTGACTTGTCAACGAGTGAAACGTGGTTTCAGCAGATTGTGGAATCTCCATTCAAAGCTTTTGTACCAAAAAGAATTATCTCGTAAAGTAAAAGATCCATTGTAATTGGGAGTGTGATGTGACATGTAAAGGATACCTTGAGTTCCTATTGAAAATTCTTTTACCGGTAGTAGTTGAAATTATATAACGACTCATAAATAGTACTAATAAGTGCAATGAAGGTCATAAATAATAACAAAAATAAGTTAAATAATAGTATAAATAGGCTAAATAGTAAAAGAAATTGACTTTTTAAGTTAATGCCAAACACAACCTTCATGTACTATTATCTAATTAATACTGAAGCATGTGAAATATGATAAAAGAAAAATGTTAAAGTTAAGTTATTAACATTTTTATGGGTTATTTGTTGTGGAATGAAAGATTTAGGTTCAAATATCTTTTATATAAAAAATTAATTAGTATTTTGATACGATGATAAGAAAATAATTATTTTGAAATTGATATCATAAATTCTTTATATTGGATTAATAAATAAATAAAATTATTATAGAAGGTTTAGAGGACATTATATGTTCAAATCTATAGTAACTACAAATAATTAAAAAATTACAATAAAAAGTATACAAATTAATGTAAAATGATTGTGATTGGTGTCACTATAATAACATAATAAATAATGGAAAATATTAAAGTTACAAAAAATTTTATTACAAATAACTTATAAATTGATATGACAAGAAATGTGATTAGTATTATTTTGACAAATAATAAATAAATATTTGAATTACCTTTTGATGATTGATCACACTATAGTTTCATAATAAAATAATTCCAAGCCCGCACGGTTTTGTTCTTAAGCGACATGGGAGGTGAGAATTTTTAGATTGACACCCCAGTCCCACATCGGCAAGAAATGCGCCCCATGCATGCCTTATAAGCTCTTGTGTTAGTGGTACACCATGTCTTCGCCCAAAAGCTTATAAGGCATGCGTGGGGCGCATTTCTTGCCGATGTGAGACTGAGGTGTCAATCTCAAAATCCTCACCTCCTATGTTTTTGACTTTGTGGTATACAGTATCATTAACAAAAAAAAAAACATTTTTGGGAATTAATTTTAGTTATAATATGTGTCACTAAGAAGAGAAAGAAATTAGGACACGTAAATTGTTAAGAATAATATATTTATATATTTAGTATTTTAAACATAGAAAAATATTGCTCAAACGAATTCAAAATTTGAAGTCACAATCATTTAATTATTGCAGCTAAATTAAGTGCACATTTTTTTTAATATTCTTAATTTTATGTGCTAAATAAATTTGCTTTTGTTTTGTTTTGTTTTTTTCTTTCTTTCTTTGAGACAGTTGCAATTTACCGCTGACCTCGCAGCATTTCCTCTGTAATTTTTGACTATCAATTTGGATATGCATATGTGGTGAAACAATGTAGTCATAAATAGGGGTGTGCATGGGTCGGGTTGAGGGGATTTTTTGACCCAACCCACCATGGTGGGTCAAAAAAAATTCGACCCAACCCAACCCATCACATAAATCCAACCCAAACCAACCCACATGGGTCGGGTTGGGTCGGGTTGAACCCATGAGTTTGACAAATTTTTTTTTTATTATTATTAAATTGAGTAGAAAAAAATATAAATATTAATATATTAAAAAAACCCAAAGATTAGTATCAATGTAATTCCTTAAAGGCAAACAACACTAATGACTAAACAACAATAGTAATTTATTAGGGTTTGTGTGAACTAATTGGCTTTTATATAGGATATGAAGAACTAATTATTTTAAAAAATTTATTAATTATATAATATATTATATATATATTAAATTAGTATTAGTAGGAGGAACCGAGGAAGTGCTGCTCTACAACTAGTTTTTTTTTTTAAATTATTAAATATATAATATATATTTAAATATATATATAAGTGCCCTACAGCTGATTTAAAAAAAAATATTAAATATATAATATATTTTAAATATATATTAAATATGGGTGGGTCGGTGGGTCGGGTCGGGTTTGACGGGTTTGTAATTTTTTGACCCAAACCCAACCCGACCCGCTATAAAAAATTTTTTTGTAACCCAACCCAACCCACCAAGCCTTAAAAACCGACCCAACCCGACGGGTCGGGTTAGGTCGGGTCGGGTTTGGCGGGTTGGTGGGTTTTCTGTACTCCCCTAGTCTTAAAAATAGGAAGGTTATTTCAAATGTTGCAAGGTCACAAAATATTTAATTTAATGCTAAAAAAAATTAAATAATGTGGTAAATTGTTTTTCCAAACCATATGTAATATCATTGGTCCAAATTGTACCAAAAAGTGCAGTGAGGCTCATAAATAGTTGTAAAAATAAACTGAATAATAAAATAAGCTGACTTTTTAATTTGGAGTCAAACACACACTTTAACGAGCAGATAATACTTTTATTTTTGCAAAAAGTCCTCTTTTTGCAGATAGACTTTTTTTTTTTTTTTTGATGATATAAAAAGACTTTATGAAAGAAACAGAAACCAGAAACTACAATATAGTTTCGGCAGCTTTATGAAAAGAAAAGTATAACACTTTGATTTATGAAAAGTCTTGAGTAGCCCACAATTATGACATTACACGTAAAGTAAGAAGATGGAAAGGAGAAATGAATTTTCTCCTGTTTGATTAGTCTGAGTAAGAAGATGGAAAATGACATGAAATTCACATTATTGTTGTGTGTTTCATATATCCACTCGAACTATTTATGTTTTTGAGTTTGTATGTTACCACCATTGAATATGATCAGATAATAACTGAAATAATATGTACGACACCAATGAATTTTACTTTGATTTATTGAAAATAGAATAAGTAAATTCATATAAACTTTGAACTAATCTATATTGTGTCCAATTCATTGAACCCAATAAGATCTTATTAATAAGAGAAATGCTACGTGTACAACATTTCTATAACAAATCACAGGTGGTTAGTTGTTATTGGTTCAAATTTGAAACTAACACTAAGATTATTTTTTTGCCCCAACAATAACAACCTGCCACTTAAGATTTGTTGTAAAAATATTGTAAAAATGTTGTAAACATATCATTTTTCTATTAATAAAGCTTTGGGGCTTTTTACTCAACGTTCTCTCTCTTTTGGTTCAATATTTTTCTTTTTATTTCATTTGGATTCAAAGAACTAGGCTTTTTATGCTTTATCTGTTATTTGATTATAATGGTTAATGATCAAACAACCATGCTTTCAAGTGTGTAAAATTTATCAGATTTGTACTTTCAAATGTTAGTCAAGTATCTTTAGTTTTAGGCGCATTTTTAAGGACGTGGTTTAAGTTTCTACCATGTAGGGAATTTAGCTTTCAAACTAAGACAACTTGACTAATTTGATGAATTTTTTAACAAATGCGTTTTTTTTTTCTTTTTCTTTTTTTGGGTCATCCCAACTATATAGAAGGCCGAGCTAGATAGGGGTCAAAATGGCTAAATACCACTATTGGCTAAAATATGTACGGTTGTACTACTGTTTGAGAAATATTTAGCAATTTATCACCTTTTTGAAATTTGAGTTTATGAAATTCGAATTTGACATGAAACTTGAGTTTAAAAAACTCGAGTTCTATAAAAAAATATGGAACTCGAGTTCGAATTCTTTAAAAATTTGACATAAACGTTTTTTTTATAGAATAATACAATACGCGATAAATATGTTTTATCTCTTACTATGCTTTAACTGTTGAGTAGAACACGTGAACAAAGACACTTTTATTGACAAAAAATCAAGTCACCAAAGGTACACCACTTTTGCTTACGGAAATCTAAGTGCTCCTACACTCCTGAGACTTTTACAAGTAGGTAGACTTTTACACTCACATGGCAAAGTTAGACTTTTACGCTCACTCCCCTACGACACTAGGTTCTCACTTTTCCCTATGCTTGATATCTAGGCTTTGTTGACATTAAAGCTTTGTTCAAACTTTTGAAGTAGTCGAGTTTGAAGAGCTCAAGTTTTGTTTTACTATTTTTATGGAACTCGAGTTCAGCAAACTCGAGTTTCACAAACTTGAGTTTTAAAAAAGTGATAAATTGTTAAATATTTCTCAAACAGTGATAAAACATTACATATTTTAGCCAACAGTGGTACTTGGCTATTTTGGCCGCTAGATAGGTAAGGGAAGAATTACAAATATCTAATATTTGTACTTCTCTAAATTGATTTAGGAAACCTTGAAAAAAAAAAAAAACTATTGGAATCCCATATTCAGGTTAAATATCTTAAAGCTAGATAGGAATGATGGTAAAGATATATTGAGAGATGTATACACATGTTAACCTTTAGATATCCTCAAAGTTGAAGGGGAATTTTTTTTTTTTTTTTTATAAATACTTCTTTAAATTTTGTTATTTTCTATTTTTATGGTTTAAAATTACTATTGTTTGACGTATTAATATACCCTTCTGATGGTTTTACATTTCAATTATAGATCGTAGAATTTTTTTAAAGTAAACAATTAACCCCTAAACATTAGATTTTTAACCAGTCAAACACCATGTTAATGTTTTTGGTTAACGCATTCATGATATAATTTTTTAGTGTTATACGGATATATTAACAGTAGACTCATTCAGTGTAGTTCGAAAATTATTTTATTTTATTTTTATTTATATTACAATTTTCCAATAATTTCAATTTAAGGTTTATGCGTTAGTTTAATAAGATTTATGTATTTGCCAATCACCAAAATAGCTAGGGGTAAAATACAATTTAGCCACAAAAACTTAACATAAGCTATGTGTGTAATTGTAAATGTTTTTAATTATATTCGTGCATATGCACCGGGTCTGGGTTATAGACTAATCCTATTTAAAGAGTATGTTAACAAAAGAATTTGGATGAAGCTAGAATTTAATTAGAATAAAAATTAAAAAACAAATTGAATGGAGGCTGGGCCGTCCCTTTAGTGAATGAAGTCGGAGTAGGCCCAAAACATTTGACCCATGTCAAACTCCATAATAAGTATGTATATTGGCCTACACTCTCTTTCATGGGCAGAGAGAGTCAATAGGTACTTAGCAAAGAGACTGTCTTTCTCAGTGTCCCTCTCGCAGTCCCAAGCTTTGCCTCCAAAACCCAACAAAGTCCTTTGTAAGTTTCTGGTACTTTACTTTTGCAAATATTTTTCAAATTGCTTTACTTTTTTTTTTAAATTTTGTCTTGGATCATTTCACTGTCAAGTGTTTTATTGATCTTACAAACATGAAACATGCTAGCTTCTTGAATTCTTCCATCCAATCAGACCCTTAACAGAGCATTGGGAGATAGGGTAAGGGGTGAATATATGTAAGCAAAACCAATGCTATTTAGCAGTTGTCAAAACCATTCAAAAACTATTTTAGCAACTTAAAAAACCATAAAAACCATGCCACATCAAAAGTCCTATATCTAAAATTTTTTCACTTTCAGCTACAGTGAACTCTAATAAATCTGAGCTTATATATATGTATTTTTAATGATTTTTAATTCTCTCACCCTCTTTCTCCTTAGACTCTCACTTTCAATCTCATTGTAGCAACTCTTATATTATTTTTTTTGTATTATTTATATTATTTTAATGTATTGAATGCTAAAATAAAACCATTGAAGTTGAATGTTTTGTAAAATGAGTTAGTAAAATAGATAAAGTAGGCATTTAAAGTGCTAAAACTAAAATTTTTAGCTTCTTACCTTGCATAGGTCATGAAGGTTTTAAAAGTAGAAATTCTCTTTACAACTTGAGTTCTTGTATGATTTATTAATTAGTAGTCTGTTACATGTTGTCACAATAATAATATTCTTTATAATCAATATTTCTTTTTATTTTTTTGTGATAGCATCATAAAATTTTAATTTGACAATTCTAAAATTTTGTTTTCCATTATTGTTTTTAATCTCTTACAGTATAAACACCATATACTTATTAAGATGTATAAGTGATTTTGTTCATTCATTATTATTATTATTATTTTTTCACTCTATTACCGCATAAACATCATATCCATATATAATAAGATGTCTAAGTGGGCTGATCTTCCACGTTTGGTGCCACTTGCAAGTCATGACAAAGTGTTTGTTCATTGGAAACAATGCACTGTCTCCCGGTGCTGTCTTTGCCGGTGTGAACGTTATCCTTGTGCTGCTCAAGTAGGAAGGTTGAGCCGCAGACGTCGTACTCCACTGAGTCCAACTTGTGGATGCGTTGATTTTGACCACCCATTGATGTGACGCTATGGAAAAATAGTAGGCAACGGTGGCAGTGGTTGAAGTCTCTCCGATGTGGAAATGGATTGCGACACCTTCGTTTGGGTTTGCCCATTCTCTCTCGTTGTTTCGGTGTTTCTCTCAGTATCTCTCGCTAGGTGCCTCCCGCTCGCTCTCGGTGTCTCTTACTATTATGCATTGCACGATTTAATTAAGAATCATATATAACTTAAACAAAAGATTACAACAACTAAGTTTTTGTATTTATCTAAAAATTGATAGAGATGTATAAAAAAAATCAATAAGAACAATTATAATTTTGTGTCTATCCATGAGGTGTTTTAAAAAAAATAAAAAGTGCCATGTTTGCTGGTGTGAACGTTATCCTTGTGCTGCTCAAGTAGGAAGGTTGAGCCACAGACATCGTAGTCCACTGAGTCCAACTTGTGGATATATGCATTGATTTTGACCACCCATTGGTGTGACGCTATGGAAAAATAGTAGGCAATGGTGGCAGTGGTTGAAGTCTCTCCGATGTGGAAATCGATCGCGACACCTTCGTTTGGGTTTGCCCATTCTCACTCGTTGTTTCAGTGTTTCTCTCAGGATCTCTCGCTAGGTGTCTCCTGCTCGCTCTCGGTGTCTCTTACTATTATGCCCGTGTGATGCACGGTTTAATTAAGAATCATATGTAACTTAAACAAAAGATAACAACAACTAAGTTTTTGTATTTATCTAAAAATTGATAGAGATGTATAGAAAAAATCAATAAGAACAATTATAATTTTGTGTCTATCCATGAGGTGTTTAAAAAAAATAAAAAATAGAATTAAAGGTTGATATTAGTAGTTGTATACGTGTACTATGATTGTTTTCTTTTTTTTAATCAATGTTGATATGAACAATTAGTGTGAAACCAAAATTCTAATCCCCTGGAATGCTAGAACTCATAAATCATAAATGAAGTAGATCTCCTATTGCTAATTAAATAAATCACTTAGAAATTATAGATAAATGAATAATAAAAGGATTAGATGAAGAATTTGGATTGTATTCAAATTGAAATTTTATCAACTTAGAAATTATAGGAGAAGAAGATAAGAAAAAAAAAATACATATATTTTTAAAAATCTAACAAAATTTTTACAATTTGGTGAAGCCACGTGGCACAACCATGGCTTCTAAGCTCAACTTTTATTATATAACTAGCCGCGAACCCGCGCGTTGCGCGTGATAATTATTTTTATGATGGTTTTATTAAATTTTTTCTTTACAATTTAAACTAATCTAATAATGAGTAATGTATTTCGTAATTATATTTTTATTTATTATAGGAACAATCATAAATGTAATATAGAAACAATCCAAAACACCAAAAAAACATAAACTAAAAAAAATTAATAAAACTTAACAATGATTAATTGAACCAATATTAGGATACAAATTTTTTTTTTTTGATAATCTATTAAGGTTATTTTCTTTGTATAAACTATAATTTCGGCCGCCCAAAACATATTATCAAATAAAAAATTATTAGCAAAATCTAAGAATTAAATTTCTATACATGCATTGTTATAAAATAATAATAATAAAAATAAAATTGCAAAAGTTAAAATTTGCCACCTATCCGATTATTTTCGTTTGGTTAACCTTTGCTTTTCTTTAAATAAATGGCATTATAGAGTACTTCTAATACAACTATTAAGAGTACTTTGTCCACCACAAAGGATTAGAAAATAAACAAAAATTAGTAAAGTCTCATAGTTTAACATCTAAATTGAGCACTATAAAAAATCATGTTATGTAACAGAATAAATACCAAATTATCCAAATCATGCTATGTGATAGAATAATATTATATTTTTATATGCTATATTTAATTCTTTAGAATGCAATAGGATAACATTTAACAATCAAAGAGAATAAAAAATAAATAAAAAAACAACAACAACAATTTAAAAAACAAAACTAAATCACAATTTAAGAAACAAAACTAAATCGCATTAACCCAAAATAGAGTTTTAAAGAATATAAAAAATTATCAACCTAAAGTAGAGATGCAAGAAAAATAAAAAAATCCACCAAAAAATTTAGAGAGAGAGAGGGAACTTTTTTTTTTTTTGAGGGAAAACTATCCATAGAATAGAAGAGATAGTGACAAATTTATAGTAAGAGGGTGTGAATAAGAAGAGAAAAAAATAAAGGAAGATGAAAGGAAAGAGGAAGAATGATATTAATGTAGAAGGTAGTAGGGAGATGAAAAGGTAATGGAGGGAGAAAGATTGAAGAAGTAGTGGGAAGATGAAATGGTAAGGGAGAGAGAAAGGTTGGAGAAGTGTAAATATTAAAAAAATAAATGTTAAAAACAATTATAAGAAGATTAGAAAGAAAAAAAAAAAAAAAAAAACCCTAAAGCTTGAAAGGCTTCAACGTTTTGTTTTGTTTTTTGTTTTTTGTTTTTTTTTTTTCTTCTTCCTTTAAGTTGAAAAGGCTCACACAAAATCCTAAAACTGAACTGAAAATGCTTTGGGTTGGGCTTGATAGTAGAACTAAATAAATAAGAGGTGGACTGGATTAATTATATAGATTTATTATAGGGTGATAGTAGAAGTAAATAAATAAGTAGTGGGCTGCATTTATAGGACTGAAAATTGTAAAAACCATTTTAAAATTGTAGGACAAATTATATTTTAAAAAAGAAAAGAAAAAAAAGAATGAAGTGGCAGCTGATGTGGCGCAACGTGAGAGCAACAGCATTAAACGCTACACTTTAGCTTTTTGTAATATATATTTATAGTAAGAGGGTATGAATAAGAAGAGACAAAAATAAAAGAAGATGAAGGAAAAGAGGAAGAATGATATTAATGTAGAGGGTAGTGGAGAGATGAAAAGGTAAGGGAGGGAGAAAGATTGAAGAAGTAGTTTGGAGATAAATGGTAAGGGAGAGAGAAATGTTGGAGAAGTGTAAATATTAAAAAAATAAATATTAAAAACAATTATAAGAAAATTGGAAAAAAAAAAAAAAAAAAAAAAACCCTAAAGCTTGAAAGGCTTCAACTTTTTTTTTTTGTTTTTTTGTATTTTTTTTTCTTCCTTTAAGCTGAAAAGGCTCACACAAAACCCTAAAACTGAACTGAAAAGGCTTTGGGTTGTGTTTGATAGTGGAACTAAATAAATAAGAGGTGGGCTGGATTAATTATACAGATTTATTATAGGGTGATAGTGGAAGTAAATAAATAAGTAGTGTGTTGCATTTATAGGGTTGAAAATTGTAAAAACCATTTTAAAATTGTAGGACAAATTATATTTTAAAAAAGAAAAGAAAAAAAAGAATGACGTGGCAGCTGATGTGACGCAACGTGAGAGCAGCAGCATTAAACTACCTTCAGCTTTTAGTAATATATAGATAATAATATATGATATATGATATAAATATAAATATATATATATTTATATTGTTTTGATAATAAAGTTTACAACTTCAAGTTGCTTGAGCTTGTTGGAAAAAAATGCTTTGGAACATCTCTCAGATGGTTGTTCAGTATAGGCATCGATCTCCAAATCAATATCTATCATCCATTGTCTCCTATCAAGTCTTCCGCCTCAACCTCGTTTTTGGGATGAAGCTGGTCTCAATTATGAACTTGACCCTATAGATTACGTCGTTACGAAGATATCTTAGTTGAGAAGTGTGTTTTGTCAAGGAATCCGTAGAACTTAGCAACTAATGAATATGATAATGATTTGCATAATCATGGTTATCTATAGTAGTAATAACACATTGGCATTCACTAGACCTGGTCACCTGGATATGATGCTTGGATTGATATAACAAGTGATCCATATTTTTATGACATTGCATTCTACAAGGAAAAATTTTATGCTGTAAACGGTAAGGGTGAAGTTTTTGTTTGTCACATTGATGATGGTATTGCATTCACTGAATGTGTTGCGCCATGACAATTAGAAACTAAGGATTATATCCAAAAGTATATTGTTGAATCATTGGAAAATCTTTTGGTTGTTTCATGCCTTCGAGGAGGTTTTGATTTCATGGATGAGGAATTCATTAATGAAGATGATAATCAGGATGAGAACATTCATGAAGATGAACAAATCAATGGTAATACCTATTTGACAATTGGGTTCACAATTCTAAAATTAGAAAGTTCTACTAAAGTGAGAAGCAAATATAAATACAAGCGGGTGACGGTTGACAACTTGGGTGATCAAGCATTGTTTGTGGGTGACAGTTCATCAATGTCTTCGTCTCCATCAAGCTTCAATGGATGCAAAGCTAATTGTGTCTATTTTACAGATGACTATAAGAAAGGTTTTTCTTCGACCTTAAATGGTGGATGGTTCGACATTGGTGTATTTAGCATGGAAGATGGAAATATTAATCAACATTACCGAGGCGAATCCTACTCTTACTTCTCTACCCCCACTTTGGTACATTTAGCATTGGTCTATTTTATGTTGGTTTAAATACTTGAAGCTAGTGAATGCGTGTAAAAGACCTGCCTTTGCCTTTGTTTCTCGGTCTCTTATTAATCGGTTTATTGAATAATTCTGTTTTTTTTTTTAATTGCTATAATGTATAAGTATTCTTTGTTTGTTTGTTTTCATGATATGATGCCACACTAAACATTTTTCATCAATATGATGAACAGCTGAGCTGACCTTATTTTTGTCTATTGATGTGGAAGGCATTAGTTCTCAATATATCCATGCTTTTGTTTTTGGATAAATTATTTGAAGCAGCCTTTCTGAATGAAGAGATTCATAATTTTAGAAAAATTAATTCATAAAGCTACAATCTGAACTATAAAATACATAACTCAAGCAAAACAGGACCATGCACTTCTTTATTGAACTCATTGTGATGTTCTTGCAACCAATGATAAGCCTCAATTATCTTCTCAGTTCCAGATTTCATTAATGCCTGGAGACATTTGTTGTGTGTATTCTCCATATCCTTCAACCTGTAAAAATTATCAGAAAGATATTATAAAGATAAAAATCATATGAAACATTTAAATCTCATTCAAACTTACCTGTCTAGAATATTCCTGAGGCTCATTTTCTTTTGAGCTAAAAGTCTTTCCTTCTCTGACTTTTGATTCCTCTTATTATTAGCTGAAACTTATAGCTCCAGGATTTGAGCCTTCAAATATTTCTGATGTAGAAATTTATTCAGTAATAACAATGAAGGTATCAACCAAATCAAAAGAATAGCAACCAAATAGTAATTACTGACTTTAATAAAAGTGATCAGGTTAATTATCATCAATTGAAAACACGCCCAATTTACTTATCATTGTTTTCCAATTTACTTATAGGAAAACTAATACAGAAAAATTTAGTAGATTATACTTGCACCAATGCAATTGATTTTTCTTTTTTTTGGATAGGTACACCAATACATTTGATGATAGCAAAATAAGAGAAACCGTAACTTTTTCAAGATACTTCAAGATAGTTAACCACAAAAATCAGTTCCACATAATGAAAGTGGTAAATAAACTCAAAGATAATAAGCCACACTGCAGGAAAAAATCAATAATTGTCTAGAAAAGTTACTTACAAGTTCATCTTTTGGAGGTTCATATGGAGGCAGATTATCAAGTTCTACTTCGGCAGCAGCAAGCTCTTCTTTAGCTTTAATGATTCTTTATTGACGAGATTCTTCTTGCTTCCTCAGGTATTCCATTTATTTATATTTTCCTCGTACTTGCACCCCAAATGTAAGTGAATATTGAAGGCAACAGAAGAAATACAATTGTGTGACAAAATATTAAAGAGACCAAAAAACTATAAGAAAGCAGAAAAGATAGATAACAAGCTGTAAGTACCAAATGGCTTTCATTTGACATAAGTTCTGTAAGTCTTTTCGATAATTCATTTATAGATGGTAAATTTAGTATCCAAGACTGTTTTCTCTTGCTTTTGTTTCCTGCAAAAAATTGATTGATTAATGAGTACACTAACACTTTAGAAGACTAACAAGGGCATATTGCAACTATGATTGATATCAAAACAACAATTATATAGGTTTATTCTGTTCTATCTGGAAGGTGTATGTTTCTCAAAATGTCTAAGAAACCTTTTAGAATTCAGGTACCTTCAATATTCATGAACATTGCCTGTGGATCAAAAGCCTGATCTGTGATACTCTTCTTTTCAGCTGCAATTTGTTAGCTTCACTAATAAAAATGTCTCAAGTTTGGATGGCCAAGTGACATTGGTAGATGTCATGAAATGGCTTGAGACCTTGCAACTCTTAAATGATTTATTTCTTATTTCTTTTGTTTCTACAAGCTTGTCATATACTCATTAGAATATACTGAAGACAACAGGTGAGACAATAATTGTTTCTTGTCATCATATAGCTTTCCAATTGTGAAGTTTAGGGTCAGCATTACATATGTAATTGTCATAATGATATATCTTTGATTCTAGGACTAAAAAGAGTGTGCATATTTATGAGAAAGGCCTTTGATGTTATACAGAGACCACCAAAAAATCATAAATGTAATGTGTTTATTTTTATAAGTGGGCTTTGTAAGTTTGTAACTAATTGAGCTAATCACATTTTGTTTCTTATATAAAAATGGATAAAGAAAATAAAAAATCTGATGTGTTCATCACTGCTACTTTAGCTACTGACATTATTTTTTCTTATATAAGAATGGAAACAATAATGTCTTACATACTTTTTCATTCCTTTCAATATATATATATATATTCAATCCTTAACTTTTCCATCCTCTCTACTAAACACATATGATTTAAAATTGAGTTTCTAAAAAAGAACAAATATTGAAAATTGAGAATTTTTTATTCTTCCACCTTTGTATCCTTCCTACATTTTTTTATATATATTACACTCATTCGAATTCGCACCTCACTCTTTGGACACCTATACTCTGACTCTCGCACTAAAACTCACTCGCTTTACACACATTGAGCACCATCTTCCCCTTTTTTGTACCTGATGCATAAAAATAAAATTCCTTATATAGTATGGCATAATAATAACTTCCTAGAAACAAAATTTTCTGTCCTCTCTATAATTTCTTCTCAACAAAACAAAAGAAATTTATATTTGTTTTCAATCATTCCACATTTTCATGTCATCTACAAAAACACACATGATACAAAACTCAAATTTTTTTTATTTCCTCTTACTTTTATTATTATTTTTATTTTTATCCTTCCTACCTTTTCATCATCTTTCCATCCTCTCACCCAAACAAATCCTAAAGGGAAATATGTTAGTGCCCAGGGGGTTAGGATCGGGAATATATTAGAAAATATTTTATTTTAGATATAAAAATCTAAACTTAAAAGGGAAATATATTAGTGCCTAGGGTGTTAGGGTGGAGGAATATAAAAATATAATTAGTTTAGATGTAAAAATTTAAACTCAAATATATATATTTTATATATAATTTGATAGTTGGAAATAAGATATTTAAACCTTGAGCTGAATGTCTCCGAGTTGGAAACAATGTGTTAAACTACAAGACTCTTAGTATGCGTGTATTAGTAATTATCCAATTAGATATGAGGAAGTTCATTTTGCACAACTTTCATAAGAGCAAAACTCTTTATGGTAAAAAAAAAAAAATTAAACTAACCAAAAAATTTTGGGTTGAACTAAAATCCTATTTAAAGAGAGAAAGTTAAGTGGTTAACAAAAGAATTTGGATGAAATTAGTATTTAAAAATTCCATGGAGGCTGGGTTGTCCTCCTTGGTGAATGAGGTTGGAGTAGGCCCAAAACTTTTCACCCTAGTCCATTAGTATACTGGCCTAGACTCTTTCTTTACACCAGGAGACCCAGAGGCAGTAGGTGGCAGGGAGACTCTCTCTCTCTCTCTCCCTTCAGCAAATTAGAAATTACTTCTCTTTTTTCTTTTGTTGATTTTAGTTAGTGGGTAATTTACTTATGCAATATTCTTCAAATTACTTTTGTTTTTATTTTCTTTGCTGATCATATCAATGTTAACTCTTTTATTTATCTTACAAATATTCATGTCTTAAAAAAAATGAAAAAAAAAAAAATTCATGTCTTCTTGTCCTCGACTCTGTGCTCATGCATAGGTCATGAAGCCTTTGAAACTAAAAATTCTCTTTATAACTTGAATTCCTATATGATTTATTATTTAGCATATTACATGTTGCCCACTAATAATAATATTCTTTATAATCAATATTCTTTTAAATAATTTATTATTTAAATAAGTTTTGTAGATCAGTCAGTTTTCTGAAAAATGACTTTTATTATGAGAAATGATATGTCCACAATATTTTCACAATATTTTTATAACAAATTCTAAGTGGCAGGTTGTTACTGGTTGTTATTATTAAGGCAAAAAAGTAATCTCAGTATTAGGTTCAAATTTGAACCAATAACAATTAACCACTTATGATTTGTTGTGAAAATTTTGTAAAAATGTTATGGACATAGCACCTCTCTTTATATATTGTTATATTTTCAATTAACTACAAATATTACTAATTTAATACTACTATTTTAACTCTTCTTAGGACTTTATAAAGCAAGTGTAAGGGTACGTTTGGTACATTGTAATAGATTCTGTAATGTAATAGCTATTCCTTAGAAATAATCATTCAGTTGTTTGATTGTGTTTTTATTACAAGTAATAGTCATTCCTTGAGAATAACTATTCTTTAAAATGAAGAATAACTATTTCTTACCAAAATTGTTATAATAACCATTCCTTAACTTGCATAATAAATACAAAAACAAAATTTCCTAAACGACCCCCAACCCTAATATCTCTCTCTCTCTCATGAATCAATCACAATTTTTTTATACTTTTTTTTTTCTTCGTTATTCTCACTGTTAATTCTTTTTCCCACTATTATTCTCACTGTTGGTTCTACATTCAAAGCTCAATGATGTGAAAAGAGTCGAAAGAACCCACTGTGCTATCATGTTCTTTGTTATGATTTGGTATTAAAATTTTGAAAATTATAAATTGTATTTAGTTTTTATATTGTTTGTATTTATAAATTGGTATGTATATGTTCTAATAAAAATAAATATATTAGTGTGAGATGATGTTAAATTTATATATATATTTATTAAGATTAATTTATAAAAATAATACTAATCAATTAAATTATATATCTTTTCTAAAAATGTTATTTTAGAAAATTTAACAAAAATATAATGACATTCCACTATCCTAACATAGATTCAAGCTTCAATTACAGTATTATCACCAAAAAAATGAATAGGAATATTTATGCCATTTAGGAGTGGCAAAATTGGACATGACCCGCGAACCCGACATGACACAGTATGAAATTAGCAGGTTATGGATTGAGACTTAATGGGTTAGTGTCATATTCGGGTTGACATGATTGACCCGTTTAATAAATGGGTTAGGTTAGTGTCCATCACATGGAACCCATTTGACCTGTCTGACCCGTTTAATTAAATGATATTTTACCAATATACCCTTCAAACCCTTAGTTGTTGTTGTTTATTTTGTTTGACATATTATGATTGATTATTTGTGATATTGAAATATACTTTAGTTTTGAATGATTATTTGTGATCCAGCTATTCATTAGTTCTAGATTTTATATTAAAAATATGTATTTTTTTGGTTTTTCATAATCCATATCAATTTGGTTAATAATAATAATAATAATAATAATAATATATATATATTTTATAAAATCTGATAATTAAGTCGACACAATTGACCCGTTTAATAAATGGGTCGTGTTAGAGTTGAGGAATCTTGACCCGTTTAATAAACATGTCAGGTTAGTGTTGACCCATATAGCCGGACACTCATGAGTCGACACGACACGAACCCGACACGCAAACACTAATTACCACCCCTAATGTCATTCCAACTTCTTGTATTACTTGTAATACTTATTCTTATTACATTGTAATAATTATTATAGTGTACCAAATGTGCCCTAAGGATATTTGAACTTCTCAAAATTGGACATAAAGATAGAGAGTCTTGTTAAAGGGAAAAAAATTTTAAGTACTCTTGAAGCATAGTGAAATTTAATAAGTGAACCCCACCATAAATGTGAACCTCACCATAAATTTAATAAGTGAATTCTATCATAAATGTAAGAGGAGGAAACAATATTTATCATACTCCGAGAGTACCTAAAAATAACTCATCTTAAAAATAGTATATATTTATTATTGTTAAATTAATAGCCATGATATTTCTCAAAAAAGAAATTTAATAGCCATGATAATTTTTAATTGCACAAGGTATAATTTTAAAATAACTGAAAATTTTTGGGTCGTCTCCAAATCCTATTTTTGGAATTGAAATGAATAAATAATTCAAACAAAAGATTAACAAAAAAATTTGGATGAAGATAGTATCTAATTAGAAAGAAAGAAAAAATTGCATTAAGTATGGAGGCTGGGCCGTCCCCCTTGGTAAAGTTGTAGTAGGGCCAACCGTTGCAGCTCTATTAAGAGACCCAGACCCAATGCCAATTCTGGCCTTGGTGCTTTATTTATTTATTTAGTTTTTTTTTTTTTTTTTTGAGAAAACTTAGTGCTTTATTAGTTTGATATATCCTATGAAAATTAGTTTGTCCTTGAGTTGTGACATGGTGTTCATGTTCCCTACTTTTTGAGTTGAGATAATCTTATACAATAGCTCTGGCTGAAATTAAAAGGGGTAAACAAACAATTTTTAAGTCTCAATCTTTGAATAAAAAAAAAAAAATCAAAAAAATGAAAATCAAAAAGTGAAAAAGAACGAAATGTGAATACATGTACTCCTACGTCTCTATCTATCCTAACCAAGAAAAACAAGAATCCTTATTTTTTTTTTAGAATCCAAGGATCCTTATTCTACTAGAACAAAGTATATAATAATGGCAGTATATAATATGGGCTATAGTCCCAGACTGAGTCAATAGTGTTTTGAACGAAACCCTAATTCTCTTAATAATTCTTTCTCTCAACAAATTACTTTTCTTCCAAGGTCTGCCTCCAAACCAAACAAAGTCCTACGTAAGTTTCTGTTTCTTCCCTGCTCAGAAAATTACTTCTCTTTTTCTTTTGTTAATGTTGGTTAGTGAGTACTTTTGTTAATATTCTTCAAATTGCTTTTTTTTTTTTTTTCCAATAAAAATTAAATCTTCTTTTCTATTTAAGGTATATATATTATGTGTAAGGTAGCCGCAACTCTTACTCTTAAGCACATGCATAAATCACGAAGGTTTTGAAACTAGGAATTCTCTGCACAACTTTAATTCTTGTATGATTTATTATTTAGTATATTACATTTTGCCACTAATAATCAAAAAATATATATATATATATTTTTTGCTATGATTTACTAAAATTTTAGATTGACAAATTCTAAAATCTTGTATGCTTATTATTGTTTTTCAGTCTCTTACAACATAACATCATGTCTAAGTCATGGCAGAGTGTCTATTCAATGGAAAATCCTCCGTTATCTCCTACGTGCCCTTGGCTTCTCCTTGCCGAAGAAAAGGAACAAAAAAGTCATACACGTGTCTTTTACAACTTATTTGACGATGAATTTTACAACTTCAAGTTGCCTGAACTTGCTGGAAAAAAATGCATTGGAACATCTTTTGGATGGTTGCTCAGTGTAGGCAACGATTTCCAGATGAATCTCTTTCATCCATTGTCAAAACACCAGTTAAGTCTTCCGCCTCATCCATATGTTTGGGAACGTTATAATCGCAATTTTGAACTCGATCCTATAGATTACAGTGATATCTTTCTTTACAAGTGTGTTTTATCAAGGAATCCATGGAACTCAGTAACTCATGAATATGATCGTAATTGCATAATCATGGTTATCCATACTAATTATAAAACATTGGCCTTCACTAGACCGGGATATAAAGCTTGGATTGATATAAAATGTGATTCTCGAAATTTTTATGACATTACATTCTACAAGGACAAATTTTATGCCGTAAACAATCATGGCGACGTTTTTGTTTGTCACATTGAGGATGATATTGCATTCGCTGAACGTATTGCAATCTACAAGGAAACTGAGGATTATATCCATAAGTATCTTGTTGAATCATCGGGGAATCTTTTGTTGGTTTCACGCATACAAGGCGGAACTCATTATCAGGACAATGAATTCATTAATGATGAGTCTGAAGATGAAAATCCTTATGTGACACTTGGGTTCACAGTTCTAAAATTAGAATGTTCTAATGAAGTGAAAAACAAAAATGAATACGAGTGGGTGAACGTTGACAGCTTGGGTGATCAAGCATTGTTTGTGGGTGGCAATTCATCAGTTTCTTTGTCTGCATCAAGCTTTAATGGATGCAAAGCTAATTGTATCTATTTTACAGATGACAATTTTGACTTCTTTCTTGCTACCTTAAATGGTGGAGGGTATGACATGGGTGTATTTAGCATGGAAGATGGAAACATTAAGCAGCATTACCGAGGGGAATCCCTCTCTTACTTTGCTCCTCCAGTCTGGTACATTTAACTTACACATATGCACTTCATATGTTGACTTAAATAATTGAAGCTAGTGAATGTGTGTAAAAGACTCACCTTTGTTTTTCAATCTCTTATTAATTGGTCTATTGAATAATACTATTTTTTCTTTTTTATATTTAATTGCTATAATTTATAAGTTCTCTACGTTTATTTGTTTTCATGATATGATGCCACACTTGTGTTTTTCACTGATATTGACGTAGAAGGCATTAGTCCTTAATTTTATTCACTACCTTACTCTAGGACTTAAATTGTGCATATTTCGGATGTCAAATGCATGTGAAAGGCTTTTGATGTTATTCAGAGAGACAACCGAATAAGTGAACGGTGAAAATAAAAATATCATGTGATTAGTAAAAATTAACATTATCAATTATTAAAAAAAAAAATGTAGATGATCAAAAGAAACGAACTTACAGTAATACACACTCAACTAAAAAGACAAGTAAATAGCTGTGATTTGGGGGAACAAAGTAACCATTTAATAGTTTGGAAAAATATATCTTCCCTGAGTAGTAAAAAGGTATGGATAAAAGGAAAGTAGTGTAGACTTCTAATTCTACCAGTAGCTTTCCATTATTCCATCCAATTTAGTTAAACCCTAACCAGATTGGAAAAACCTAATTTTCACAAAAATCCAATTACTAAAAAAAACACCTATTTAATTGAATCACCTCACTCTAGCCAAATTCTAGCGAAGTTAGGAGTTTAAATCTTTAGTTGGTACCCTTAATTACATTTGTCAATAAAATATAATAAATTGATAGCCAAAATACAAAATCCCCAATTTAGGCATAAAACCTAATCATAATATGCAAGATCTTTAATAATATGTCAACGAGCCATTTTTTTTAATCAATGGGTGGTTGAAATGTTCAATTTGAGTTCTCAATTTCATGCTTTATTTGTTAATTGAGGGAAATTATAAATAGAATATAGAGATCCCAAAATCATGCCCTCAACCTATCCCTAAATTTAAGCTTTATATAATTCTATCCAAATCAAAATGAAAGAATAGGCTTGATTATTTATTGGTGAGTGTTTGATTGCATGAAATATGCAAAGGATCCAAACAGGGTAAAAATAATAATAATAAATAAATAAATAAATAATCTTTTTAAGTTTTTTGAAATCAATATGTGGTAATGTGGGAGAGCAAGGGAGGCCAACCAAACCACGCAAGTTCTTGATTTTGTTCTAAAAAGACCTCATTTTCATAGTATTTTGATTGTTAAATAATTTTTTCTAGTAAAAATTCACTTTTGTTTTTGTTGACTCTTCGACAATGACACTCTTTAAGTGGTAGAAAGGATTTTAGAATTGCTTACAAGCAAGTAGGATTATGAGTTTATATATCTGTTAGGATATGCCAAGGGTTAGGTAGGGGAATATAATCAATATATTAAGAAATATAATTATTTTACATTTGGAAATCTAAACTTAAAATTATTTATTTTGTTCTGGATCTTTTTTTATGTGTATATTAGCAAGTATCCAACTTTTATTCAAGTACAATTCTCTGTGGCAAAATTTTAAAATAACCCAAAAAAAGGTTTGAACTCAAATCCTAATTTTGGAATTAAAATTAATAAATACTCTAATGAAAAGGTTAACAAAATATTTTAATGAAACTCATATTTAATTAGGAAAAAAAAAGGAATTGCACGAAGGATTGGTGTAGGCCCAAGCTTTGAAGCAATCTCAATGCTGGCGATCTTGCAACCACGTTTAATGCTGGGCATAGTTTGTTAAATTTTAGAAAAAATATTAATAATTTAGCTACCAAATTGGATGTAGCTTTAGGTTACAACCTTACTCAATATTTTTTTTATCGGAGGTGAATTTTGACAATTCTACCATTAGATTATATTTTTTTCTTATATCCTTCATACTTGCAAAATTTCAAGAAAATTATAGATCAATAGCTATATTATCAATAAATTTTTTAAATTGCAAGTTTTGTAATTTAAATTTCTGCATAAAATATAAACTTATAAATCATATAGTAAATAATATTCAATAGACAAAAAATTTGATGTGTTTTAAGAGCGTAAAGAACATGCAATTTAACAATTAGATTTTCGAAATATGTAGTAATATTTATTTTATTGAGTGAGTTTGTAGCCTTAGTATTGCACTTTCTCTTATAAGTGCCGCGCTTTCTCTCTCTCTCTCAACAGTCGCTCGCTCTCTTCATCAATCAGCAAAAGGGTGTGCCCTCCAAACCAAAACAAAGTCCCAGGTAAGTTTCTGTGTTTTTCCATCAGAAAATTGCTTTTCTTTTTTCTGTTTTGTTGATTTTGGTTGGTGGGTACTTTACCTATACAATATTCTTCAAATTACTTTTTTTTTCCCTCCTTGGATCATATCAATGTTTATGTGTTTTCTTGTTCTTACAAACATGATTTATGTAATAGTAGTGCTAGTTGGTTTTTTTTTTTTTTTTTTTTTTTTGGTTCTCTGCCAGAGAAGTTGCTCTGTTTTTATGAGTGTGTGTAGATTTAGTTTGAAATTACAAACTACAAACATGATTTATTATTTAGCATATTACATGTTGCCGTTTGCCACTAATAATAGTATTCTTTATAATCAATTTTTTTTGTGATGGCGCACTGAAATTTTAAATTGACTTGTTTTTTCAGTCTCACACCATAAGTATCATGTCTGAGTGGGCTGATCTTCTGGATCTTTTTCTCTCTGAAATAGAGTGTTGTAGATCTGTCTATGATGATTTTGTTAACTTTGGTGCCGTCTGCAAGGCATGGCAGCTTGTCTATTCAATGATAAAGCTTCCACTATCTCCTAGGTGCCCTTGGCTTCTGCTTGCAGAAGAAAAGGAACAAAAAAATCATACACGTGTATTTTTCAATGTATTCAACAGTAAAGTTTACAACTTCAAGTTGCCTGAACTTGCTGGAAGAATATGCATTGGAACATCTTTTGGATGGTTTCTCAGTGTAGGCATTGATTTCCAGATGAATCTCTTTCATCCATTGTCTAAACACCAGTTAAGTCTTCCCCCTCATCCATATGTTTGGGACCGTTATCGCAATTTTGAACTCATCCCTTTAGATTACCATGATGTCTTTCTTTACAAGTGTGTTTTGTCAAGGAATCCATGGAACTCTGTAACTCATGAATATGATCGTGATTGCATAATCATGGTGATCTATACTAATTTTAAAACATTGGCCTTCACTAGACTGGGATATAAAGCTTGGATTGATATAAAATGCAATTCTCGATGTTTTTATGACATTGCACTCTACAAGGGAAAATTTTATGCAGTAAACAATCATGGTAATGTTTTTGTTTGTCACATTGATGGTGATATTGTGTTCACTGAATGTATTACATTCTGCAAGGAACCTGAGGATTGTATCCAAAAGTATCTTGTTGAATCATTGGGAGATCTTTTGTTGGTTTCACGCATACGAGGTGGTCCTGTTTATGATACCGATGAATTCATTAATGATGACTTTGAAGATGATATTGAGGATGTGAACGTTCATGAAGATGAATTCGAACAAGAACAAGATCAAGATCAAGAACAATTACGAGAACTAGGACAAGAATACATCTATGAAATTCCATATGTGACAACTGGGTTCAAAGTTTTAAAATTAGAATGTTCTACTGAAGTGAAAAGCAAAAATTAATATGATTGGGTGAATGTTGACAGCTTGGGTGATCAAGCATTGTTTGTGGGTGACAATTCATCAATGTCTTTGTCTGCATCAAGCTTCAATGGATGCAAAGCTAATTGTATCTATTTTACAGATGACAATGTTGACTACTATCTTAATAGCTTAAATGGTGGAGGGTACAATATGGGTGTATTTAGCATGGAAGATGAAACAATTAAGCAGCATTATGAAGGCAAATCCCTCTCTTCCTTTGCTCCTCCAGTCTGGTACATTTAACTTACATATGACATATGCACTGCATTTGTTGATTTAAATAATTGAAGGTAGTGAATGTGTGTAAAAGACCTGCCTTTGTTTATCGGTCTTTGATTAATTGGTTTATTGAATAATAATACAGTTTTTTTTCTTTTTAATATTTAATTGCTATAATTTATAAGTTCTTTTTTTTCTTTTCTTTTCTTTTCATGATATAATGCCATACTTATGTTTTTCACTTATATGATGAACAATGGAACCTATCGTCCTTATTTTTGTCTATTGATGAAGAAGGCATTAGTCCTTAACTTTATTCACTAACTTACTCTAGGACATAGAGTGTGCATATTCCAAATCTCAAATGCATGAGAAAAGCTTTTGATGTTATATAGAGACAACAAAATAAGTGTATGGTGAAAATAAAAGGCCAAACTACAATATTGATCCCTTAAGTTTACCTTGTGTGCGCAATTAGTCCTTCAAATTTGAAACGAGCACAATTAGTCGCTCAAGTTTTAAAATTGAATTGTATTAGTCCTTTTACTAACTGCCATTAGTAATGTTACTTACATAGCTAATAGAACAATGACTTGACATTTTTTTAATGGCATAACATGTTTTTAATTAAAAAATTACAAAATAAATTTATACAAACAATATTTACAACCTGGTACCAAATTAAAAAAATATTTTCTACCGATTGTACAAAGCACTGACCCACTGCCAGTGGAGATCCAAGCCCTAGCCGCCCCTGGCTACAACCTAAGCTCTAGTTGCCACAGGTGACAACCCAAACCCTAATCACCGCCGGCTCCTTATTTCTTCAAGTTTGATAGGCTTGGTGTTCGGTGTTCGTGTGCCAACAATTATGGTCTCTCCTTGGATCAAGAAAGGGACCGGTAAGCTCAAATTTTCATGCTTTGACCTTTGTTTAGTTTGTCAGTCCAGTTAAAAGACTTTTTGTGTTTAACTGTTGATGATAGAAATGCTTTGAGATACATAGAATTGTGTTTGGTATTGAATTGCTTTTGAAATATATTATATTATAGAATGCTAGTTTTTATGGTTGGTAAGGTTCGAATTCTATTTTGTTATTGCTGAGATTAAGTTGGATTAGGTGGTGCTTAATTTTCCAAATGCTTGTCTTCTGTACACATTTGAGTTGGAGCCAAATTTATTTTACAAGTTGGAAATTGATTGTTTATTACCGCCAGAAAGGGGAGGTTAATAATGATTTGGTTGTTATAGTGCTTTGGTTACTACCTAATGCCTTGGTCCATATTTTCGCTTGAGTGTTTGAAGCTTCAAACTTGAGTTTACATGTTTTGTAGTCTCACTTTCACTTTTTATTGTACTGATCTGCGTCTGTTTTCACAGTGATAAGTGGCCCAAAATGGCCTGCTCCAAACTCTGAGTTTGAGCACTCTTCAATCCCTACCACCATTAAGATGTTCAACCTCTCCTCTAACTTCTTGGCTCACAGGGATGCATGGGCTGGGACATTTGAGCAGGTTGTTGGGGAAATAACTTCTTCTAGAACTGATTGCCCAGGTATCCATCCTACTATATCAGGCCCATTATAACATTTTGAGATTAATTTCTATGCACTAAAACTTAATTACGGTTCCTTAGTTGCTTTAGGTGTTACAGCTTAGGTTCCCAGGCTACATTCAACCATGTAGCTGTATTGGGCGATAAGCTACATGGCTAAATTTAAGATAACAATGTTTGAACGGCATTACTCAATGCAGCCATAAAATTGAATTTAATTGAGGGACCTAATTAATGCAACTAGGGAACTGTACTTGTGTTCTTTTATTTTAAATGTTTCAAGCTATTTCTAGAAGAAATCTTAGCTAGTGTATTATGCATTTATCACAGAGACCCTACCAGATGTGACACCATTAAGAACCACAGAAGCAAAGGAAGACAGTGGGCTATCAGAGTTTCAGGGTGAGGTAGTTCAACTAGCAGCTGTTCTTAATGGTGACCACTTCTTGAGCAGCTTCCCAGATGAAATGAGCAAGAAGATGAATGTGAAAGAAGCTCATGAGTATGTGAGGGGTGTTGTTTTAAGGTTCATAAGAGCGAGCAAAGAAGCCATCAAGTTAGGTGCAGATCAGTCTGCCATTGTAGACATGAGATCCTGCCTCACTACAAGATCCTCAATTCATAATTAATCAATTGGAGTCCTCCTCATCAAACTTTTGGATGCAATCATTTGAATGTTTAATATAAGAAAAATGACGAACCTTTGTAGAAATCTCAGATTGCTTACTACCACCCAATTGAACCTCCAACCCACAGCACAAGTCTCCCGCTGCCCATTGAGCTAAATCATGCACGAGGTCATGCATGACAAAGAGTGATTTATTACTACTTGAAATCTCCAATAATAATCCAAGGAAAGGAATGATAGGGAACGTAAGTGGCAGCCCACTTTGAAGACTTTGCTTAATGCTCAAGCCTTAATTTGGGATGTTTCGGGTGATGGGGCGCTCTCGTGGGACCTTGCTTAGTTTTATTTTATTGTTTAGTTGCTGCTGGATCAGTTTTAATTAAGTTCTATTAGAATAAGGGCAATTTAGTAATTTTCAAAAGTTTGGAATGAGATGTCCTTAGCCATACTAAAGGCCCATGAGTCTTATTTTATGTTTACATATTATTGAGTCTTTTATTTAATTATTATTAGTATTCCTATACATTCTAGGAATAGGTTTTTTAGGGTCCAAGTCCTACTAGGAAAATGATAACTATAGCCTCTATATAAAGGCTCTTTTGTAGTCATGTTATTTCAGAATATTGTGATTGATTAATAAAATTCAGCAGCTTATTTTAAGCTTTGTTTGTGTGATGCAAACTTCTCCGAGGTGTGATGCCAATGAACCCTAGGTGTGATGCTTAGGAAGACCTTGGTGTGATTGCCCAGTATTTTATTTATGTTATTTTCTTTTTATCCCCTGTTTCAGCCTCAACAGCTGTCAACATTCATTCTTTTCTAACCTGAACTCTTAAACATCCATCCTTATTCAAGAATTCATCAAGAAACCTAGTATAGTGCTAAACTTCTTAACAGTCCTGCATCAAGGAACCAATCTGAGAAGAGAGATTCTCCAGCTGACTCCAAAGACATCTTCTATCCAATCCTTTATTATTAGCATACAAGTAAAGAAGAACTTTAAACCGTTCTCAGCAGATTGTAAAAATCCATGAATAGCTTCGCTAGAATTTGAAATAATCTGGAAATGGATATTCTCCTTCCACATAACCCAAATTCTCTCTCTCGGCATTTGCATGAGAGCGAGTTCTCTAGCCTCACAGAGTCATCTCTCGGCGTGTGCTAGTTTCTCCCTTAGCTTTTTCTAAGTCTACCTTGTCTTCTTTGGGGACTCTTATTTGCTCTTCATTTCTCAACTATACTCACCTCAACTTTCTGCCTTTAAACCAGCATCTATTACTATCCAACAATCAGATCAAAAATCTCAACGATATCGCTAGGTCACTTTTGTATTCCCTCTCTTGCACCCTCTCATAATTACTCTCCTTCATTTCCTTTCGTTAACCCATATCCTTATACCCAAAAGCTCTGACAACCACGTGCACACCAGGTGTTTGTGTTTTTGACTTTGAATGTTTTCTTCAAACCACCAATAGTTCCCAACAAAAACAACACTCTCCATCATCCCTATACTCATTTCCCCTATAATTCCCAGTAAATTCAACCCTGCCATGAGGATCATTGCCCGGAACTGTTGGGGTGCTGGTAGAGCCCCGAAAGCCAGAGTCATTAGAAGTTGGGTTAGAAAGAAAATCCTGACATTATATTCCTCTCTGAAACCTAAGCTCATGCTCCAAGAAAAAAAAAATAATTCAAGAAAATCTTCGTTTTGGTGGAAGCTTTAGTGTTGATGTGATAGGTAAAGCTGGGGGATTATCTTTTTTATGGTTGCTGGAAGCTTTAGTGTTAATGTGATAGGTAAAGCTGGGGGATTATCTCTTTTATGGAAGAGAGACGTTGAATTAGAGGTTTTTTTCAACATGAATGTGATTGCCTGTCTAATCTACTCAGATCCACCAACTGAGGTATGGATGCTTAT
The DNA here is from genome assembly GCA_030021035.2 of Notholithocarpus densiflorus. Taxonomy (NCBI): domain Eukaryota; kingdom Viridiplantae; phylum Streptophyta; class Magnoliopsida; order Fagales; family Fagaceae; genus Notholithocarpus; species Notholithocarpus densiflorus. The sequence continues at coordinate 162,572 of JARYZH020000146.1, forward strand.
TTTGGTTTATGACCCCCCCCCCCCCCAAAAAAAATTCTCGAAGAGAGAGAGCTTCTAGAATTTGATTACTAGCATCATAACCTCCTTTGCTGGGCCTTGGCTACTAATGGGAGATTGTAACAATATAAGTGCTAGTGATGACAAGTTTGGAGGTTCTAGCCACAACAGACCTCATAAAGCTTTTCAAGATTTTGTTGCAAATGCAGGGGCAATAAAGTTTAGGCCCACGCTTCACTTGGTCTAATAGAAGAGGAGGCTCATCTATAATTATGGAACAACTTGACCAAGGCTGCTGCAATCAAGAGTGACAAGAATTATTTCCAAAGGCAGGAATTGTGCACTTGATAGCCCCATCTTCAAATCACAAACCCATTAGGATGGACACAACTATCGAGTTTAACAACCAACATAGGCCTTACAGATTTGAGGCGATGTGGATTCGAGACCCTCCTATGCTGAAGTGGTTGAGACAGCTAGGAAGAAACAATTTGAAGGCTCACATAGCTTCAAATTAATGAGGAAGATTTATCACACGAGCTCAGAACTTAAAAGATGGAACAAATACAGTTTTGGCCATGTGAAAACGAGAATAATTGCGATTGAGAAAGAGATTGAGAAGCAACAGCATAGCAGCCCATCCCAAGAGAATTTGGAGAAGGAAGCCAATTTGTTATTAGAACTTGAAGAATGGCAAGCCAGGGAGGACATTAAATGGAAACATAAATCTAGGGAACTCTGGTTGAAAGAAGGGGACCACAACTCAAAATGCTTTCATGCCTCTACTATAATCAGAAGAAGGAAGAACAACATTGCAGAAATCAAGCTTGAGAATAGGAATTACATTTATGAGAAAGAAGACATAGAGAAGTATTTTGAATAACACTTCCAAGAATTATACAATTCCTCAAATCCTAACTTCCCTGGAGACCTAGAGAACCTCATTTCCCCTTGCATAGAGCCAGAAGAGAATGAGGACCTGATTCATATACCTTCACCGTAGGAGATTAAGCAGACTGTTTTTGCTATGAACCCTCTCAAGAGCCCAGGACCAGATGGTATGCCTGGGCTTTTCTTCAAAAAATTCTGGTCGATTGTTGGAGAGTAAGTTATCAAAGCAGTGAGTAGTTTCTTCAGAGATAAAAGAATGCTTCAAGAGCTAAATCACACATATATAACTCTGATTCCCAAAACTCAAGGTGCCTGTAAATTTCTCAATTCAAACCCATAAGCCTATGCAACTTTTGCTATAAGGTTATCACAAGGAATTTGGTGGCTAGGCTCAAACCAATTCTAAGCAAGCTTATTGATCCAGCTCAGGTCGCCTTTGTCCCTAACAGAAATATTGCTGAGAACATTCTCTTAGCTCAGTAAGTAGTGCACACCTTTTCTCAAACAAAGAAAAAACGGGATATTTGGGGCTAAAAATTGATTTTCAAAAGGCCTACGATAGAATGGAGTGGTCTTTCCTTGCACAAGTACTTAATAATTTTGGGTTTTGCCAACAATTTATCAAGATAGTCTACCAATGTATCTCCACAGTCAGGTATACTATTCTCATTAAAGGAGGCGTTGGCCCAACAATGACTCCTGCAAGGGGGCTTAGACAGGGCGACCCGCTATCCCCCTATCTATTCATACTGGGTAGTGAAGTGTTAGCCAAACTAACCAACAAAGCTGCTGGCAATGGGGCAATCAATGGAGTTAAACTTGGTCGTACAAGCCTAGCAATCACAAAGCTTATGTATGCAGATGATGTGATTCTAATTTGCAAAGCTAAACAAGTGGAAGTGAGCGCCATGGCAGAGTGTCTCTTGAAATATTGTGCCTGGTCTGGTCAAAATATCAATCTAGAGAAATCGGGATTATTTGCCTCTCATGGAGTTCATTCCCAATTCTTGACACAGATCCGGAACCAAAGAATATCTTGGAGTCCCCCTATTCCTAACCAGAAGCAAAAAGAAAGATTTTGCCCATCTAAAGGAAAGCATTGAGTCAAAAATTAGTGGGTGAAAGAGCAAGAGTTTGTCCTGGATGGGACGTGCAACACTTATAAATGCAGTGGCATTAGCAACCCCAACCTCTATAATGGCAAATTTTCAGATTCCAAAGGATCTTTGTGAGGAGTTGGATGCATCTATATGTAAGTTCTTGTGGAACCCAAAAAATAGCTCAAGCCATTATTTCACCCCAATGGCTTGGGATCACCTATGCCAACCAAAGAATCAAGGAGGTCTAGGCTTCAGGCACATCATTCAACAAAGCTATGCTGTCAAAAGCAGTATGGCGTTTCTTGGTGGACAAAGATAGCCTTTGTGTTCAAGCTATTAAAGCCAAATATAGAGTGTGTAGGAATTGGCTTTGGGAAGACCCTCCAAAAAGAGCATCTTGGGCTTGGAAGAGTATCAACAATGCCAAGTCAATTATTTTGAATGGAGCCTGCAAATTAGTAAGCAATGGGGAAAGCATATGTACCTGGGAGGACCCATGAGTCCCTAATCTACCAAACTTCAAACCGGTGCCAAAGACAACTGAATGCACTAATAGTTGTCTAATTGTTTCGCATCTTTTGAATCCCAACGGATTGAGAAGGGATGATGAAAAATTAAACACCCTATTTGATGAACAGTTTGCCAAAGCCATTAGATCTTTGCCATTTAGACCCGGACTTACAGAGGATCGTTGGATCTGGGTTAAATCCTCAATTGGAAATTTGTCAGTTAAATCAGCTTACTAGCTCCATAGTGGTTCTTCAATCAATGAAAGAGCTAATGGTATCTGGGCAGCAGATATATGGAAGTTAAATATTCATGAAAGGATGAAAATGACCCTTTGGAGAATTACTGTTAATGTCCTCCCCACCAGAGACAAACTGCACTGATTTAATTCCCAGGTCAGTCAGTTGTGCTCTCTATGTGAATCGGAAGCTGAATCTCCAATGCATCTTTTTATTCACTGTGATTTTGCAAGAGCTCTATGGTTCACTAGAAATTGGGGTATTAAACCTGATCAACTGGCATTCTCATCCACAACCCAACTCATTGAGTTCCTAATATCCCCCTCCAATAGTAGAGTTCCAATCCCAACATGAGAGATCTTCTTTCCTCCTATATGGAACCCTTGTGCTAGAGGCTATTTGGAAGACCCGAAATTCAGTGGTATTCAAAGGATCAGAGATTAATGTGGAAAGATTTCACCAAATTCTAATGAGACGCTATCTAGAACATTTAGCTGTTTATGGGCCTAACCAAATTTACAAGAAACCTCCCAGGAATGCAGAGTGGACAAGGCCGGAGTATAGAACAATTAAGGTCAACTATGACGCTACAATTGGAGAGAACAATTCCTATATAGCCAAAGTAGCAAGAGATTGGAGAGGAGCAATAGTTTTCACTCTATCAAAGCGAGTAGAAACCAATGTCCCTGTCCAAGCAGAAGCTGAAGCAATCAACTGGGCTACTCAGCTTGCTGTTGACCAGAGTATTAATTGTGACAATTGAAAGTGACTCAAAGATTTCAGTAGATGCTCTTATATCACCAGGCAGCTCAGACACATGGAGGATTTCTGTTCTTTCTCAAGATACCCTCAAACTGGCAACATTAATACCAAACTGCAGATTTAGTTGGACTCCTAGGGAAGCTAATGTTGCGGCCCACACCTTAGCATCTTGGTCTCTATGTAACAAACTAGCTAACTCCTTTGGTTTAGGTTCTGCTCCTCAATCAACTAATGAAGTCTATCACTTCTCCAAATCCACAATATCTTATGAAAAACAAGGCCTTTAGCTATCAATCCCCCTTACTCACAAATATCACTTCATACACACACAACAACAAAATTGCATACGCATATATATATCTATATATACACACACACACACAACACTAATAAATCCAAAAACAACAAAAATACCAAAATCATCACAAATATCACTTCAAACACACAACCACCAAATTGCATACACATATATAGACACACATTCTAAAGAATCCAAACAACATAAATATCAAAATCATACCACAAGAAGAGGCTCATCACTTAGCAGAAGAATCTAGTGCAGTTCAATTGCGATATTTGTGAAGTGCCACAAACATCGCAATTGAACTGCACAAGATTCATTCGGTGGACATTATTGGCATGATGCTTCATGCAATTAACACTTTCGCAGAAGTGCAGGCATGGGTGACAGAAATTCACGTCTCTGTGACGATGATGATGATCACTAGCGCTGCGCTTCTTCTTCTTAGGCATCTCAAATCTCTCTCGTGCTCTCTCTCTCTCTCGATGCCTCTCTCTTTGTTGCTCTTCTCTTAGAAAATATCTTGTGTGTTGCTATATCTGTGTTTGCGTCGTTTTCTTTAAGTAGTTAAAAAGTGGCGAGATCGGGATTTGTAATTAAAAGACATTACCTAGAGAATCGGTTTAAATGAAATACTAATTAATTAGAGTGAAAAGTAAAAACACTTAATAGTTAATTAGGGTGAAAAGTAACTGTATTAATTCATCTAATGTGGCACTCAAGACCACAAGACCAGCTGTTCCTCTCAAGTAATTGCAACCAATAATAAAAAGCCACCTATTTAAAATAAGGCCAAAATGCAAAATACACCCTTTAAGTTTCACTATTTTTCATTTCAGTCCTATAAATTTGTGTTTTGTCATTTTAGTCCTCTAAATTTCACTTCTTTTCAATTAAGTCTTCTGTTAATGTATTGTTAGTTTTTTGCCATTAACTTTTAATTTTTTATATTTAATTTTGATATTTTTTTAATTTTTTTAATTTTAGAAAAACATTAATGAAAAAAATAAAAAAAGGATAAAAAGGCAATTAGAGTAAAATTCCCTCCCACACCTGGATAACAAAAATGAAATCTCACCCTGATCTGGGAAACCAAGAATGATAAAGAGAAGGATGAGAGACAATGACAAATCTAGAGGGGGAAAGAAAAGAAAAACAAAGGTGACAATGATGAAATTGTTCTCATGGATGCTCATGGAAAGTTTTTCACAGTTATTTCCTTCTTTTTGTTTCTTCTGAGGACGAGTTGACTCATTGAGTCTAGTTTGGGCTTCAGTTTTTACCAAATATTTGTAAGAGGGAACGTTCCTCTAAATGGCTTTCTAGTTTTTTTTTCTTTAATTAACATTTTTTTTAAAAAATAAATTATAAATATATAAATATAAATATAAACAAAAATTAAAAATTAATGGCAGAAACTAACAGCATATTAACGAAAAACTTAATTTAGAAAGAATGAAATTTAGAGAACTGAAATGACAAAACCTAAACTTATAGGACTGAAATGAAAAGTAAGGAAACTTAGAAGGTGAATTTTGCATTTTGGCCTTATTTTAAATAAGTGGCTTTTTATTATTGGTTGCAATTACTTAAGAGGAACAGCTGGTCTTGTGGTCTTGAGTGCCACATCAGATGAATTAATACAGTTACTTTTCATCCTAATTAACTATTAAGTGTTTTTACTTTTCACTCTAATTAATTAGTACTTCATTTAAACCGATTCTCTAGGTAATGTCTTTTAATTACAAATCCCGATCTCGCCACTTTTTAACTACTTAAAGAAAACGGCACAAACACAAACATAACAACACACAAGATATTTTCTGAGAGAAAAGCAACAAAGAGAGAGGCATCGAGAGAGAGAGAGCACGAGAGAGATCTGAGATGCCTAAGAAGAAGCGCAGCGCTAGTGATCATCATCCTCGTCACAGAGACGTGAATTTCTGTCACCCATGCCTGCACTTCTGCGAAAGTGTTAATTGCATGAAGCATCATGCCAATAATGTCCACCGAACGAATCTTGTGCAGTTCAATTGCGATGTTTGTGGCACTTCACAAATATCGCAATCGAACTGCACTAGATTCTTCAGCTGAGGGATGAGCCTCTTCTTGTGGTATGATTTTGATATTTTTGTTTGGATTCTTTAGAATGTGTCTATATATGTGTATGCAATTTGGTTGTTATGTGTTTGAAGTGATATTTGAGATGGTTTTGGTATTTTTGTTGTTTTGAATTTATTAGTATGTGTATATATATATATATATATATATATATACATATATACACATATGTATGTATATCTACATATGTATGTATATATATATATGTATATCTACATACGTACATATATATGTATATATATACACATATCTATACATATACATATATATACACATCTATACATATATATACATATGTATGTATATCTACATATGTACATATATATATATATATACACACACACACATATCTATACATATATATATACACATCTATACATATATGTATACATGTGTATATATATGTACATACACGTATATTTGTATATATACACATATATGTATACACGTATATGTGTATATATATATATATATATGCGTATGCAATTTTGTTGGTGTGTGTGTATAAAGTGATATTTGTGAGGAGAGGGAGAGGGAGGAAGGGGGAAGTAGAGGAGAGTTGGCCGGCAATTGCCAATTTCCCCTTCCATCCAAACTGGCCATAAGGTACATTCTCTATAAGCAAAGCAATGAATACCCAATGAAACTTCTCCTGTGACAGCCATCTCTTGAAAGTTACAACTTAGTCTCATTTATTCGAGCAACAAGATTTCTCAATGTTGGAAGCCAATTTTCCTGTACCAATTTAAAATTTGGACATTGCATAGGAAAAATACATATATGGATATCAAAACAGATAAATTGAGGCAGCTGAGCAAATATATGACATACAAGAAAGTAACAACAGGAGATTGGGAAAAAACTAAAAGCATACAAGATTAATAATATGATATGATAGGATCAAATTATTCTTTTTATTCTTTGACAAGAAATTATTCAGTTCATTCATTCCCTAAAATTTTGACACAAGTGAGGAGCAATATTAGCTTGAGTTTGGGAACATGCTACTTTCTTCCCATCTAATAATTTCTAGCCATTCATGAGATTCATGTATACAATGAAAAGAATATAAAAAGCATACAATTATATCAATCAATTTAAAAGGAAACCAAACACCCGGACCTTTTTTTTTTTTTCAAAAACTGAACACCAGGACTTGTTTAGGTTTTAATTGAAACCAAAAGTTACCCAGATGAATTACCAAATAATTTAGCCAGCCAGATGCTATGATGATTAATATCAACATTTCAGAAAGAGATGCATAATAATTTTACCCTGATTTTAGTCATCTAGATATTATTCAATTGATTACTGTTACACGGAAATTCTAGATGAACTAAAACAATTTCAAAAGGAGGAATGATAAAAGAATAGATTGATTTTATGGTTTGTGAATTCACTGGTAGGAAAGGTGAGAGAACAGGAAAGAGGGGGTGAGCTGTGCAATAGGTAATCTTTTTTAGCAACATGTGCCAATCCATGCACATTGTCTTCCCTGTCCTCTAGGGGTGTCAAATGGGTGGGTTTGGGGTTGGCATAATTGGGTTGGGTATATAAAACCCATTTATCCATTAAAACCCATTTAACTAATTGCTTCTAACCCAAATCCAACCCCACCCAATTATTATGGGTAAACCCCAATCCACCCAATTACCAAAATACCACTAAAGTGAAAATGACCAAAGTACTCTAAAATCTTCAAAAATGACCAAAATATTAAACAAATTTCTTGTACTTTCCCACACTTTCCCAAAAATAAGAAAAATACAGAAGCCCTAAAAAATCACAAAAGCCATACTAAATTTCACCCCAAACCCATAATCACAAAAGCCATACAAGAAAAAGCGGAGCCACCGTCGAAACCGACGTTCGCGGCGGCGCCGTTACTGACAGAACGTTGACGCTTTTTCTTGGCACCGTTACCCACTCCCTCTCTTCTCTAATGAAGCTACTGTGTCTTCTCTGATCGGCAAAAGGAAACCCGAAGCTCGGATTCTCGGCTACTAAGAAACCGTCATCATCTTCATCTAGCTCTAGAGGAAGCACTTGCTTGCTACCTGCCACGTCAGAATCTCCACCGGCGACTTTCCGTGACCGGAAGCTGAAAATGGTGGGTTTGGGTTTAATTAGAGTAGGTGGGTTTGGGCGGGGAAATGGGTTTGGGCTTACTTTGCCACCCCTACTGTCCTCATATGATTAAAGTAACAGTCTTTAGCTTCAGTATTAAATTATGCAGAGTATATATGTTTTATCGGCTTATCCCATTTACATTGACTTTGATCACAGAATGATGGCCAGTGAGAAGGGATTGAAGGAGAGAAATAGTAACTTCACAGAACCCTGTCTATGTAATGAGGCAACTAAACTTCACTCACCTTCAAGTTATCTATTTCAGCTAAACATCTCCTCAGCTCCTTGTTATCTGCTTCAAGTTTTTTTGCAAGATCTTCTAACTGTGACATGGTTTTAATTACGGTCAAAATAAAATATAAAAGAAACTAGTACAAATTATACTAAAGATGGCAGAATACTACCTGATTTTTACGGTGTTCACATTCTTCCAAAATATTGTTGTTAAAAAAAGGCATAGAATTGGCCTGTGATATATTATCTTGAATGGCAGCCTCCAATTCCTCAATAGTAGTAGGCATCTACATGTCAACACAAAAGAAATTAGAATGTTTCTTGAATAAAGAGCCATGAAAATATGAAGCACTGAGGAAAACAATACATTCTTAAGTAAAAACTAATCATGAGACTGGCATATTAGATTTCCTGTGTAAATACTAATATTAATAACATAAGATTTTATACAAGGCAGTATCTGTTTTGATAGGTAATTCAATTTATTAAAGATTTGAAAAGTATAAAGGGATTATACAGTTCTAAGAAAGCAAATACAGTGATAAAAAAGAGAGTAAAGAAAGAAAAGAGACAAGTTGTTAACAGCACAAATTCATAGAGTCTAGGAATTCCATCAATGACTAAGTAGAGATAGTAACGGGCTTCAATCCCCAAAATGTAATTAAGATAGAATCTTAATTGAAGCTCTAATTGTTACTCAATAAATTTTTCATGGCAAAATGTAAATATTAAGGTAAGGATACTCCAAACAATAGGCAAAAATGTAATAATTGTGGCAGCTTGTACTTCTAAGAATGTCTTAAACCAGAGAAACAGGTAGCCTAAATAATTATGTCACATAGGAAAAAAAATTCTATATTGATCCAAAACAATTCTCATTGCATTGGAGCTTCCATGTAATCCCTATTCCCTCCAGGATACTATTCAAATGCCACTTAAAGCTATTTAGTGCAAGAAGCTAAATAAATCAGTTTATGCTGTACAATCTTATCCATAAGTGTGAAATATTAATCATATGAAGCAGACATTGCTATTGAATTAGCTAAATCCCAAATACCCCATGGGTTCAAAGCATACATCCTGTGTTTCTACCATCTAGAAGGGATAACAGAACACAATATAAGACAATAATGTTATCTTCCCTCATAGTTTCAAGCCCATGTCAACATTCAACCAAGAACCACACAGTAGACCAGCCACAGAATGGCATGATTAGTACACACAGTTAGCAGCTTTCATATACGTGCAACCCGTTCACTCTAGTGCAATGATTGGGCTTGTTATTCCGTATAAATCGATCCCATAATCTTTTCACATCAATGGAGGAAATAACTAGCAACATATTAAATTTATTTTTAGATTTAATTCATTAACACCTCTTTCTATTTTATATAATCTTTTTATATTTATCAAATTACTATTATTATTATTATTACTATTACAATTACAATTACTATTACTATTATTATATATATCAAATTATCATTGATAGAAACCGGCATGTCCTAGAAGCATTAACTTTTGGAATTGCAAAAACTCCAGCAGTACATCTCAAGACAATTGCTAAGACACAAGCTTCTATAATACAAAATTCTTGATAACTCATGCAAACTGAAAATAACGTTTTGACATGTTTCAACTTTAAGCCATAATACAAACCTCAAGAAGTTCCTTTTCAAGTTCAGGAGTGATCGTAGCAATTGATTCTGCATGCCTCTTGGCAGCTGAAAGCTGCTGTCTAAAATTCTCTACCTCCTTACCTTAACAAGAAGTAAAATGGTATATAGTCAGTTTCACAAGAAAGATAGTTCACATAATTTGATATCATGGCTTCTAAAATATACAACTTGCACTCCTTTGAGAACAATATAATATGTGGGAATTCTTAATGAGAAGACAACATCATGGCAAAAATATTGTTAGTCTCAATCAGTTTCTTACAGCATTGATAGCTAATGCTGAGATAATAAATGATACCAACTCACCAATACCTCACTAAGACATCGAAATTCCATCACTCAGAAGAATGAATCAAAACTTAGGTGGAACTTTTTGATAAGTGGAACTTGATTGTAATACACATATATTGACAAGTTAATAAGCAGATTTTATTAAATTGGAAGAAAACTTTCAGCATAAAATATTATACAAAATGGATCAGGTAACACTCAAATATGTAAGACTTGTATTCATGGAAAACTGCAAGTTTATTTCAAAGACCTTTGAGGTTTTAGCATCTGACATGACCATAATTGTATAAGATAGCCAAGTTAATAAATATAGAACTTCAGAAAGTAGGGAGATCTGTTTGGTGTAATAATAAAAGTCCTGGGCTGTGGGCAAAAGTGAACATGTTTAATTCTTAAAAGTGGTCACTTCGAACCTGCAGAAGGTTATACCTTAATCCAAATCTCACCTCCTCAGACCCTATTTTGTGGGACCAACACTAGGCAACAACCTTTGCTTCACTTTAAAAGGTTTCTTATGGATATAGAAAAGAAAATATGTCTGGTGCCAGCAGATTTTTCCACATGCTCTTATGTTCATGAGTCTGAAACAGCAATAAATGCTCAGGCCAAGAAGGGGGGAAAAAAGACAACAGAGCAATAGATGCTCAATTAGAAGTGCCGTTGTATAGAGGGATGAGTGTTGAAGATCACCTGAAGCTTTAATTACACACACACAAACATAGCCAGAAATAAATCAACTAATAAGATTCCAAGCAAAGAACTTCAGGCAGGAGGATTTTTTTTTTTAAATGATGAGGAAAGTGCACTCTTTATTAAAGCTCTTGAAGCTCAATTATATTCAGTTGTAACAAATAGATAAAGGAAATTCATTGAGAACATTGATGTTTTTTTAAACTGACTCCTACAGTCATAAAATTAACTAAATCCTAGAAAAACTTGAACACAGAAATATAAAGATGAACTAAATCCTAAATGTGGTGGAATAGACTTAAGAAACCATAAGCCTCATCTAGATTCAGAAGCTTGAAGGGATAAAAAGGTATCAATAGTTGAGAAAAGGATGAAACTCAGACCCACTTCACAAACTACAACATCAAACCCGATACTCTCATCAGATAGAAGAAGTTTAATTTTGACATAAAGTCTTGATTTCAATACATCTGCATCACTTTTATGATTTAATGAACTCTTTTCATGATTTAATGAACTCTAGAGTACTTTTGAGTGGTTTCTAATATGTGAGTCATGTCAATAAATGTCGTACTCTTTGCACCAATTAACCACAGCAATTGGGTTTCATTCCAAAACAATGTTAATCTACCTAGGGCCTCATGAGATGTTAGACAAACTTATATTTTATATCTTATATTCATATGTAGTATATCGTTTCACCATATCTTTACCCACATAACTCCAGGTGGTATCTGCATTGGAAGACGTAACAGGGAGAAAATCATGCTGTGCAACTAGTGAATCTTCTCCAGTACAATCATACTTGGTACCCTGTAAGTCAACCATAACTTGTTCACAAAGTCATGACAGAACAATTGAACGAGCAACTTTAAGCAAAGAAGTCATCAAAAACCATATGGTTAGACCTTTTCCATTAGCATCAAGGTCAAGCACGTCCTCCTCAGCTGTTGAAAAGAGTCACAGAATAACGACAGCAAAAGCAGAAAGAAGAATCCAATTATGTTACGGGGAGATGCTTAACTAATATCAGTGTGAAGTGTAAAAGAAATGGTGATGTTATGCTATATTGACAGTGGTTAAGAGGATCATTACTTTATCACAGTACATATGCTATAGAACAGATGTGGTAATTTATCATAGAGCCATCTATAGCTAGCTCTAAAGAATTGAATCTCGTGAGGTACAAAAGCTTTCATCAATGATCATATTCAACCTTCACAACCTCATAAAGAAACACATTATAGTATATCAAACAATGCTATACATCCAAAGTAATTAAACAAACACCATTAGCTTGTGGATAGCTGTCAACTACCCAGTCATGTCAAAACTAAGCTCTAGGTGCTCATGTTGAGATGTTCCTACACTTGATTAATGGTCATTTCACTTTAATTGAGCTCATCCAAGGTGCAACCAATATCAAATTTTCTGATCTTGTGTTTGGCTCAACCTGATTTTTCATATTTATCATCTTTCAAGCACATTGTGCCACAAAATAAAACCAAATAAAATCGTTGTGACAGAAAAAGTTGCAGTAAAAATTAATTAGAATTTGGGGTAAGTGGAAGCCTATTCACACAGACAAGAAATCGACAATATCCAACACAAGACATAAAATTAAATGTGCTTAGACAACCCAATGCATACTTTCACAAGTAATGCCAACCAAAATCTACAATCAGTGATATGAACCATAACCCCTCAACCAAACCTCACAAACTACACTCACAGACTCTTATAAACAATACCCACAAACCTCACAAGCACATACTCAAAAACACAAACTAACCTAAATCCAGTTACACCTAAAACAATTTTTTAATTCCAACTCACAAATGAGACACAATCTCAAAACCTCACGCATGCGAGTATTTTTCAACCCTAAAAATAGCTGCCATCTTTTAACCTCCAAATAGAACAACATTATGCATATATTTCAAAACACAGACATCTTTTAGAACTTGTGATGTCCTAGATTCACTAGATATTAAATTGTATTAGTTTCAAGCATAACTAGAACCTAGGTCGATCTCGACTTTATAAACAATTACAAGGAGCCTCAATTGTGATTTTTGACTAGTCATTACAAAGCCACTTGACTAAAAGTGCCAAACCTGGCCTCAAATTATTGTCCTAGACCATGTCTATTCATAGATAAACTAGCAAATCGCAATGATATTCATAGAAATCAAATAATTGAAAACGCATCATTCTATCACGGAAGCACGCAAATTAAAAAGATTTGATACGCTACTAAATAGCAGTAAAACTTAATAGAGACATGTTAGCATATGTTTCACATGAAGTAAACTAAACATGCTTAACCAAGGACCAAGGTACTAGAAATTTAGAGAAATATTTTAAACGTTGAAACCTTCATCATCTTCTTCTAGGTTGTCTTTGAATAGTTTCAACTTTGGAGATTGTACGGAGAGAGAGAGAGAAAATTATGGCGGGATGGATGCGAAATTGGTTAGTCTACTCTATACATACGACAACAATGGTCTAGGCCTCCACCACCACCAAAAACTGATTGGTATTTTGGTCTGATGATAAGGAGTAGACGCTACAAGTTAAAATCTCTTTAAAAAAAAATGTTAATTGCCATTAGTTAGTATAAAATTTTATAAAACAAGGATATTTTAATATATAAAATAAAGAGTAAAGCTAAAGTATTACAAATACTATGTTGAGCTAACAAATTGATGTGTCACTAATTACAAATAAACAATTCAAATATTCATTTAGAAAAACCTCTTTTTTTTTTCTTTTTTTTTTTTAGAATGGTTTAGAAAAACGTTAAATATATTATAACTTACAAATTGATATGACAATGAATATTTGATTTTTTTTTTTTTTTTTTTTTTTTGTAATTGGAGACACATCAATTTGTAAGCTCTATGTAGTAAACTTTGTAATATCCCTATCATCACTCATTCATTTATGAAGTGGTTAAAGCTTAGTCATGTCACATCAAACTCGTAATACAAATACCTTAAACATTTTTATAAAATAAAAAATTTAATCTAAAATGCAAAATTTACCTTCTAAATTTCACTAGAATTCAATCATTAATTTTTTTAAAAATAATCAGGAAAATATTTTTCAATCATTAATTGATTTTTTTTATTTAAAAAATTGAAGAAAAATAATTAAAAATTTAGAAAATCAATCGCAACATTTAACAAAAGTTGACGGAGAGAACTTAATTAAATCAACTTAAAACCTAGAGGATTGAAATGAACGGAAGTAAAGTTAGAGGACTGAAATCAAATCTGATGAAACATAGAGGATGAATTTTGCATTTTAACCAAAATTTTATATAGATGTTATTGATATCACATTAATTAAATTACAAATAAATAAATTATATTTTATATATGACTAAATGAGTGCTATTTTGCCAATTTAAAAATATTTTGTTTTAAAATTCATATTTGAAAAAGGAAAAAAGTAATATATAAAAAAATAAAATAAAAAGGAAATAATTTTTTGGGAACGGTGTCGTTTTCTTCGTCCCCCCCCCCCCCCAAAAAAAATAAAATAAAAAATAAAAAAACTTGAGTGCAAACTTCAAACACACCTCTAGGACTGGAATGGACCGGAATGGACCGAATAGGACTGAGATGGACCGAAATGTACCTAACAAGACTAAAGTTGACTGAATGAACCGAACAAGACCAAAGTAAATCAAAATAGATTAAAGTGGTTTGAATGGACCAAACTGGAAGAATTGGAGGTGTTGATTTTGCCAACATATCAGTTAAAAAGTTGCACTTATCTTAGCCCAACTGCCATGGATGCAAAAATAGCTTTCTTAATGGCCAACCAAGCATTGGCCACACCCAGCAAACTTTTTTTTTTTGAGAAAGAAGACTTGAATTTATTTAGTTAAAGGCATGTCTACCTGATAAACACTCGAACAATGGACTGGAACATCCTTCATCCATACATAATAACCTATGACATGACGTGCATATCTAGCAAGGTTGTGAGCTACTTTGTTACCTTCCCTATCCACATGCTTGAACCTAACCCATTAAACCGATCTACCAATGTTTGTGCATTCCAAATTAGCAAACCGAAAGTTGCTAATGATGATGAGGAATCCGTTAAAGCCCTTATAACATTCTCGCAAACACCTTCAAGGATAATCCTGTCAAAACCCAGTTCAGAGGAGAGTTCAATGGCCCGATTAGCTGCCATGGCTTCCATTTCCAACGCTGAATTTGTGAGCCACACCTAACAAACTCGTTTATGGTTGTTGATGCCCACTTTGGCAAGGAGGCCCAATAATAGGAAGAATCCCAACAATATGGGCGGGAATAAAGAAGAAGAATTAGCAAGTTGAAAAGAAAACCATTGAGCCTGAATGGCAGGAATAATGGTTCATAGGCCTGTAAAATAGCAAAAGGGTCTCAAAGAAAGCAAGCGGGCCCAAAGGAGCCCGAAGAAAGAAGTAGTAAACCCATAGGCATTATGAGAAATGGAAAGTAAGCAAAAATGGGCCGAAGGAGCCCAAATGAAGAAACTAAGCAAATGGGGTTGGTGGGAAAGCCTATAAACCCCGAAAGTAAAGGATATGGTAATTTGGGCCGGGGAAGTCCGAAAGACTTAGCAAAAGCCCATGGGAATGAAGGATTGGAATGGGTCAAGGATGCCCGAGGAAATGAAACGGGCTGAGGATGCCCAAAAGAATAAAATAGGCCAAGGAAGCCCCAAAGCAATGAAATGGGTCAAGGAAGCCCAAAACAGCGTGAGTACAAGCCCAACGATAGTACTGGGCTACTAGAACTGAGCAGAAGGAAAGTGTACAACAGGCCCAAAGGAGGCCCAGCAAGCATAAGTCAAATAATAATATGGCAGAAACAACGAGGTGGCATGGCAGAAGTGTCAACCGACCCACAAAGAGGGTAAGGGTTGGATTGGAGAAGGAAAAGCCCATGCCCAAGCAAGACCCAGCCCAGGGAGGAAGCAAGATATAAAGAATGAAAGCCTAGTGACTCATCCATGCCATAAGAGGTTAAGAATGAGTAGCAGAACGTGCAACAAAAACTAGACAAGCCCCTAGGTCATGGCGAATGCATGAACAGTAGGCAAGCCATGGACACACATGGAAATGGAGCACGCACAAGGCTTAGGCATCACTCACTTGTACCCAGCCAATACAGGAGTGGTGGGCCATGGGTCAGAGGTAAGAGAGGGTATAGTTTGACGGTGGGGAGAAGGGAAAAACCTATTTTAGGGTTCCCGCTCAACCTCTTTTGGGAGAATGTCCTACTGGGATGACATACCACCCAAAATAGAGAAAGATGAGCTGAAATCACTAGGTGCATGCCATAAGGGATAGTAAGAGAGAATGCCCACCTTATTCGGATGGGAATGCCACGGAGAGTAAGAAAACAAAACAAAACTCTTTTCTCTGGGAATGGAGTATGGTACGGCCAGCACAGGTAAGTGGTGATGGCTGGGCAGCCAACAAACCAGTGGGTGGTCTGGGCAGGACACCTATACCAGGACAAAAAGCAGTTGAGGGGTAAAACAGTAAAAAACCCGTCATGGCAGGCAGTATGAAAAAGGCCTTAGCTATGCACAGTAAAGAGAACGGAAGAGAACAAAGTACAGGAGAGATAAAACAAGATAATAAAAAAAAAAAAAAAAAGTAAGAAAAGGAGTGAAAGATAAGAGGGAAAACAAGAAACTTAGAAAAGAAAAAGGAACCAGAAAGGAAAAACAAAGAGTGAGCAAAAGTGTGATAGTGGGCATGTACCAATAGGCTATTCCCTTCTCTCCCTCTAAAAACCTACTCTCTAGTGAGGATTAAGGAATTTGAGGATAAGCCATCTAGGCCCATTCTCTCAAAGTGGGCAATTTTTGTGGCAGGACTTCCCTGTGAGATTGTCCACATTGAAGAGTGGTTCCCTTCTCTGACTTGACTTCGTTGAGAAATCAAGCACGACAGACTAATCTTTCTTCCTTTTATTTTATTGATCAAGCATTAATATTTTTTCTTTTTCTTTTTTATCATTGTTATTAACTCATTTTTGCCGCATTTATATCACTACATTATTTCCTCATTCACTAAGATCATGATTTAGCTTTTCCGTTTTTTGGCTGACAGTAAGCATATTCTTCTTATTTTTGTCATATTACACTTGCCTGCCATAACTTTTTTGTAACAGCATCCTCTACCATGGGCACATGTCCAAGGTCCCAGTAAAAGGGTTCTAGCTTGTGCACAAGCCGGCTTGGAGTGTGTTGCAGTCAAGCCAGTCCCGACTCTCCTACCCCCGTAACGTGGTAGGTGACAGTCCAACCTGGAGTTGCAAAAAAGGCCCACCACAATGGTCAATCAATAACTTTTAACCTTTTTTATTTTTTACATTAAACTTTTACATTTTTTTAAATAATAATAATAATAATAATAAACTTCAATCTTTATTGGAAGCAGAAAAAACTAAAAAGAACAGCAATATGCCTTACAAAGATCCTATAGTTGTTGTAGGGATAAGGGCCCAGAATCATATATTGGGACTTGGGTTTTGTCCGAGGACGTTGAATGGTCCGAGGATGGACAAATAGTTATTAGGAGTTCCGATTTAAAGTCTCATGAGTAAGGAACAAATGGAAGATGGTCTGAAGAGGAACTTCTCCTTGAATATGATAAATGCAGTTCAAGTATGTATTCCAGCAATTAGAGTGACCCTCAAAGAAGCTCCAATGATAGGGACGTACCTCATGAACATACGAGAAGGAAGGAAACCCAAAAATATCTAAGAGAAAGCTGCTACCACCGCATTAAATGCACTGCAGCTACTTTTCTGGCTGCATTTATGTGGAGAAGACCTCTGAACAGTGCTGTCTTGGCTACTATAACTCACAGAAAGCTAAAAAGGGTATCTGATAGGACAGACACTCAAGTAAGGGCCCAGATGATCGACAAGTGTAGGATCAAAATGATCCAAAGGGAGCTATATAATGTGGAAGACCCCCCCCCCATGAGAATCAGATCGGAAAAAAGAAAGAAAAACACTGTAACACTCTAGAACGCAATTTGTAACCTCACTTAAGTATTAATAGAAGAGAAATAGTCGCCTCGGACTTGGCCGATGACGTTTTTCTCAAGCCATAACTTGTTTATTTTCATTATCCTATCATCAAGTCCTACCTCATTGGTTGGCTAATCTACTAAAGCCCAGTTTTTTGACTCATTCTCTACAAATTCATTGTTTTGGGCTTCTTGAGCCTAAGTCCATACACCTTTTGAGCTTAGGATCCAAATTCGGTCCTTACAGTTGTATAATTGCAAAATGCAATTATTTCAACTATCCATATCCATGTTATTATTATTATTATTATTATTATTATTATTATTATTAACACAAAAGCACGCCATAAAATTCATATTATTGATATCACATTAATTAAGCATGACTTATGAGTTATGAGTACTATTTTGCTAGCTTAAAAAAAATTGTGCAATAAAATTCATCATAAATTAATCAATTTTGTTATTGATAATCTCTAAAAATACTACTTTTAAAAAATAAATAAATAACCTATTTGAAAAAAAAAAAAAAAAAGTAAAAAAGGGAAATTATATATAATTCTCTAGGAACGGTGTCATTTCGTTGAGCACTCAAGAAACACAATAGTGCAAAGTGCAAACTACAAACACACCCCTAGCCAGCCCAAGGGTTTTGGGTTTTCGACTTTTCGTTTTCCCTCTGAACCTGGCCGACTCGTAGTTGTAGTTGTAGTTGTAGCTAGTAGCATTAGCAAATAGCAAGCCCAATAGATTCAAAAAAATGTGGTATCTGTGCATGTTCTTCCACAGATTGTTAGATTACAGAAAAGCAGAGGTCGAATCACTAGCACAACTCTTCTTAGACGACAAAGACAAGTGGTCTTCGTTGGAGTGGAGGCTTCCGCTACATCACCACCCTGACTCTCCTTTCCATTACGTCAACCTCCCCTCCGAGGATGTCGCTCGTAACATCGCCAATCGAAGTACCCATCACCCCCCTTACTCTGTCTTTGTCTTTGTCTTGTTTGTTTGTTTTTGTTTTTTGTTTTTTGTGTTTTTGTTTTTGTTAGTTTTAGTGCTACTATTTTCAATATGCCTTTACAATTACATTTTACCTTTGGGGTTTGGTAAATTGTAGGTATACTTGTGAAGGGTATATATGAAATTTGGGGAGAAGGGAGTAGCTATGAAGAATTGGAAGAGTCCATAAGGAGCTATCCAGATGAGAGGAAGTTGCCATATTTGGAGCATGGAACCACTTTCAAAATTACTGTTGATAGCTTTGGGAAAGTCATTAGCTTCCAAGACCAAAATGATCGAATCAAAGGATTTACCTACATTCCTTTCAAGGTATATGTTAGTGCTCCTGTTCATTGTTTTTTGTGATTTCAGTTTTCGAGTTTTAGGATAGGCTCAACTCTGCATCACATAGTTGATTTTTCCGTCATTGTACGTGTATTTCATTCGTTGTAGTTCGTAAGTTATTCACTATATTTTTAATGGGTCTGGGAGAGGTCATGGTAGGCAGCCTTAGGGTGCGTTTGGATAAGCTGTCGCAAAACGATGTTTTGGGTTTAAAATGAACTTTTGTAAAAAAAAAGCTATAAGGAGTTGCTGTTACAAAATCGAGTTTTGGGCTTTAAAAACTCTCTTTTGGGCTCCTAAAACACCTAACCAAATGGACCCTTATCCCCAATTTGTTTTGGAAAGGCTGATTGCCGAACTTGAACCCACGACTGGTTGCTTTTGGTGGAAGGCACTTGCTAGTTGCCATTGCACCAAGGCTCAACCTCTTACATTTTGCTTAGATTAAAAAAGAAAAAGAAAAAGTAGATGTCTTTTTGCAAAAATAAAATTCGTTAATGTTTCTTTATAAACTCAAAAGAGAAGGTGTGAGACATATTTATACATGTATGTATTTGTGTTGTAATAATTGTCATTGGTAGCGGTTTTGCTGACCTATATAGGCTGCAGGGTCAAGTTAATTTGAAGAATCCAGACCATAAGTTTTGGGTTATGGAAACTGATGACTATGGATCTAGTAATGGACTTCCACCAGTTGACGGAAGGAGAATCTTTTTTGGTCGGGAAGTTGGGGGTGCCGATAGGAGCCTTTTGCCAACGTATCAGTTAAAAAGCCGCAATTATCTTGGCCCAACTGCCATGGATGCAGAAATGGCTTTCTTAATGGCCAACCAAGCATTGGCCACACCAGGCAAACTTGTCTATGACCCATTTGTTGGCACTGGTAGCATTCTTGTTGCTGCAGCTCACTTTGGAGCAATGACAATGGTTTGTATTTCTTGCTCTTTTTCTGAATTCTGAATCATTTGAACTATTTGCATGTAAATACTTTTATTTCAGTATGAACTGATGTAAATTGTTCAGGGTGCAGACATAGACATTAGGGTAGTTCGTGATGGGCGAGGCCCTGATTGTAATGTTTGGAGCAATTTTAAGCAGGTATATGTGCTTTACAATTTTGAATTTCGGACATTTTTTTAGTACTTTAAAATGCTTTCCATTATCATCAACAGACAACTGAAAAAGAGAAATTTGTAGGTTGAAACTCCCTGGTGTGACTAAAAGTCAATTATGAGACTTTTTAGTCCTATAATTCTAGCTAATCCCATTCTTTTTGCAGTATGGGTTACCGATGCCAGTTAGTCTGTTGAGGGCAGATAATAACCTTCCTCCATGGCGCCCTGGATTGAAAGAGGTCATTTCTTGCAAACTTTCTTTTTACTGCTGTATATGAGTCATTACCTTGTTTGTTTTCTTGTAATTTATACGGTTCTTTTTCAATTCAAAATGCTTCTCAATCTATGATTTGTGCTATGCTATTTGGAGTTTTGAATTGTTTCATTGTAACTGCTTTTCCTATTATATTATTTAATACTTATTATCATTTGATTGAAACATATCAGCATACTAACTTTATTTCTTGATAATGACATTATGATAGATTATTAATTTTGATTATCGCAAACTGATAAAAGCAATGAGACATGGCATTATGTTAAAGGTCCAAGAAGACCTATAGTTGCATAGCACTTGATTCTCTTGTGGTTTGGTATTTTGTATTTTACCATTGTGATTCTCCATGGAGCCCCAACTCTAGCTGAGAAGCACCCTCCATCCACTCCCCTTTTCTGTGATGATGGTATGAGTTGGGTTTGCTGAATAGCAGTGCAGTCTTTTTGATTATGGACATTTACTACCCAAAGAAAAAGCGCATTGAACCTTTTTCAACATCTAATAAAGTATATAATATGATAAAATTTTAGCAATTTGTTTGGTGAATCCCAATAGCAGTAGTTCTTTCAAAATGTTTCAATTTGGTGATTTCATAGATGCTAATGTTTGGCAGGGTTTATTTACAATTTATTACACCCACCTTTTTTTCCTTTGAAGCATAATCACAGTACATGCGCTTTCCTTTAAGGTGATTTTTTCTCATTTTTTCTAAAGATTTGATGTTAAAACCATGAAATAGCTGATTTAAGGGATAATGAATGTGCCATTTCAAGTAATTTAATGAAATTGATAAAACTGTAAGTTCTGTTTGGTTAGTAATAACTAATAATTACTGTGGGTAAAATTATAAGGCTGAATATGGGCCTGGCTGAGGATAATAAAGCGGTTTATCATTGTCAAAAGGATAATGGCTAGATGTACTCTATAATACCATTACTTCATTTATGTCCATGCATTAAGATTTATTATTTTTTACTAGATTAAGCTTTGAGCTGGATTCTAAATGAATGAGCTGGGTGATCGAGCATTGCATTTTCTTTCATTGGTGTCACTGATTTTTACTGGATGAGTAATTGATAAGTATGACTTACTTCTATTGATGTTAAATATATTAGAGTTCAGACCTGGTTTTAATGTGATATTTGCAAATATGGGCACAGATAAAGTCTTCCTATTTAAGTTGGCTTCATGCCTTCTGAAGATATAATTTCATGCTACGTCACTTACAGATCAGCACACTAGGATTTATCACTTTAATTTGGCAATTTTCCCTATCCAACATAACAGATCTGTAGGGAAATGATTCTGTGTCTAAAAAAAAGAAAATTTAAGAAGAGAATGTTAGATGAGAATTTGAATTTATAGATTGTTCAATTATTTGGTGCAAGGACCAAGCTCAAGAAGATAAATAAGATTTTCTAGTAATTCTAGTGAATAAGGAGATTGTGTACAATAAAGTTGTATGTTTGCTTCTCTCTGTTCTGTTGGAAGCACCTGGTGTAATGATGAGGAAATAAAATCATTTTGGATCATGAGACTTTGGCAGAGACAAATGGGCTAGTAATATATATCTATATATGTGGATGACATTGAGAGTCACATTTTGATATGGAGATCATATAGTGATGTTTTCTGTGAGTGAGGAATCAATGTTAAACTCATGGCAAGGTATTCAAATATGGAATTAATGGATATGCCCCAAACTTGCAGAAGCATGGGCTATCTATTTGAATACTCTCCTTTGATTAAATTCATCCCTCCTCTTGGAGCAGAGTGTTCTAATTTTATTTTTGGTAAATCCAGATTCCAGACTGTATGCTAGGGAAGCTGATAAGATTATAAGATGCCTTGATGTGGCAGTGCTACTGGGTCACCTAAAAAAACTAAGGGTATTTCACCTGGCGTTGCTTAATTGTATGTCAAACTGATGATGCTCCAATGTGGTGGTGCATGGCATTAGAGGTAACGTGTGGAATGGTGATTGTGACTCTTGACAAATATACCATGTACCAGGGTAAGAATAGAAAGTTCCCTATATATCAAATAGGCTAAATTTAAGATGTTCAACTGTGCTATACTTTCCTAGTTTTTTTGCTAGGTAAATAGGGGGAGATGCTGGTGGGGTTCGAATCCCAGTTCCCTGGCTCTGCAAGAGGCGTTGATACCACTGGGGCATTGCTCAAAACCCATGCTATACTGTCCCAGTTTGGTATCGCTCAAACCTCATGCCATACTGTCCTAGTTTGTACTAATATCTTTTCTCTCCTGTCTATAAAGCTTTTGTATTTTTATTCAAGAGGCCTTAGATAAACTTATGATTCATGGAAGCTAACTTAGTTTTAATTGGAAATTTGGAGTTTGGACAAATTTCAATCTGCCAGATTCATGGAAGGTAGTTTCTTCCCGAATGGCTACTTCTTTCCAACAGAATTTAGATTTATATAGAATGTTTCATATTGACAGCTTTGGTTTAAATTAGCCAGATTCAGCAAATGCAGCTTCTTCCCTCTTTCCATAGCCAGTTTTAAGAAGCTGATAATAGCACAGGAAGTTATCAAAAAAGGGTCACCCAATGTGTGCCATTCATTCATAAATTCATAAAAAGGATTACTAGCCTTTTTTGTTTGTTTGTTTGTTTGTTTGCATTTCTTTGTGAAATAGTATATCAATTCCTCATTCAGCTTTATCTTATATTTTAGTTTACCCACATGGACTTATCACAGGATTTCACCCTGATGCCTGGGGAAGAAAATTACTAAATTTGTTGACCTAGAACTAAATTTTGATGCTGAATAAACCATAAGGCTTGAGGGTGCATTATGATTTTAAAAGTCTAGACAGAGAAGAAGGCATGTAGTTCCCTCTACCTTGGGGTGGCAATTTAGACACTGGGATACCATCCTATCTTCCCCTGATCTAATGGATTTGTGGGGTTCTTATCTGCATTAGGAGTGCATGTTAAAGTTCATGAGCATGTTTTGAATGGCTCATTGAGCTCGTGGTTGGGACTTGGGAAGGTCAAATGACCAGTGACCTGAATGGAGTGGCTGGATGTGTGAATCATTTTGATATATGCAATGATGTTTTTTTTTTGGAACATGCTATTGTCATTATTGCTGCTATCTTTTCACCTTTTGAAATTGAAGAATTTCAAGTTGTTTGTTTTGAACAATCTGAACTTACTAGGTTCATTTCATTACATTGGGTTGACGGCTCTATCTTTCAAATATAGCTTCTTAACTTGATTTTTTCTGCTTCTTGTTTAAGATGAGACTTGAAACGAAACTGTAAGAACTTATGGTGGCATTTTATGGTCCTATTTGCCAGGAATCTTATTGCCTACTTTAGAATTTGTAGCTCTACAATTTTAATTTTCCATTCAGTTTGCTGCATCCTCTGTACTGATTCATATGCTTTGCTGTTAGGTATTTGATGCGATAATCTGTGATCCTCCTTATGGAGTTCGTGCTGGGGGGCGTAAATCTGGTGGACGTAAGTTGCTGAAGGGGACTGTGGACCCTTATACTGTTCCTGATGACAAGAGGACAGACCACATACCATCCACTGGAGCTTACAGCTTAGTCGAGTGTGTCCATGATTTGCTTGACCTTGCTGCTAGGATGCTTATAATGGGGGGCAGGCTTGTTTTCTTTTACCCTGTATTAAGAGAAGATGATCATGTAGAAAACCATTTCCCAGAGCATCCATGTTTCAAACTGATTGCTACTTCCGAGCAGATATTGAGCTCACGTTATAGCCGTGTATTACTGACCATGGTCAAGATAAGTCCTTACACTGAGGAAATTGCAGAGGCAGCTCGGATAAAACATATAGATTTCAGGGAAAACCATCTGAAGTGGTTAGAAGATGGTAATCTTCATTCTGCAGTTTTCAGTCCAGATCCTCAGTTAAGTGCCACTGGCGATTCTAAACTCAGTAAAGAACCTAGGCCAAAATATAGAGGGAAATACGTATAGGCTTGAAAATTGCCTGCTTTCAAAAGCTGTGTTAGCTTGAGCAATTAAGCCTGCGACATTTATATGGCCTTCCATGTATCTCTCATATTTGAAGAGAGAGAGAGAGAGCTTGATGCATCCCTTATTAGTTTTCCTTGTTTTATGGTCATTTGTATTTGTAATTTACCATGGTGATTAAAGCCAATATGATGCACTTCTTGTTTTCAACTTTTAGCTAATTCAACATCCTCCAACTGGTGCGTTATCAGTTATAACTTATAAGATAGCTACAATTTATTCTGCACCACTTCGGGAATCAACCGCTTCAACAAAATAAAGGAGGAAGGGGGGTAAGACTACCTACTATGACCTCTCCCAAACTCTACAAATGAGAGTAATGTACTTCGGGAACCACTCAAAGTGATCGCTTTTGGGTTGTTTACATGATATGCAGACATGCATGGAGTTGCAGAGTTTTCTTTTTTCATTTTTTTGGTCACCAAAACCACATTTGTGAGTCTGTAACCGAAGTTCTTTCCCAGTGCTCTTCCTCTACGTGCAGCCCAGGAAGTCACCCCGTTGACCTCCTTACCAGTATAAATTGGGTATCTCTTGTATCGCCACGTTTACTTTTTGAAAGTTTTACTTTTTACTACATTAGCATTTTTACTTAGTTTTTAAAAAATTTAGAGCATAAGATTATTAGTAAATCATTATAAATTAGTTGAAAGTTGAAACCAATTAAGACAAAAACTCATGTCACGAGTTTTAGTTTTATGTGAATAATACTTCAACGGTAAATAAATTTTGATTAAATTATACTTTGTTGATCCTTCTTAGGATTTCCTCTTGTATTACCACACTAGCTTAGTTTGAAACCAATTAAATCTCAAAATCAATGTGTTTTGTATTAAACTAAAGCAACCTAGAGCTATAGAACGTCAGATCAAATCAAGTATGATTTTCTTGAAATAAATTCTATTATATAGATCATAAAGTAAATAATAAGCTGACATTTAGTGTGCATTTTTTTTTTAAAAAGACAACCCTCCTATCAAAAAAAAAAAGACAACCTGTAATTTAACAATAGGATTTTCAAATATTAATGTAATAAAAAGTTATTAAATGATATAATGTTACAAAGAGTGAAAGAGTTACATTAGGTATAACTTGATCATGACCTAAAATAAAATATTAATTATTTAACTCTTTTGCATAGTGCAAATGTAACTGTGTGTTTTTATATTTATATATAAAAAAAAATTATTCAAAATATATATCCTTAAGAAAATGGAGAAATTATTCAATATTTTGATTAGTGTATAATAAAAGTAATGTTAAAATGCAAAATTCACCCTCTAAATTTCACCATAATTCATTTCAATTCTCTAAATTTGTTTTTCTTCAAATCAGTCATTTAAGTTTCAAATTTATTTAATCAATATCTCTTCATCAACTTTTGTTAAGTGTTGTGGTTAATTGTCAAAATTTTTAATTTTTTTCTTAAAATTTTGTTAAAATTATAAATATCCAATTAATGATTGAATTTTTTTTTTTAAATAAATTTTAACGGAGCCCTTATTCTGATATAATTTGAGGGCGAACAATTAATTTTCACATAAAATGATATGAGTGCAATCTCCATAGTCCATACCAAATACATAAGCGTAGGTATATAACATGTATGTCTACGCATAAATAGCAGACATGTACCACAAAGTTTTTTTTTTTTTTTTTTTCAAATAAGAAAATCATGTTCTAAAATCTAAATTACTGTGGTATTTACGCTTCCCAACAATTATACGAGTGTTCCCCTCAAAAAAAAACAAAAAAAAACAAAAACAATTATACGAGTGTGTATTAATTGGTCCATCGTTTTATTTGGATAGGACATGGTTTTCCTCTTATTCATTAAGTGGTGGCCCAAACAAGTATTTATCTATAATTTCAGCGTGAACAGTGCATTCATGCACTGTTTATGAACCCACAAATTTCACTTTTCAGCAATTTTTTCATTAAAAATGGGTCCCACGATACTATTCACATATTTAAAAATTATTTTGCTACAGCGTTTTCAGTTTTCAGTTTTCAGTTTTCAGTTTCAGGAAAATAAGTTTTATCCAAACGGACCCCTAGTAACAACTTGCTATAGTTTGACCTCGTTTTGAACTGTACCTAATTATGACATAACCCGGCCAAATCAACTTAGCACGAACCATTCACTAAGACTCTCTTTCAAACTTAAAATTTCTTCTTTTATTGATTCGGTTTTAATGGATTTTTACATACAATATAAAGTCATATTAGAAATTTTCATATAGTAACGGCATTACTTGTTAACTTTTTTATATTTTATTTATTTATTTATGAGAAGGTATAACTTGTTATTAACTTGATGTGTAATTCTCAAATATAAATATTTTCTTTGTCAGAACTACTAATAACATTAAGTAATTTTTTTTTAATTGATTTTAGATTGTCCCTTAATTATTTACTTTTTTATATATATATTTAACATGTTATATTTTATTCTTAAAATTCTATATATATATATATATATATATTTAGCGTGAATTTGGATTAGTCTTTTTATTTAAGCTTTTTAGCTTATATGCTTATATAAAACTTCCTAAAGCCTTAATTTTTGTTAAGTACAACTATACTTTTGCCAACTTTCAACAACTAAGCTAATATATCCGAAAAGAAAAACTATGCATACAAAATTTTAGTAAAAATACTAATCCAAATGCATACTTAATTCCCCCTAAAAAAAAAATGCATACTTAATTGTTTTATATGTGATTTAACTTTATTTCTTTTCTTCTTTTGTAGAATTGTTACATTATAAGATTATTAAAATTAGAATTTATGTATTGTTCCATTTTTTAGCTTTGAGTGTAGAGATTAAAAAGTATGTAAAACTTTATTTTTCCCTTTTTTTACATTAAAAAAAAGGTCATATGTAGTTGACTCGACTCATCCAAGGCCAAGTAAGAGTTATAGAAAAACTAACAATCAATTTTAATCCGATAAGTTTCTAATCCGTAACTTAATTGGATCAAACCCAAATCAGTCCGACCCAACTCATTTGTTAGGTCTAGTATGTTTACATGATTTAACAATTGATTAGCTGAAGCAAGTGAGTAATAATGGGGATTAAGGTAGGAATTATGATTAATCAAATGGGATTGCTAAAATATCAAGTAGAATAAAAGAAGATAGAGGATGAAGGTGGAGACATGCACCACGTTTTTAATTAGTTAAGTTGCTCTTAATAGGATTCTTATTGGGGTCAACACAGAAGATAGAAAGGCTTGTGGTTCATGATTTATGTGTGGTTCCTCGAAAAGATTATAACTTAAGTACTTGACCTCAGTCAAACTTCTCTTGGAGAATGAATCGGTTTAGCTGTGGCTGATCAAAATCAGTTGACGGCTAATTCAGTTGTTTGGTAATGTTGTGCAAAAGCTGAGGTGTGTTTGAAAATGGAGATAAGATGTGAGACATATGTGCCATTTATAATTTGATAAACACAATCTACCAAGAAAAGAAAATGATAAACACAAAAACAGCTAGAGAAAGAGAGAGAAAAAACCGGTTCATTAGCTCTAAGCTCTATTTAATTAGTATATATCCATATACCAAAAGAAAGTTACCAACTTACTATATACTTCATTCTCAAAAAAAAAAAAAAAAAAAAACCTACTGTATACTATTAATTAAATAATCACATCTTTTTATAAATTTATAGACAAAATTTAAGTACCCCAAGAAAGATATCTAAGGATCAAATCCTCATTCCTCTAACTATTATGCAAAAAATCAAAATCAAAATACAATTAATTCTCAAACTCATCATATGGTGAACTTCAAAAAAAATTATTCCACATGAACCAGCATAACACCTATGTTTATCTTTATTAATTTTATACATACATACATATACATATATATATATATATATATATATATATATAGACACACAACACTGTATGTTTATCTTTCTTAAAAAAAAAAAAAGTATGTTTATAAAAAAAATAAATAAATAACAAGTTGTGAATTAAAAAAAAAAACTATATATACTATCAAAAAAAAAAAAAAAAAACTATATATGTAATAGGTTTAAATGGGAATATTGTGGGATACTGGAATAATGTACATACCTTATGGAAACCGAAGCCTAAGAGCTTTGCCATAGAAAAGTTGGCAAAGAAGACTACATGTATTAATTGTAGGAATAAAAGTCATTCATGTGCAATGGGAAATCTGTTACACTTTCGGAAATTTAATGAATACCGACTTATTTGCACATATTTTCTGAGATATTCTCGCTATATCACAGTCCAAAAACAAGTCCTCCTCGCTTCCCAAATCTTCTTATTCTTCTTCCAGCTTATTAAACCTTTTCCTCTCAAGTCTTATAACCTTTGTTTTCAATCTCTCTCTCTGTACCTCACTCTCTTTGCTTCTTAGCTGTTTATTCCTTTTTCTCGTGCCTTCTCTTTTCTCCTTCCAATGGATATTGATGAGCAAGAAAACCAGCTTGAAGAGATGGAGAAGGTGAAAGGGTCATCTTCGTTAGAGACTTTGGCTTATGGTGAAAACAAAAGGCCAAGAGCCACAAAAGAGAGCGAGAGCGATCAGAATATACATCAGGATATACGTATCTGTGACTTCTGTGGCAAAACGTTTAACGGTGGAAAAGCTTTGGGAGGTCACAGAAGATCTCATCTTCAAGCTATGAAGCTTGATCTTTCCAAGAACAGCATCAAGAAACATGTCTTTGAGGGTCATACTGATTCGGGTTTGGCGGCGAAGACTGTCAATTATGATCTGATGGCTGATAAGCTTACGTGCTGTATATGTAACAAAGATTTCCCATCAACGAAATCGCTTTCTGGGCACATGAGGTCTCATCCTGATAGAGATTGGAGGGGCATTCAACCTCCTCCAATAGCTGATCAAAACAGTCCTAGTTCGAGTTCGGGCAGGTCATATTCTGAGGACCATGAAGTGGATGATGATGTTGATCATCATTATAATAGCTCAGCTGTGAGATCTGGTGTTGATCTTCTGAGCTATGTATCTAACTGGTCTAAGTCTGACAAGAGAGGAAGGAAGTGTATTGGTAGCACTGAGGCTGCACAGAATCTCATGTGTTTATCTCGTGATAAGAGTTTCTTTAGTCTCAATCCGTACCAAGCTGCAAGAAGTAATAGTTGTGGTAAAGAAGAACAAGAAAAGCACATAGTGGAGCTGACAGAGAGCAAGAAAACTAAAGGTGGCAGTCCAGGTAAACCCTTTAAAGATAGTTATGAAGTTAGTGGAAAAAACATGAAGAAGAAGAAGGTGAAGAATTGGAAAAAGATGTTGAGAGATTTAGAACAAGAAGATCTTGGTTTGATTGATGATGATAAAGGCAGCTATAAGTGCAGCGATTGTGGTAAACCTTTCCCAACTTTCCAAGCATTGGGTGGTCACAGATCAAGTCACAACAAAGAGAAGAAGAAACAAGCAACAAACGCATTATTTGTAGGAGATGAGATTGAAGAAGAAAGCATTATTAAGACATTCCCTATGAATGGGGGTCTTGATGATGGGCATAGAAGATGTGATTCGACAGGACTAGTTGATGCTCCTCCATCCAGTGAAGTAGTGTCACCAGGAGGTACTGATGAAGCTAAAGTAGCTTCCTCTGGAGAAGTCAATCAGAGTGGTCAAAGAATATTGGATTTTGATCTCAATCAACCTTGTAATCTCATGGAGGATGAAGGTATTGAGTCTACCTTCGATCTGTTCTAAACTTGTGATATCATGAT
Organism: Notholithocarpus densiflorus; assembly: GCA_030021035.2. Taxonomy (NCBI): domain Eukaryota; kingdom Viridiplantae; phylum Streptophyta; class Magnoliopsida; order Fagales; family Fagaceae; genus Notholithocarpus; species Notholithocarpus densiflorus. Next base: position 193,076 of record JARYZH020000146.1, read on the forward strand.
ATTGGTCATGCATCTTCTTTCCTTGCTAGTTAGTGATGTTATTGAACTTTCTACCTTTGCTGCTTGGATTTTAGATTCAAGATTTAGTTTTTCAAACTTTGTCTTCTTATATCTAGTTATACATGTCTCTTTTGTTCTTGAATTTAGTTGTTTCTGTATCATAGACAAGTTTGTTTTTGTTGATTGCTTGGAGGAACCGAGCCTAATGAACTACTTGATTAGCCAACAATTTGTAACTTAAAAAATCATGATTATTCTATGTTCATTGTTAACAATGAATTCATACAAGATTGACTTCCAATTCGATAAAAGATAAATACTATCTTCCTATAATCAATCAACAAAACTTATCACAATTCATCATGATTTGAACTAATCCTAATCCAAACTAATTGATTCGAATGAATACAATTTATTTTTATTTATCCAATACTAATTAAAATAAATTAGGAACATAATATGCTATGCTTTTTTTTATTTTTTATTTATTGATAAGTTACACATGTGATTTCTTTGACTCAACCCTCCACTTAATACTTATAAAGGGAGAAAGTGTCATTTTTTTTTCTTATTGACTAGAAGGAAGTGTCAATTGAGCTATGGTTCATTGGCATTTCGAATTTGGAGCTTGTCCCTTGCATAATCATGTGGTCAGGTTTTGCTACAAAGAAAATATCCAAAAGACATCTGATTCTTTCTTTATAATGCAGATGTTAATTAGCCAGAAGAACATGTTCATATATTTGTTATTACCTGCTCAAATTATTTTGGGATAGCTCTGATATCCCTTTGCTTTATCTGACTTTGTTTTATGATGTTCGAGTATCAGTACTGAAGATGATTAGATTCAAAGTAGACTATTTCCTTTTCTTTACTATTTGGTGGTAATATCAAATGCTCATCTACTTGTAAAAATCTTGTATAAGCTCTCACTCAACACTAGATATTACAGCTGGTAGAGTTTTCTGGATTGCACAACAGGTTTTGGCAAGTGCGTGTACACCACTCAAATTTTTAAAAAAGTTTGGAGGTATTTATTGTATATGAAAGAGATTTTAAATCTTATAATTAGCCAATTAGGGCATGTTTAGTGGGTAAGATTAGATTTTGTAAGTTTAAACCTCTGACCTTTTGAATTACTGATAAATCATCAGCCAGAAAGAGCTAATTTTAGATATTTTGAAAGTTTAATCTGGATTAAAAAAAAAAAAAAAAAAAAACTTATTTGACCATTATGATAGGTGAGACTTGATAAGAAATGTGAACTCTTGATTTTTTATAAGTGCAAAAAAATCAATTCCTATTTTTTAGGTGATATTTTTCTTTTCTTTTTTTAGATGGTTAGAAATATTTAACTTGCTCTCTTAGAGAGGTACCAACTCGCCAAAATGGTGCGGTAGTTTTTAGGTGAGAAATTAGAATCACATATTGTGGTAATTCAGACTAATCTTTTCATATGTTTATGGGTTCCTTTATGTTAAAAAAATAATATATAAAAGTTTTGGGTCTTAAAACTCCAACAATGCATAAAATTAAACAATTTCTGTCAATCTCTCAGTAGTAGGATTGAGTTTCTTTCATTATAGTACGAAATCAAAAATATCAATTTCAATCGTATAATTTGATTGCACCAACGAAACATTAAAACTTTGATAAAAACAACAACAATTTTCATTATTCTTTTGAAAAAACTGTCTTTTCAAAGAATTTGAAACTCACAAATAACTTGTTAAACTAGACCATGATAAATTACTTAGCAAAATAGAAGAAAAAAGAAGTGTAGAAGCTACACAAGTAGAAAAAATTATCGTTGAATATTTACGTACACATGCTTCTAAGAAAAATAGACAGTGACTAAATTGAAGATATTGTAAAATTTTTGGAGGCATGGTGAAATTTGTAGAGAGAATATCACAGGTGAAGAAAGTTAATTGCTCATATCGTTTAAGTCTTCAAATTGAGGAAATATTGAATGGCAAAGCATGAAAAAGTAGAAGTTGAATGTTATATTATTGTTATTTTTAATGTGTGATAGTTGTATTGTGTCTTTACATTTTCTATATATTTTTTCATTGCAATTTTATAGAGAATATTTTTTCCAGCAGAGAAGCCGGCCTGTACATTAGCATTTAAAATCTAAAAGTAAAAAGAAGAAATAAAAACTGGATAAGAATAAGAAATTTTAAGTAACTTAAAATTTAGGGAAGTTAGATTAGATTAGAGTAGAATTTCTATCTTATAACTTAAAATTTTAAGTAAAAGTTTGTCAATAAAAGGAGTTTAATGAGACTTAAATGCGAGGTATTGGGATAGTACAAGTCAATTGTGTGTTTGTATTTACGTCAAATTAAATGACTTTTTTACCCTTTTTTTTTATCAAATTCTAATTTGTCTTTTAACCTTTGTCAAAGTTTCTCAAAAAAGAAATTTGTTAACCATTTGTGAAAATAATTTTTTGTCCTTAATTTGTGTTTAAAAAAAAAAATCAATTTGAAGTTAACAATAAGGGTATTTTGTAAATAATGAAAATTTGACATCAAGAGTCATATTTTCTTAATATATAGAGGCACTCCAAGATTTTCAAACTTCAACTAGGTAAAAATTCTAGTAAAAAAAAAACTAGGTAAAAATTAATTAGGGAAATTTTTTTTAGAAGAAAAATTTTTTTGAAAAAAAAAAAGGCGAATTTAAGGTTATGTTTGGTAACAGTTTTTGTTTTCTATTTTCAAAAACTTGTTTTTGGGAATAATGAAAAAAAAAATTTCTTATATTTTTGAAATAAAAAATATGTTTGGTTAGTTGAAATTAAAAATATAGTTTTTTGAAAAAAAAAACTAAAATATGTCGTTACTAGGATTTGAACTCTAATGTTAACTCATTAAATGAGACAAATTCATTAAATTAAATGCATGTTTTCATTGAATTTTGAAAATTAGAATCTGAAAACAGCTTCTAGCATGTTTTCAGTTTCCTTCACAAATTGAGTTTTGAGAACAATATTTGTTTTCTATCCATTTTGGGTTGCCAAACAAGATTTTTAGTCTCAAAAATAGAAAAAAAATTTTGAAAACAGAAAATAAAGGGAAAAAACAGTTACCAAACATACCCAAGTTTCTTTGAAAAAAACCAATTTATCGAGACACAATTATCACAATTTTTTCACAACTTATTGAAGTGGTTAAGTATAAATGGTGGACAACCACTTTAACATTAATCCATAACTTTTTTTTTCTACTAATTATAGTCGATCACTTCAGCAAGTTGTGGAATAAGTTTTTGAAACAATAATATTGTTTTTGTTGTATTAGTCAATACAATAACGTGGTTATATCCAATTAGGAAGATACAATAATGTGAGTATATCCAATTAGGAAGCTTAGGTACAACACTTAAAGAATTACAGCTATATTTTGACCAATTCAACCTATTATATCCATAATTTTAGTAACTCCCAAAAATTTAAAATTCTCACCAGCCTAGCATAAATAATTTTACAGTTGCATCCATTGAAAAGAACTTTGTGGGGTCAATGATGAGAAATTTGTTGAAAAATTAGGATAATTTTACAATTTAAAAATGTATGAATAGATTACCATTATATATATATTTTTTAAGGTGGTTCTCCGAGGACCTAACAAAGCAATAAATCCATTGATCATAATTCCTGTGTCCCCCCTCTTTCTTCTGAAATCAATTGTGCCTTCTAGGCCTTTTTTTTTACCAATAAATAAATAAAAATTTTCTTGTCTTCTCCATAAAGAACCAAATCGGCAAAATCCCTATCCCAAAACACCAAGTTTATTAAATCTCAATGCTAGACGTGACCTGTTGCAAAATTGTGAGGGGAAGTTGTGGTTTGTTTTGTTGAGAAGATAAAAATTTGGACAATAGATACTGTTAAATAGCACTTAAAAGGAGAATAAAGGATGACTATAACTTGTCCTCTCTATAATAAAAGTATATGCATCTCCTTTAGTGCTCTTTTCTTGTATGCCCCCCATGTACTTGATTGAGTCTCTGTTTAAAAAAATTATTCACTTATAAATTAAAAAAAAAAATAAAGTACATGTATTTAATTGTGATTATTCTTAATTGAACTCGTGCATATGACATGGTTTTAAGCTAGCAATCTTGTCAATTTTACTTAGGTTGCCATTCCGGTTTGTCTATAGTTTCTTCACATAGTGTTCTACCATATCATTTATCAATTCAAGATCAAATAATACACATTTAAATATCATCATTATATAACATGTCAACTATGATAAAGTAAATTTAAAAAAAAACACACACACATTCAAAAATGGAAAAAAAAAATGTCACAGGTGAGTTAGGTAATGAAAAAAGAAAAAGAAAAAGAAAAAGAGTTTTAGCAAAAAAAAGAGTTTGCACGCACCTCTTGGGTAGAACATGTGCATTATATTATTACTAAAACCATGTCTTCCAAGTTCAGCACCAAAGTACAACCAACCAACAACCATAATGTGCAAAGGAACAACAATACCATAAAAACTTTCCACCAACAGCATAAAGTTTGAGAATAAACTCCCTATCAATTAAAACAAATAGTTTCAAAGATGACTAAAGTCCAGGGAGATTTCAATAATCTTCAAAAAGTTTATAGTAGTCAAGAAGAGTTCTCTCATGCGCAATATCAAAGTCACATCCTTTCTTAATATATGCAATAGTCACAGCACCAATTTGCTAGTAGTCATTGCTATATTCTTCACCAAGAAGTGCCCCTATGGCATCTGTAAGAGTGGACTGATCCTTACCATGCTCATTAATATGCCCAAACCAACCCAGGTCAAGTAAAGCATCGGGCCTGGTAAAGTCTCCCTGAGTTGAAATTTCTTTCTTAATGACATAATGGGTTCGATCCTGATTGACTGTTTCAGGCATACTACTGCACCCTGCATAAAACATGTGACAGAAACTTTTTCAGCACAGCTATATTGTTCAATCTTAGAAAGTTAATGTGATGTAAAAAATTCTCACCCAGCACAGTTTCGACTGATTGGTGTTCGTCCATGGAGCTTCCACTTAGAGGAGTATATTCACTGAATACTGATGCAGCAGAATGACCTAGAGGTGAATTTGGCTCGCCATGTGCTTCGCATTTTGTCTTACAGGGATTCATGGGCGAACTTTCCACCACATCCGCTGGCATGACAGAAGTGTCTGATGTTTGCTGGGGTGAGTTCTTTGAGCCTTTTAAAGTCTGTGACTCATAGAGTATGGCTTCCAACAAACCACTGCTCCTTGGTGAAAGACAATCTGAATGAGTCTGCTCTGTTGGAGGAGACTGGATCAAACTATCAACAGACTCAAGTGAAGGCAGTGGGGAAGCAGGGGTGCCCCAGCTGCCAGGTTGAGTTTCTGAATATTGGAGTGAAGGGAGCTCCAACTTCATAGCCTCAGATATGGGCTTGGAAGAAGAAGAATTGCCATTTAAAAGGGCATGGCTGCCAGGAAGAACACCTGATGGTAACTGGTAATTGGTGTTATGATCAGGAAAAGTTAAAGAAGGCAAGTTAAAGGGTTCAGCAACATTCTCATAAGTATTATCCATGTAGTGATTGAATACTGGAAGAGCACCACTGACACTAACATCCGGACCAGGGAACATGGTCTCTGACTCTCGGAGGCGTTTGAAGGGATAAATTGTTGGGATTTTGAAGTTATATGGACGGGATGAACCAATACCTTGTTTGAGCAAGCTGCTTGCAGGAATATCAAGAAGTTTTGGCGAATAAGAGAGATACTCACGATCAAGATCCAAATCTTTGAATTTCACATCTGGAATCTCCAAATCATCTCCCTGCAAGTGATCATGATGGTGTGCGTCCCCCATTGGCAAAGTACTCTTTTGGTTGTCTCGACTCCCATTCAATACTTGTAAACACACTTCAGGTGGATAAATTGGTGCGCCAGCTCGTTGCAGTCTCTTAATCCTTGTATTCCAGTAATTCTTTATCTCATTATCAGTACGTCCAGGCAACTGTTAAAGGGAGAGAAGGAGAAATGTGAAAAGGGAGGTCAGTCTATCTCTGACCATATGCAAATACATCACCAAAATGAATAAACAACCAAGTCAGGAGGCCTTAAAAACCGAATGACTACAAATTAGAAGAAATCTAGAGTTTCAAGTACTAGTAAAAGATGAAACATAGTCAACACTGTGCTCTCTGCACAACTATCTTTGGCTGCAAGGATTAAAAATGTGGAATTTTCAGTACGACAACCACAATTATTTTGACCAAAACAATTAAATGAATAAGACTAAGTGGACTTAATTTTCAATAATGGATACTTAATTCTCTATTTACATAGAAAGAAAATCAAGTCTTCAAAAATATTGGAACCAATGCAAATAGATGAATTATGTCATGTATGATTAATAAAACCAGAATGTTTGCTATATTACTCAATTAAACATCCTGATGGGACAAGCTAGGCAGTTTGAGAAGGTTTACAAGAGATGGGGATCCAACTTCTAAAGCACATATTTCATTTGTGAGCCCGCCTGAGATTTATCTATCTAGTTTGCTTGTTTGAAGCTTTTATTTTAATGGGATCTTATGTTTGTTTCTTAGTTGCAGCTTATTTAATGTATTCTTCTTAAAGTGTTTTCTTCTATTTGAAGTCAGTTAGCATTTTAGAACCTTTTTCAGGTAGTTTTTTCCTGTAACTTCAGTACAAAAGCATATGCAGCCATCTTAAGAAATATTGAAAATTTCTGTTTTTTTTTTTTTTTATATTTTTTATACAGCCATTTGCATTTGTGTATGAAGCATTCAAACCCTAGGAGTGAATCCTAGAATCCCTAGTGTGAACCTAGGACCTGTTTGAGGATTTAAATACAATATTTTTTTTTGGAAACCATAAAATGGTGGTTCCCACAATTGAATCATTGTTTGGCTAATGTTTTCTAAATACAGTATTCAGAAAATTATTTCCCTATTCAAAACAAGATTTTGAAAGCAATTGAGAGAATGTGTTCAAGATACAAAAAATGTTTTAATGACATAGTTGTAAATAAATTGAAAACAGTAGGCTCCACAGATTTACCCAAACTCTTTTATCTCTTAAATTACGGAGCTTATTTTTATCACAAAAAAATTCTCACGTTTTAAATTTCAAGCTTATCATTATCCAAAAATAAAAAATAAAAAGAAAGAAAGAAAGAAATGTACATTAGTTCTATTCCCACACTTCAATTTAAAGCTTATCATTATCCAAAATAATAATAATAATAATAATTTACACGTGTAAATTTTTTTTTTTTTTAATCTCAAAGTTGAAATGGTCTCCCCAAACCATGGTTTTAAAATCCAAACTAGCCGGTCCAACCGGTTCCATAGGGAATCGGGCACCAATCCAGACTGATAAAAACCCTCAAAACCGGTAAAAGCCGACCAAAAACTGGGTTGAACTGGGAACCGGAGGCAAAAAGGGTTTTTGCCCTGGTCTGGTTTTTAAAACCATGCCCCAAACATCTTTTTTTTAATTTTGTTTTAAATATTTTGAAAATTGTTCTTAAAAGTGGGAGCCAAACACATAATGTAAAACTTATTATCTGAAAACTAGTTATACATTCATTTTTTGAAAATTATTTTCATATTGTTTTGAAAACAAAAACAAAAATCCTCCTACCAAACAGGAGTTGCTTCCTCTTGTTTTCCCTTTTCTTTATCTATTTTTCTGACACAAACTGTTCACTATATCCACAAATCCAACAATTTTAGCACTCACCAGAATTTTAATCCTAAATTCCTGAAACCTAAGTTAACATCCTAATCACTAACCCTAATTATAGACATAAATCCTTATTAATCCCGCTGGTACTGTGCCACATCCTCTTCACAGAAGGAGGTTGTAAGCTCTTCCTTATTTTTTAAGCACAAAAGCAATCGTAGTCTGACAGTTTCCAGAATACGTTTTTGAACCAGCTTCCTTCAATACAGATAGAGTCCTAGTGTGAAGTGACCCAGGAAAACTGGAAGATAAATTTCTTCAAAAGATAATAAGAACATAAGTTAAAAGCATCACAGGAAGATTTTCATATGGTATATCCAAAAACTTTGTAAAAAGAGAAGAAATCCTGAAATGTAATTAATTTGCATGCATCTGTATATCATATGGTTTATAAACATACTGGAATAAGGTTAAAAGCAAACCAATTATTCATACATCTTACAAGAATTATTACAGCCATTCTCACCCAACAGAACTCTTGTAGTATTTAAAGCATGACTTCCAAATTTCAGACTAAAATATAATAAACTTCAGGCCCTTCAATTATTAAAGAAGGGGAAGTATCTGAGAATGAGGACAGATGCTCAAAAATCCAGTATATTTGTTTGTGCTGGTGACATGTGTATGACATGTTTTGAGCATCTACCCCCATAAGAAATTTTGTTCTTATGTCTGCCAAACAAGAGACTATTAAGTGGTAAAGCCAGCCTGATTCTGAAGGGCAGCTCAAGAACCTAAAGAAGCTCTGAGATGGAAATTTAAAAGCTGCTCTAAATGAAGTGTGAATCAGTCTGATGTTGACAAAAGCTTGCCATAAAATCAGCATATTTTAAAATTAAGCACTTCAAAAGAGACAATATAGAAAAACAATGTACAAATATTAGAGTTACATATAGAATTGTGCCCTTTTGTGATTCGGACTAGCAATATTGTTTAGTAGCAAAGTACCAAAACTCTAGCCGTGGGAACAACACATTAATATTAAACACATATCATAGAGGCAAAACAAAAAAGTGAGAGAAGAGGTCAAAATCACAGTTTTAAAGGCATGAGAATAATTTAAATCAGAGTTTCTATCCATCATTCAAATGATAAAAAAATCAGAGAAAACAAGTGTTAGTGCCTCTCTGCCAGAATCACATTATTGAATCCATTATACTTGTGTCAAGAGCACCCAAAAGGTGGTATCAAAAAGTAAAAAAATAAAAAAAGCACCCCAAAGGAAAACTGGAATTATGAGACTATAGACAGTTATACAGCATTATGTTCACATCAGACATCATGTTCAGCATAGTACTTTCTGGACATGACAAGGTATATGTTTACTGCCTCAGACACGCCTAAAAATCAATGTCCCTCTATTATGATATGTGCACGTCTAACTTTACAAGAGTCCATGAACAAATTAAAAAAAGAAAAAATTCTGGTTTTTAAGTATATATGCATTTAAATATGTGGGCGTCTGGGTATGGGTATGCATGTCTACATGTGTCCATGAACTTAAGATTGTGCTGTGTGCACATGTATAATCTAAATCCTGCCAATGAAACATAGCATGATGTAGTACGCTATAACTGAACATAGCATTCACATTTAAATGTAACTAGAAAAAATAGATCTATAACATTGTATATTCATTAGAAATTAAAAATGAAGACGGAAAATGGCCACAAACCTCTGCAGCCATTCGAGCCCATTTGTTTCCCATCATAGCATGGAGTTCAATGATACGGCGCTCTTCCTCTGGATTGAACCCACCCTTCTTCAAATCTGGTCTTAAATGATTTGCCCATCTTAGACGGCAGCTTTTTCCACACCGGGAAAGTCCTGAGTGCATCTGGACAGCATTCCAGTTCCCCTCTCCATGCTTTTTAACATATTCCACCAAAATTGCATCTTCTGCTGATGTCCATGGGCCTTTCTTCAAACCACCCCCTACTCCCAAGCTTCCTCCAGCGCAAGCTTCTTGAATTGATGCCAAATCTCGGCGACCCTTGGATATTTTTCTTTTCTCACTGTCATTTGTTGCACCCATCATCTCCTTGAATATGCCTAAATGAGAAGGAAATTTAACATTCCAGCAAATAAAGATTGAGCAAGTGAGCTGGTATATCAGAATATGTAAAAGTAAAACATAAAAATTTAATTGAAGGGAAATGGTTTTAAGTGTTAGATAGACAAGAAACTGCTCTGAAATTAGGAATTAAAAACAACAACAATTTCAATAGACACTTACCCTTGGAATTCATTTGGCACATAATTTTTGCACTTTAGACCTGATCTGACTGAAGAGAAAGGAAATTAACTAAGAAACTAAAGCTAGCCCTACAAAAGGCCTTAAAAAATAACTCGCTTAAAAGGAAAATTATTCAATAATCCAAGAGTAATGCTCCCTCCTCTCACATGAATGATGGGTCTCATTATGAATTTAATTAGTGGGACCCACTATTATGTGAAACACCTCGAAATCGGAATGCTCAATAATTACTCTTAATGAAAACCAAAAAAGGATTAAAAGACAAAAAAGTAACACCAACACTTTCAAGCAGCAAATTTCCCAAACTACAAAGCATGAGGGGGGAAGAACTACATATTTTAAATATAAGCACCTTTTCTGGGAGAGGGGGAAGAACTATAATTCTAAAATATGAATCCTTTGTTGAAAGATTCTTGTGTTTGACATGTCCCAAAATGGGGAAAAAGTTTAAGACCCAAAAACTCTTATTAAATTATCTTTTTTACTTTTGTCACAACATCTTTTAAGACAAACAGGACACAATTTAGAAGACTTGAACTTTAAGCAAAATGAATACAAGATTGGTTAATTTGTAAACTTCAGAGGAGTCACTTAAAGTATTTAGTTAACAAAGTCTAGTACTATAACTAGCTGGATACAAGTGGAAAAACAGAAATAAAGAAAATCTGTGAAATTTTATGTGGGTCTAAGTTGATTAGTAGCTTCACTTCTCAATGAAGGAAATTTGACACCAATGTATACTGTATATAACAACAAACAAGGAAGGAAAATGGCATGATACCTGGAATGACTGAAGATTGCTTGCAGAGCTCCAAGTAGTGGTATCAACTAAACCAGAACAATAAGATGGAGTGAAGAACAAGAGTTTTTTTTTTTTAATAGAAATAAAATTTAGAAAAAAAGGATAACAAGATTATCTAGGAAATTCTAAGATTACTTGAAATACTAGAATTCAATGAACATAGAAATGGTACTACCAACAAACAAACAAAAAGACAAAATTGATATAAAAAATGTCCCAAATCAAGGTAACAAAAACCCTTCAAAAAACAATAAAAGATGGCTGAACAAAGAAGAGACTTCCCTGACTTTCTCTAACCATAGTCAGCGAAGAAGGGAGGACATGATCGAACCATAGAGAGAGAAAGAGAGAGAGTGAGAGAGCTGAGGATGCTGAAGGTGATGACTGACACACACAGAGAGTTTGTGTTTGTAGTACGAATTAGAATTGGAATAGGAGTGTTTTTTTTTGTTTTTGAAAACAATAATAAGAGAAATGAGAAATAAGGAAACAAAAAAAAAAAAGCAAAGAAACCCAAGTTAAATAAAATATGTCATGTCATGAGGAGAGAAAAAGTAGGAGAGAGTAGAGGAGAAATCACCAGCTGAGCTTGAGCTAATGATTTTCTTCTCTCTCTGTAAAATTTTCAAAGTGTTTTTTTTTTTTTTTTTTGTTGTTAATTCCTCCTCTTCCTCCTTTTCCTTCTCCCACTGGGTTCGGCACCTCTCTCTCTCTCTCTTTCTCTCTCTCTGATATTGGTAAAGGCAGACTCTGAAGAAAAATGAATAGTGGAAATTGACCCACAAGTCCTTGGCCCCCACAGAGACTACTGACACACTTGGAATTGATTGTTAATGTTCCAACTCAAATCAAAATCAAAGCTTTGAAATGGAAAGCTAATCATTAGTCATTACTATGATTTGGGTGTCCCATCAATTTCGAAAATGATATGCTGCACAAAATTATAGGTTTGATAGTGATAGTGTGATCATGATGGGAAAACGAGTGTTTAGATTTGATACGTACTGTACATAATTGGAATTTTCTCTATGTAGTTTGTTAAAAGTGTAGAAATGATAAATATACACTTGTTCTCACGTAAAAATATACACGATGTTTATGTGTTAACTTTTGATTGAATTTTAACATTATGAAATATACTCTTTGAACTACATGAAAGTGTTGAAATCCAATTAAGAGTTAACACATAAACCAAGTGTCGATTTGAGTGTGAGAACGGGTTTGTCCTTAGCATTTCTCAAAGTAAAAACACATTAAGCAGCCAAAGTCTAGTGGAAATGGTGGTGCCCCTAGTACATTTTCTCGAGCGTGTGATGGTTCTGTTGCTAGTACGAAATTTCTCAGTCAAAATAGTTGCCTTTGACTGGCAATGGAGCTAGTGCCAGTGAGAGAGAGAGAGAGAGAGAGACCACCAAAATAGCAACATGTGCTTCTCATTTCTGTTCAACAATTATCAGATATTATTATTTGTTTTTCATTTAAGATCTTCTCATTGTCTTCCTTTTGGTCAGACTCAGATGTATTGCATGACTCGAATGAATCGTACAGAACATTTTGATTTCATTCAAGTTCCTAAACCATAACATAATGAACCATACTTGAGATTCATAGGGTATAATTTGATGAAATGATCCTAGCACATAAGTGTTCTAAACTTCTCGTCGATCTTGTTCTAAACCCTCAATAATTTAAGAATTTTCACTCCCTTATTCACTACTAGAAAATTTCAATATGATATCTTCTATAAGCTATTGATCAACTGGTTTCCTTGGCTTTCACTTTTTTAAAGGTATAATTTTCTTTCTTTCTTTTTTAAGCTAAACAAAAAATAGGATCTTCAATGTAGACTCATTTATCAACAAAATAACTGTCCAACTATATATCATGTACTTCATTAAAAATCTCTATCTTAGTTTACCAGTGCTTTCTTTTCCAGCTTATTCGGCTTATTTAACTTATACAAAGTCTTAATTAAGTGAAATTTAATTGATGTTGACTATTAATCGAGTCCTTTGTTAGCTTTTAATGATTAGTTAGGTACATAAATCTCTTTGTAAGCGGAAATTTCCCGTAATGCCCAACACCAAAGAACTCAAAAAAGGAAAAAGAATCAACATATACTATCTTTTATTTTTAAGGTCCATGTGGCACTTCATTCTTAAGATGCTCACAACGAACGTATCATACAAGTACCTTTCTTTTTCATGTACTTGGCATGCTAAAATAATCTTCAGCAAGCTCCACAATTTACGTGACCATCTGATCTGAGCACCTCTACGTGTTGAACTGGCCAAGTTTGTGTAGCACTTTAGCTTGAGCAGGGGACATATAGACTTCAATGTATCAAATTGATGGGTCTCAAAGAAGAAAGAATTCATTTTAAACACTGAAAAATCATATATGGTAAGTGTCAATGCGTGAGAGTCGAACTTTAGAATGATCTTTTTTACTAGTTATCTTTAGAGTTGATTTGATTTACTCTAACCCCAAGTACAGTCTTCCCCTTTACAACCCGATTAAGTATTTTTATTTTTTATTTTCTCCAATATTTTAGTTTATAAAAATTTTAATCCTAGCTACAACATAAAAATGATGAAGGTAGATATTACGTCAATTATTTTCAATCGATAAAAATCTATTATCTCCACATATTGTAAACCCATTATTAACTTTGGCCTCTTTTCCAAATGAGAGAAAAAGTATCATTGCATGCGAATATACACTTGATTAAGATAAATCTTTTATAAAACACTAGCTTGTAACCTATGCAAATACACATAATTTTTATTTATAAAACAAATCAATGTCTAATCCTCAAAAGTCAAAATCTATTATCAAAAACTCATTAACAAATGACAATTCAGGTTAGGAAATAATCCCAAAAGTTAGAGAAAAAATTCAGAATAGAAAATGAAAAAAAAAACCTTGAGAGAAATAAATTCACTAATTTGAGAAATTATAATTGATCTAAGAGCATTCACATCCGAATTTCTAAAAAATGCATATTTTTCAATTTAAAAAGTTACTTTATTTATTTCACCAACCCACTTAACAATATACCCGACATCTCATTTCTCATTTCTCATTTTTACATACAACCCAATCAAATAATATAAACTACACAATCAAATAATATATAATACCCTACTCTCTCTTCTCTCCCGGTCTCTTTCTCTCTTCACCCACAAATATAACTAGTCACCACCCCCCACAATCAAAACTAGCCATCACCACAATCAATACCCATCCAAAATTCAATCCCATAACAACAACAACAACAAAAACCAAACCAAACCAAACTAAACCAAGCAGCCACCACCCTCACAGCCCAAATAAATAAAATAAAAAAATAAAAAAACAAAATAAAAACCAAATCGAAACTGCAACCCACTACCATCAACCACAAAAAAACACAGCAACCACCACTATTGCCCACACACCAGCACTATCATCACTGAAAATACCCACAATTCCAAACACACAAAATCGGCCACTATGAAACCCACAAAACCCACAAATCCAAACCCTCAAAAAAACCCACAACCGGAGAAGAGAGGGAGGCGGAGATGAGTGAGCGAGAAGTGGAGGAGAGAGGGAGGCTGAGATGAGAAATAGGAGGCAGAGGAGAGTAAGAGGGAGTTGGAGATGAGAGAGAGAGAGAGAGAGAGAGAGAGAGAGAGGCTGAGATGGAGAGAGAAGAATGATAGAGTGATGGAGATGAGAGAGGCACATGGATTGAGAGAGACCGAGGAAAGAGCAGATGATAAAATATAATATTTTAGTTTTACATCCTTGCAAGAGCATTTACATCAATCTGTGTATAATAGAAAAAATGTGTAGAATTTATATAGTTTTGCCTAAAAATAACCCACATCAATCCAAGTATAATTGTGTAAATTTATAAGTTTGCAATAGTAACCGTGTAAATTTACTATAATACTATTCATTTTGCATTTAGTTGTTTATTCTTTCTTTATGTATCTCAAGAATGAAAGAAGAGATTAAATAGTGGTTGTTGTGTGTGAAGAAAGAGAAACAATTAAAAAAAATCAAGAAAAATTGATATTTTAATGAAATGTAGTGTAAAATAAATAATCTGAGGTGGGGTCTTTTGAAAAGTGAGTATGTAAAATAGAAAAAGTAGGTTCTTATGCTAAAATAGACATAAATTTTTGCACAAACTAATGTGAATGTTCTTAGGATTTACCTTAACAAGGTTGTATAACAACCTGGATAAAGAATGATTTTTGGTGTTTGAGTGGGTAAAATAGCAATTGGGGAGGGGGGGGAGGGTTTACACCCCAATGCTAATGCTCTAAGGGAATAAATCATTAGCTATGCATTACTGTCTTATTCATTTGGATAGAGTTGGTCATGTGTGTCAATACCATACAAAAAGATGTCAATAAATTAAAAGTTAGATCATTAAAACGTAAGTGATATAAAATTTAAATAGCATGATAGTAGTTTTAGAGCAAACTTAAAAGATTAATAGATTATTGAGTGAAAGGTGAATAGTACAAAACTACAAATACAAATATGTTGACGAAAACGGAGACATGATAAGTAAATTTGACCCTAACAAAAAAATTTTAAAAATTAAAATAAACGGAGGAATTTTGAAGAAAACATTTGAATTATCACTTTTGGATTTAAGGTGATTAAAAAAATTGGATTTTAACAGAGTATGTTCCAATGGCGTTGGTTCTTAGGGGTGGTGGATTTTAACTGCTGTAAACAAGCTGAACTTTGTCTAGTAGTACATGTTCAAGCTTGGCTAATCAGGAAAAGTCAAAAGCTCAAACTTGGCTCAAGCTCGTGACAAGCCTAAAAATAATATTTGAACTTGAGCTCATGGGAAAGCCAAAAAGCTCGAGCTTGGCTTGGCTTGATTAATTAGTCAAGCTAAGCTCAAGGTTAATATCAAGCTCAAACTTGAGCTCAAGTTAACCTTTTGAACTTGAGATCTAAGAAAATTAAATTATCAAATGCTTTAATCTCTAAAATTAAGAAGAAGAAAAAATAGTATACTCATTTTATCATGCATCTAGTCCTACTTATGGTTAGCCATTATTCAAATTAAAATTTTATATAATTAAATTCACTTAATTATCATTCCTTATCTACAGCTTCAGCGATTGTTCAAAATACAATTTTTACATTCATGTTAGATGGTAAAGAACTAGAAAAATACTTGTTTGTAACTATTATGAATGAGAAAATACTAACATGTTTCATAACTTTATATTAGATGATTGATGAGAAAAGATCATATATGGCCCACTTAACTAATTAATTTATTTTTAAATGTAACTAAAGTCTAAAATGGTTCTTGGTCAGTTTAGAAGGAATGGAAAAATTAAGATAATGGGTAGTGGTCTCATATTGGCCATGTTATTATTAAGATATGTATAATGAGTGTATTTAGCTAACACATATAAAATTATAAATGAATCTATGCTTGGATTGTTTTGTATCAAGTCTTATAGTTCATGAGCTTGTTCGTGAACAATTTTTTTGCTTAGGCTCAGCTTGTTTATTAAACAAACCTAAAACTAAGGCTCAAGCTTTGCTTATTTATAAACAAATAAACATGAACGAGCTTTTTATCGATACAAGCCTAAGTTGTTCATGATCGGCTTAGTTCATTTACAACCCTATGGATTTATAAGGATGGTTGGAGTAATTATCAATATAAATACTAATGTAGATGATGGGAACTTAAAAAATTGCTATAGAAGTATAGATTAAATGAATGGTTGGGTTCTTGATGGTTCTTGGAGGTATTAGCTGCAAGAAAGGCTGTTCAATTTATTGTGGAGTTGGGCATATCTCAATCTGTATTTGAAGGAGATTCAGAGGTGGTGTGCAAGGCTTTGAAGTCAGCAGATAGGGATCATTCCTCAATTGGCCAGTTTGTTAAAGACATTTTTTCTATTGTAGGTTCGCTTAAAACTTTTTCGTTCTCTCATACTAGGCGGCAAGGCAAATCTGTAGCCCATGCTTTGGCCAAGAGAGCAAGAATTTCTTTTCCTTTGCTAGTTTGGATGGAGCATGTTCCACCTGACATTTATCTGATTGCTATTTTTGATTCTTCAGCATCTTAATAATATTGCTCAGTTTTGACTCTCAAAAAAAAATAATTATGTTGGACTCCTCGTCTTTTGCTCTAAATAACTCATTTGGCACAAAAATTTTAAAGATTTAGATTTATATAGGACACGTGTTTGGTCCCTATCATTTACAATATATTTTTATTTGGTCTTTAACCTTTCAATTGTGTCAATTTGGTCCCTAACCTTTCAGCTTCATGTCAATTTAGTCCATACTATTATCTCTTAGATGGAAATTGCTAACATGGCAAACAGTCAAAATAAAAAAATAGTTTATTGTCACATCAACGGAAATTAATTTTTTATTTTGGTCATTTGTCACATCAGTAATTTGCATCCATTAGATAACGACAAAGACTAAATTGACATGGTACTAAAAGGTTAGGGACCAAATTGACACAATTGAAATGTTATGAATTAAATTGAAATATGGTATAAATAATAGGGACTAAATACGTAGTTTACCCAATATTTTATAAACTTGTCTCCAAATCCACAAAAGCCGAAATCATTCTTTCCTATTATCATGCAATAGTGTGGTATTATTTATCATGAAAATTTGGCATAAATATACCATTAAAAAGAGCAAGGATTTTGTGATTTAACATTATATTGAGAAAGGAAATTAAGAATTATTATTTAGTTATCCCAAAAGCATAAAGTTATATGCAATCTTTTATTTTTTTTTAAAATAAGATATTGGTGGAAATTAAATAAGCACATACATTTTCTTCAAATTCCTTTCATGTTTCTTAAATCAATTTGTTTTTTGCATCAATTTGGTTAATAGAAGTATGTCTCCTTTTATGTCATTGTGAATTAGAAGAAGAAATTACCATCAAATTAATGGCTAATGCTATTGCCAACTTTGTGAACGTAAATCTATGAAGAACTAGAATATTCAAAAAACGTTTGTGTGTCGACAACCACAATGAAGGGTATCTACGACTACCCAGAGGAGCGGATGAAGCCAGAGACATGGAGGTTGCTTCACCATCTCCATACTCGCTCTACACTCCCATGGTTATGTATTGGCGACTACAATGAGATTTTGCACTCAAAAGAAAAGAATGGTGGAATACTCAAGGCTTTACCTCCCATGGTAGAATTCCACAATGCTCTATTCAGTTGCGGCTTGATGGACCTTGGTTACAGAGGGTATCGATATACATGGCGGAATGGCCGAAGAGGAGACGTGTTTGTGGAAGAGAGGTTGGATAGGGCGTGTGCATCCCTTGAGTGGTCAGAGGTGTATTTAGCAGCAAAAGTAAGCCATGTGACAGCCTCATATTCCGATCACGAGCTGATTGTACTGGACACAACTCCTTCTGTGTCTCCAAATAATCGGCGGCGGCATAAAATTCAAAGGTTCAAAGAGAAGTGGGTGTCTCATCCCGAGTGTGAAGAAAAAATACGTGAGTCATGGACCCATGCACACTGGCGGCTCTAGGATTATTTTTTAGGGGGGTCAATAAGAAACATAAATTATGCAAAATTTAAAACAAAAGAAAATTTGAATGTATCGACATCACAAAAAACAAAACCAAAAAAAAAAAAAAAAAAAAAATGAAGTACATAAAGTTTTACAATTGCTTTCTATGATGTTTCATATATTGAAATTGTTAAATGATTTTTTTATTATAAATCTTACGAGCTACATCTTTTTCAATGTATACAGCCAAGCAATCATTCATCCATTGATCTCCCATTGATCCATTGGACTTATTAATTTTTTTTTCCCAGATTTTAAATCAAATCAGTTTGTTATTGAGTTTTTTTTTTTTTTTTTGTGTTTAAAAATGCTAAAATATTGTTAAGAGGATCATATTCAAACTTATTTTAGCTAGGCTTAAATAAAAAAAAATCCACGATCAAGGTGTTCAAAATTTTATTTTAGGGAGGTCAAAAATATATATAGTTTTTTTTTAATTTTTTTTTAATTTTTTTAAATTTTTTTTTTGTGTGTGGGGCCAGCAGGGGGTTCATTTGAACCCCCAGGGCTCCAAGTGGAGCCGCCCATGCACACACATTGGGTATATTTCAATGGCTTTGGTACTTGGGGTGGTGGATTTATAAGGATGCTTGGAGTAATTATATGTATTAATACTAAGATACATGATAGGAACTTAAAAAATGGCATAGAAGTATAGACTATAGATTAGATGAATTGTTGGGTTTTTAATGGCTCATTTATGGTAGAATCCTCATCTTTTGCTCTAAGTAACTTACTTGACACAAAAATTGATACGTTTCACATTATTAGACATTTGATGATGAAAACCTAATAATTGGATAAAAGAATAGATTAGATGAATGATTGGGTTTTTTGGTTTATTTATGTTGGACTTCTCGTCTTTCGCACTAAATAACTCACTTAGCAAAAAATTTAATATTTTAAATGTGAATATGATTCGCTACGTTAGTCTTTTTTTTTTTTTTTTTTTTTTTTTTGGAGAGACTTTCAACCTATGGTATCCACTCCTGATGATAGCTATTTATCATCAAACCAAGACACCAATCGGTTTTTAATGTAGGCCAGGATTGAACCCCAGATCTCTTATTCAACCATCAGAAATTTTGCTAGTTGAGCTAATTGGAACCCACACCACATTAGTCTTATTGAATAATAATATTTTGGTTGAAAAAAAAAAACAATAATAGCTTGTTTGGTTACACATTTTTAAAATTATTTTCATCACCAAAAAATAAAAACTAACAAAGTACATGTAAATAAATTTTTTTTATAAAACACGTGTAGTAATATTTTGATCATAATTTATGCTTCCACCTAAATAGAAGTATAGATGAGATGAATCTTTGGGTTTTCAATGGCTCATTTATGGACCGTTTGGATTGAAGAGGAGGGAGGGGGAGTAGGGTAGAATTAGCCTAAAATTAGTCTATTTTCAACTAACTCTACTCTACTCCCCTCCACTCCTCTTCCCTCCCCCCTCAATCCAAACGGACCCTTATGGTAGAGTCTTCATCTTTTGCTCTAAGTAACTCACTTGACACAAAAATTGATATGTTTCACAAAATTAGACATTTGATGATGAAAACCTAATAATTGGATAAAAGTATAGATTAGATGAATAATTGGGTTTTTTGGTTTATTTATGCTAGACTTCTTGTCTTTTGTACTAAATAACTCATTTAGCGCAAAATTTAAAATTTTAGATGTGAATATGATTTGCCTCGTTAGTCTTATTGAAAAATAATATTTTGGTTGAAAAAAAAAAAAAAGCTTGTTTGGTTACACATTTTTAAAATTATTCTCATCACCCTAAAAATAAAAACTAACAGAGTACACGTAAATAAAAAAAATTTATAAAACACGCGTAATAATATTTTGATCATAATTTATGCTTCCGCCTAAATAGAGCTGAACCTCTTGCAAATACTAGCTGAGGACTAGACATGAGCCATTGATGACAAATGAAAGAAGACCAGAACCACAGGAACCAATTCTCTCTCTCTCTCTCTCTCTCTCTCTCTCTCTCTCTCTCTCTCTCTCTCTCTCTCTCTCTATATATATGTAGTATTAAAAGCAACTATTAATTTTTTTTTTTTGCACTTTCAAAAAAGAACAAATTAGAATATCTTTTGAATTTTTTGCCTTGTTATGGAATTTCCCAACTTTAGTTACTTAGAAATTTTAGGAACCCAAAACAATGAAATATTTATTCAAAAATTGATCTTCGAGAGAAATTTAGATTAATAAGTATAAAATGAAAAAGAAAATAAGATGAATAGATGTATTGGTTCAGTGAGTTTTGAAAAAGTTTTGCTGGTTTGAATATATAGGTTTAGCTGATGGCATGAAGTGGCTGTTTTAGGATGTTGGGTTTTGAGGAACTTTCAATGTGTTTATGGTTTGAATATAAGTTCATGGAAAGGATTGCCTATGCATGTGCCCTGTATCTGCATGATTACACACTATTATAATGTTCACAAATTTCATAATAAAAATACTAGGATAAGGCATGTTTAGTTCTATAAAAAATGTTTGTTGCAATGAAAAACTTTGTGGTAATAAAGTTAAAGTTGTTGCAATTTAGACTCGTTATCCATCTTGTTATTCAGTTATGTTATTCTGGATTGTATTGGAGTAAAAGAAAAATGAAAACAGTTGATTAAATTTTGTATTTCACTTACATAATCAATTATGATTTTATGAAAATTACTTTCTTGCTCTAAGTGAATTTTTCTCTCTAAACATGACTTTCTCTCTCTGCACTCTCTATTTAACTACTATCAGTCTACCAAATTGATTTATGAACAAGGTTTAGGTAAAGCACAAAGTTTAATCAATGGTTTCCCACTTTCTCTATGCTCTTTTACTATCTAATTATTGAAAGAAAAAAAAAAAACAGTGATGACAAGAGGCCTTAAATTAAAGCACTTTTATAAATTAGGGCTATAATTAACAAAATTAAAACATTTTTCTCCCTCAATATTTTAATTGAATTTAATGCTATAAGGATTTATTATAAATCCTATGATATTTAAACCCTTTATTAAGAGTAATGCCAGATATACAAACTTTTTTACAAAAAAAAAAAAAAAAAAATTCCAAACCACTGATGTGGTGAGTGATTATCGGTAAATGGAAAAGTGATATTAGTGATGGGTCTAAATGAAAACTAGTAAGAAGTTGGTCACAACAACAATTTGTAAAAATGTTGTAAAATAGTTTATGTCTGTAGTATTACTCCTCTATTAATATCTTACTTTATTATACTTTCTCCTTTAAATGGTAAAATAAATAATTTTATATGCAAACATGATCATAATAAATTCTTATTAATACAAACATAATTATAATAAATGTGTATTAATGACTATCATTAAAAAAAATTTATAATAATTACTCTCATAATTATTTCTTTCATATTGAAAAAAAATATCATATTTTAATGATTTTTTGCGTCAAATGAAATTGTTTTCTTTAATATTATGTTTCATTTGAGTGAAAAGTGAGGAAAGAAAATGAGAATTTTCCTTCTTTTAGTTGAGGAGAGAAAATAGAGGAGAAGGGAAATGGGGTGAATGATTTTTCTTGGGCCCACAAACTTCTATCCCCACAAATTGGATAGAAAAGTATGCAAAAAATGTTGATAATAAATGCTTTTACTATTTTACCCTTTGAAACCCATTTAACCAAATATGTTGTTTATTTTTTTAATAAATGTAATATGAGCAATATGGTAAATCCAACTAAACTTTTTTTTTTATCCTCTCATTATTCTTTCTAGCCAAACAAAAGAAATTCATATTTATTTTTTACCCTTCCACTTTCCCTTCCTTTTTAACAAACACATATGATGGAAAACTAAAATATTTTGTATACTCTCACTTTTCTGTCCTCCTACTTCCTTATCTCATTTTCCTAATCAAACAAATTTGTGTATGATTGCTAAAAATAGTCATTAAAAATTACTGGAAAATGGCTGAAAAGAAAACTTAACTAACCATCGTTATAGTTTGGTCAAACGAATATTTTCAAAAATTGAAATATTTCATTAAGGTTACTAATGGTATGCGTAAGGACCAAAAAATCTCGCAGCCCCGGCCCACTTAGAACAGTGGGGTTTGTACAGTTCAACTATGGCCCAAATCAATAGATTTGTAAGAGAGGGAATCAAACAACAAGAGAGGGCCTTGCCGAAGGATGGAAATCAGGAAGAAAGGCGTAATATTATAGAATATGTGAGCAAATGTCTAAGTACGAGACTGCCCGAGGAAGCCAATGATACACAAAAAAATACACTACTCGCTCTCCTCTCTCTATGTTCTTCTTGTTACTCTTTTTTTTCTGGTATTTGTGTCTGATCGCCCCTTTCTATGAGAACCATTTTTCTCTTATATACTCCCTCCACTTCACATTCTAACCCCCTACCTTTACCTAACAAATTTCTCTTAGCGACACCTGTCCTTTTAAACATTTGAGGAAGGTGGTAGAAGGAGTTGTTTAGCTGTGAATTACACTGTTTAGGTCACTTCCTCATCAATGCAGCTGATAAAACTGTTGCCCACCATTTAATGCGGAGGCAACATGCTACTTCTTGCTGGAAACTTCCCCTACTCCTCATGATTCTCTTTCTTCAACCAATCCTTCCCACCTGAAGCTCCTAAGAACCTTTTGCCTCTTCTCCTCTTATCCTCGGGTAACCTGCCTCTTCGGACATGTAATACCCCAATATCCACTCTACAGTTCTACAACCCTTTCCTTGGTCCTCGAGCCCCCACAGTATGATTTATGTGTAGATTTGTTACAAAACTCATAGAGAAAAGTGTCATTTTTGTTAAGGTTTGGAGCGAAATTTCATTCCTAAAACTTTAAGAAAGTTTTTTGTAATTTACTCCAAATAAAAAAAAAGAAAAAAAAAGAAAAGAAATATGATATTGCCTGAAGGTCATTCACATTTCCCTTCTTTACTAATTTTAAAAAAAAAAAGAAGAAGAAGAAGAAGAAGACATTTGTCTTTGCTCAAAGAAATCAAGAGTTTTTATTTATTTGTTAGTTTTTTCATTTTACATTCGTTTGTGTCCAATCACTACCCCTATAAGGACTTGAAAGGTGATTATTTCCCTTTATTATTTATTTATTTTTCCTTTTAAAAAAATCGCTATAAACTGTTTAGTGAGTTATAAATGAATGTAACTGTGGGTGGATGGAGCTCAGCCCAGACCGAATTCGGGCCAATACCCATAAATATGTGGCCCAACCCACATGTGAGAGGCCCGAACAAGTTTGTTACATAGACAACCATGCTAAGGTCCAAACAAATCACTCTTATCCCCCGAGGAGGAACGTAGTGCTGAGGATAAATAATGCCTTGAGAGAGTCCGCTATCCGAGCATGGATCTAGATGCATGGTTCAAGTTACAAAGGAATTATCGCAAGGACGGAGCTAAGGGGGCCCATTTCCTTGATATGAAATTAGACCTAATAGAACAATGCCCTACACTCAAGTGGTGGGGCCCATGCACAAGTTGAATATTCTCATCATTACCAACCAACTAATGGGAGAGTATAAAAGGAGAAAGATTCAAAGGAAAAGGGGTTGGACCATTTTTTTGGGTTGAGAAACACGAGTGAATGGGAGGACAACACATTTATTTTGGGAAAGAATAAACCAATCGGGAACACTTGATAGATACCTCGGCCACCTGAGAATCTCCTTGGACGGTCCGATAAATAATCCCAAACCATCCTAGGGTAACTTTTATTCATCAAGTCATCTACTTAATCCTTCTTGGGATCACCCATTGTGTGCTATATTTCCAATTACCCACAAATTAATTAATTGTGACCCAAGCCCAAAGGTTGCCATCCCATTTGCTAGACCCTCACAGTACTCTTAAGAATTAAAATATTTAAAAAGTAATGCTATAGTTACAAACTATTTTACAACATTTTTACAAATTATTGATGTGACAAATTCTTACTTGTCACAGGCGATGTATCTGTGAAATGTGGTCAACTATGATATCACATGTGAGCCACCCTTTTCGATCCTCAAAAAAAAAAAATTCTTACTTGTTTTTATTTGTATCCACCACTAACACCACTTTTTTACTTACCAATAACCACTCACCACATTAACAATTTGAAAAAAAAAAATTTGTAAAATATTTTGTGTTTTTAGCATTTTCCTAAGTATTGTAAGTGGGCTTTTGTAAAGCTTAGTTTCAAGGATATTGACATCAATCTTCATGCAAAGATGGACATCGGGTCCCCTGCGGTGACTCTTTGATAATTTTGTTTTGGGTACGAACTAATAAAGCCAGTATTAAAAATTTACAATTGATCTCTTTCTACAAATTAAGAGCATTTTATGCCCAAAACAAGAAGAAAACGCTCTGTAGGATATCTCTGAGAAAGGGGCTTGACCTATGTATTGATAGACTAAACATGACTCAGGTGAGTTTCTCCTCTAGAAGCTAGCTAAAAGCATAGCACCTCAAAGTAGTAAAGACTGAAGTAAACAAATAAAAGTTTGCGCAAAAACAATCTTTAGAATTGCTTTCTTTTTGCTAACAGAATATGTCTACTGTATCAGTTTTAGAAATATAGCTGGTGATTTTAATTTTCTGAAGGCATGGAAAAATTGGTGGAAGCATGAATGACTAGTGATTTTACAACTGACCAGTATAAGCCTATCCCACAGAGGCTGTAGCATCAGTCATCAGTGCAGAACAACAAAGACAACAAATTGATGCAATTTTTTTGGGGTTTCAAGAGCAGAACATTCTAGAAAACAGGTAACCATGGCAACCCTGCACAGTATCAAGCAAAGGAATTGTTTGGCATGCTTCCTCAGCATTACGGTCCATCCACTTTTCCAAGATAGCTTCAGCAAGAAGAACAATTTGATGCTGCAATACAGCTGCACCCATAGGTCCTACCAAATTCAACCTTGTTGCAGCAGAGATAACATCCCTCATTGTAATAAACAAGTAAGCTCTCTGAGAGGTTCTACTATCCAACCCAAGAAGTCCACATATAAGCCCAAATATAGGAGCATGGTGGAAAGAAACAACCCCAGAACCCAGAGAGGTATCTCTCATGGATTTAAGAGAGGGGATTTCTGAAAAGACAGCAGCAGCCACTCTTATAAGTGCTGATCCTTGTGCAATTGATGCCTTTCGACCCACTTCATTTGTGAGCATTGCATCTAATGTTCTGTCAAGTTTATGCCAGGTTTCCAAATTAGGTGACAAGGTTGCAGAATAAACAAAAGGAAGGAGTAAGCTTCCAGAATTCTCTAACACATGGATCACAAAAGTTCGAAGATCCTCAGGACCTGATACTATACGAGTTTGGATTGCTGCCTCAAGACCAAAAGAATGAGCAAACCCACCTGTAGGAAGGATGGAATCAAGCAATTGCCACTGACTCCACTGTAAATGAGAGTCCATGGAAGTAGATTTCTCACTTTCTTTATTCAATTCCATCCCAGCCTCCATTGGAAGAGAGCAAGTACTCTAGATAGACAAGCAAATATCATAAATAGCTGTCTCTAAAAGTAAGAAAGTATATAAATGGTCTTAAACATTCTTTTTCACACATTCATTTAATAAAATGGTGCAGACAAACTCAATCTGTCAAGCCTAAGCAGTTTAAATGCAAGTAACAAACATTAATACTACTTTTGTCCTAACTACTCTCTTTTTTTCTGCTCAACCAAATGGAAGGGAGAGGGGGAGTTGGCTGTTATGATGATATTTAAAGATGACATTTTCAAATTATTTTAGTAAGCTATACCAAAGGGTTCCTAAAAAAAATACATGAAAAATTATAAACTAATCAAAGTAAATTTATTTGCAGGCCAGCTATTCTACAAGACATTTGGCTATCATCCTTACATTTGTCTATCATGCTTTTAAGCTTGCAATCCCCCTAGACATCCAGCATAAGTCTAGTGAAAGATTTCCAGTACCTCACACTTGCACATTCATTTTTTTTTTATGCAGTAAGAATGGAACTGAAAAAGGCCAACATTCTTTTCAAGGAAATTTAGAGGATCAAAATTAGTGAGAAGAAACTCAACCTCTATAATTCACATAGACCTTTAAATTCTGCAAAGAAAATCAACAAGCAACGACCATCAAGGATTGCATTCAGTGATAGAATGGGGCCACTTGTAATCACCAGGTCAAGTGCCAATAAAGTCAAATAAGGTACAGTAGGAGGCGTTATCAGATATGATTAGGAAGTCATTAATGTTGCAGCTCACCAAGCCTGCTCATTCGGTACAGCTTATTTTCAAGTCGTTAGAAAATGGGCTGCTGTATCTAGAAAATAGTGATGTTTAAAAGAGTTGTACATTGAATAAGCGTGGTTTCAAAAAAGGATGCCAAACAGGCATAAGAGAAACAATAACAGCTGAAAGTATCAGCGGATCATGGAGAAGATGCTTGGCAAGTGCATCTGCCAAGATATCTTCATAACAAGCAAACAAATAGAGTGATCAAATGATGAAGCAATGCAAATTTAATTTTCACTCAGCAGCATGAAGCTCAACTAAGAAGAAGAGAAATCAACAAGCCAGAGCACAAAACAATTGGAGAAATGGTCATTCTTTTGGCTTCCCTTAAACTAGCCTCCTGACCTAATCTTGCAACTGTATGATTCCTTGTCTTATTTTTAATTTCAAGGTGAACATCTTTCCAAATTCGCCTAGGCATTGAGTTTCGAGCAAAAACATATAATACTAGTAAATTTTCACAAAAGTTTATAATCAGGAGGAGAAAAAAAAAATACAATCAGATCACAAGAAAGGGCTAAAGGGTCACAAAAAAAAAAAAAATAAAGTTCTTGCATTTTGCAATTTAGTTTTCACAGGATTCACCAATATTTATTTTGCAATCAGGTAGTGAGAGTGAGATCGACTATATATATAACCAAAGCGACAATCATAAATAGATATATAGTCAAACTAAACCTTCAAAAAAATGAAATTGAAAGTAAGAGAGAGAGAGTACCTGCGTGTGAGTTGTGAGGCAGTGGTTTCGGTCAATGAGTTGATTCCTCGCAATCGCAGCAGACAGTGGATTCGCTCATCTCGGCGGGTATTTGAGAGCTTCTGCACTAGCAGATTCAAAATATTCGAACTTTCGAAAATAGGACATAGGAAAGAAGGTTGTCCGACGATTATCAAAAGGCCGGAATCATCCCCTGAAGGCTCCGATAGCAGCAAGCAATAGCAGAACCCCAGTGCAAGTTCTGACGGGCCCCAAGAAAGTGAACTGAGAGACGTTGGGGTGTCAGGGATGGCTGGGACGGATGAGTATGGTGATTGGATGGTTGTGAAAAGAAAGCACAAGCCCAATGGTAACAGAGGTAGCACACGCAAGTCTCCCACTGAGGCTACAGGTAGGAGCGTGGATGTTGCCTACTGGAACATGCCAAGAGCTCCTCGAGACACACAAGCTGACATGATGGGAAGAGAAAGTCACATGCTGAGGAGGGACTAAGGGTGGTATGGCTTGTCCAACCCCAACAAACCCAATCCCAGAAAATCTATTCTAATACAAAAGGCAAAATAGGTGACCTGGGCTTGACTAAGAGTAGGCCCAAGAAGTTGACCCAGGGTAGGAATTCACTCAACCAAGGTGAAATGGTTAGCATAAACGGTTGGGTATTGACACATGCCCCACTAACTCAAGGTATAACCCATCTGAAGGCAAGTTACCTCCTTTAAGCCAAAAAATTCCAATTCGGAGTTGGTGTTGAAGGAAATGGAGACTACAATGGAAAAATGGGCGATTTTTCTCAAAGGGAAAGTCATTCCAATAGGCGACAAAACAATAGAAGGAATTCAGAAAGACCCAACAGACATCATGGGCTGGTATGAGGAGGAAGCAATGGAGGTGTGGAAAAACATCTTTCCACTTACAGAGGTGAGTGCTCAACTGGGGTTTGTGCCGATGGAGGACGAAGCTTAGATCACTACGCCAAATCCGTATTGGTACTTCCTCATGGACAAGCCGAAATTTCAGCCCCTAGTAAGCATTTCGTCTACGCAGCAAGGGAAGCGATCCTGGATGCACCTCTGCGAAAAATCTCTGAGTACTTTGGAAAAGATTCATCTAGAACTAGTGATTACACAAAGGAAAATACTCCTGGATCAGCCAATAGAGATGGTGGTAATGGGGAACTTATCCGTGCTCAAACTCCTCCAATTCTCGAGGCCGACCATTGCATGTACACTGAACATTCTAAGCAACCAAGCTCAACTTGGGATTCTGAAGCATGTCGTGAACCTCTTTCCAAATGTGATCAAGGAGAGGAACGAGCTGAGGCAAGCATGGAAATTGAGGGAGATAGGGGAGGAGCCATCCCCGACGTGCTTTGATTCTCGCACTTCCCCCAATCCAATCATGAATATATATAATCTGAAATTGTAGAAGGGCAATGAAGCCCACATTCAGAAAGACTGTGATGGACCTGGTAAAGTGGCACCAACCAGTGATTTTCGTGATTACGGAGACCAGAATTTATGGTCCTAGGGCTGATGAGATCATAAGAAAACTGCTTTCTGATGGAGCTTATTCCACGGAGACCATCGGCTATGCTGGTGGGATTTGGCTCCTGTGGCGATCAGATATTGTATTAATGGACATTCTACTGGCGATGGAGTAGGAAATTCACGCCATTGTCCAGGTTAGTTCCCATGCTCAACCTTGGCTTTTAAGTTCTATTTATGGTAGTCCACGGTTTAGAGAAAGGTGTTTACTGTAGGGCAATTTAAAAGTTTTGTCGAAAAGGCATAACCTCCCTTGGGCAATCATGGGGGACTTTAATGATGTTGTTTGTGGTGATGAGAAAATGGGAGGTAATGGGGTTTGCAGAAGGAGGGTTGAGGAATATATAAGTTGTATGAATTTCTGTAATTTAATTGACTTGGGGTTCACAGGTCCTAAGTTTACATGGACCAATAAGAGAGACCTTCCTGGTTTAATTCAAGGTAGATTGGATAGGGTCTGGGCGAACCCGGAATGAAAGTCTTGCTTCCCTAAGGCCCTTGTCAAGCACCTTGCGCGTATTAACTCAGATCATTGCCCACTGCTCTTAGCCTTAAATAACCCTCCTATTAGAACCGGTGAAAGGCCTTTTTGGTTCCAACCGATATGGCGCAGCCACGCAAGTTTCCCTCCTATTTTCTGTGATGCATGGGAAGGAAATCAACAAAATATCAGAAGTGCAATCAGTACCTTTACCTTTAAAGCTAGGAATTGGAATAGAGAGGAGTTTGGAAACATTTTTTGGAAGAAAAGAAATCTTGTGGCAAGATTAGAAGGGGTGGAGAAAGCCTTGGCTCAAAACCCAAGTCAGAGATTGATCAACATGCACTCTTGGCTTTCTGAGGAGCTTGAAAAAATTATGTCTTTGGAAGAAGAACTATGGGGGATTAAAGCGAGAAATGACTGGTTAATCCAAGGGGAGAGAAATACCACCTTTTTCCACCTATCCACCCTCATCCGTAGGAGCCATAATAGGATTAATCGAATAATAAGAACTGATGGTGAATGGGAAGAAGATATTGAGAGGGTGAAAGATATCTTTATTAATGGATTCGAGAGGTTGTACAAAACTGACCAGGAGGCGTGCCACAAAACCCCAGACCGAATCCCTGTTTGGGGGCATTGTTTGTTTGAGTCGGAAGCTCGTAACTTGGTTGTACCCCTTTCCGATGCAGAAATTCTATTTGCTTTAAAGTCCATGAAAGCATTTAAAGCTCCAGGGCCAGATGGACTTCATGTCGAATTCTTCCAAAGGTTTTGGTTGATTGTGGGAGAGTCCGTGAAATTTGAAATAAAAAAAATATTTACAGCAAAGAAAATCCATGAGCACCTTTAACAGAACCTTGATTGCCCTCATCCCAAAACAACTTGGTTCGAAAACCATAAACCATTTTAAGCCGATCAACCTGTGTAACACAATTTATAAAATTGTGACTAAGATCCTTGTACATTGGCTGAAACACCTTATGCCCACACTAGTTTTCCCCTCCCAAACAACCTTTATCTCAGGAAGAAGAGGTACCGACAACGTGATCATTGCTCAAGAATTAGTTTACACAATTGAGCGGAAAAAAGGGAAGGAAGTATTCATGATAATCAAAGTCAACCTTGAGAAGGCTTATGATCGATTAGAATGGAGCTTTGTGAGGAGTATGAGGAGTATGCTTGTGAGTTTGGGTTTTCACTTCGATACAGTGGAACTTATTCTAAGTTGCATCTCTACTACCTCGGCAACGTTGCTTTTTAATGGGGATCAAATTGGAGAAATTTTCCCATCCCGTGGCTTGAGGCAAGGTGATCCGATTTCACTATATATATTCATTCTTTGAATGGAGTACTTGAGTATCTTAATTAATTGAAGTGTGAGGAAGGGAGTTGGAAAAGATCAAGGCATCTCGTAGTGGTCCCGGATTCTCCCGTATTTTTTTTGCCGATGATCTACTCTTGTTTGCCAAAACTGACGAGAGAAATGTCGAGGCTGTAGTGGAGGTTTTAGATGAATTTTGCAAGCTTTCAAGTTTGAAAATCAGCAAGGAGAAATCCAAAATCTTCTTCTCGCCTAATGTCATTGCGGAGGATAAGTTTGTGACAATTGGGTTCACAATTGTAAAATTAGAATGGTCTACTGAAGAAAGAAGCAAAGATGAATATAAGTGGGTGAATGTTGACGGCAAGGGTGATCAAGCATTGTTTGTGGGTGGCAATTCATCAGTGTGCTTGTCTGCATCAAGATTAAATGGATGGAAAGCTAATTGTATCTATTTTACAGATGACAATAGAGAATTTCATCATTCGACCTTAAATGGTGGAGGGTACGATATGGGTGTATCTAGCATGGAAGATGGCTCAATTAAGCAGCATTACCAATGGCTTACTTTTCTCCTTCAATCTGGTACATTTAACTCACATCTACACAATGGCTTTTTAGTATTAGTTTAAGAAGTTTGGCATGATTAGTCCACAACCTTTTGTATAATATTCTATGCTGAAAGTTCTCTTCCAATTTAATAATTTTTGCGTATTAACTTGTCAATCTATATCTTACAATTAAGTTCCACCAAAGTTTTGATTCATTCTTCTGAGTGATGGAATTTTGATGTCTTAGTAAGGTATTGGCGAGTTGGTATCATTTATCATCTCAGCAATAGCTATCAAGACTGTAAGAAAATGATTGAGACTAACTATATCTTTGCCATGATGTTGTCTTCTCAATAAGAATTCACACATATTATGTTTTCCTCAAAGGATTGCGAGTTGTATATTTTAGTAGCCATGATATCAAATTATGTGAAATATCGTTCTTGTGAAACTGACTATATTCCATTTTACTTCTTGTTAAGGTAAGGAGGAGGTAGAGAATTTTAGACAGCAGCTTTCAGCTGCCAAGAGGCATGCAAAATCAAAAAGATTACTTATAGGATAATAAATTTATTTTGTTATATCAATTATTTGAAGTATAATGAAGTTTTAATGTCATTTTTTAAAGTTGAAACAAAGTCCAACAATTGAAAAAAAAATTAATAATATACAATTAGGAATGTAAAAAAGTGATTGAAGGATATTTGCATTTTTATTTTATCAAAATGATATTTGCATTTTTTGAGTAGGCATGAAACATGCTTATCTATATCAACCATTATATCATGCAATTTTCAATTTTTACACATAGTATGATCAAATCACTACACCACTCATATTGTCTTTCTATTTTATCAATAACATAGAACACTCAAGATTAAAATTTCTTACAAAGAAAATTATTGAAATAGTTTTTTTTTATACATTGATAGTTAGGATTTTTTTTATTTTATCTATAAAATAAAACAATTAAAAAAATTTTACAAGGAAAATTAGTGAAATATTGGAGGAAATTAATAACAAGTTTGAAGTCTCCAAATTAAATCACACCTTTCTATTTAAAGAAAAAGAGACAGTCCCACTGCAAGACACACATTACAACAAATCATAATTTAAATGCAATTGATATTGATCAATTTTTGTTCCCAAAAACCCTACCCAATTAAAAATGAATCTCAAAACTCATAATCAAATCAAGAAACACAACAAATATACAAAGTGCCTTGTTCTAGCAAATTAACAACAAGAAGAGAAAGACCTTTCCTTCAGTTGGCTTGATTAGGAAGAGGAAGCATGGTGTGACAACTCTGGCAAGAATAGTCAACAATGGTGGCAAAGGTTCCGCACACAAGGCATTGACGACCTGTGTACTCAGTGTCTATGCGGACTTCTTGGTAGTGGAGGTTGACCAAGCTCTGTCGTGAGAAGGCAGTGCCACATGTCGGGCAGTCAAAATAATTACTCATTATCATAGTTATGGCTATCCATAGCTTTGACATTGTCAGTTATCTTGGTCCAGCTAAAACAGAAATGAAAGCGACGACGACGATTCAAAGCGAAATTACGTTAGTGATGAGGGCATGGTGTTTCTGATTGAGGTCTCTCGAGTCTAAAGATAAAATAGAAAACAGGGCTCTCTACTATTTTTTGGGAAATTTAGCAGTTTCATAGGATGTATGTTTGTAATGTCAATTGAGTTTGAATGGAAATAGGTGCTACCGCATGAATTATATTGCTAATCTATAATATTAATGCTTTTTCCTCTTGATGTATTTCAAAAAAATTTCACCTACTAAAAAATTTAGTTTGAATCAAATTATTGACTGAAAAGTTATCCTTACTTGTTAATGAAATTGCACAAAAACTCAATGTGAATATTTCACAAAAACTCAATGTGAATATTTCAACAATGAGAGAAGAGTAGGCCCACAGTGTCAATGGGTTGCAGTAAGTGAAAGAGGTCGCATGACTCTCTTGGTTCTTTTCTTGAAGTCTATTCTTAACTATAATGAATGATTAATTTCTTCTTCCATTATAATGAAGCTTATTGTTCTTCAATAATATGGAAAGTATCTACTTTCCTACAACATTAATGTTGAAAGTCAAGCCATACCTTGTCATGTTTGGAAATGGTGATAATTTCCTCTCTCTCTCTTCCAACATACATGTCAAATGTTCTTGGACTAGCAAATAAATGTGTCTGGAAAAGTTAGATGCACCCAAGTTTAATTAGACAAACAATTTTTTTGCTACAATAGATAAAGGACAAAACTTATATACAATACCTTAAGTGCTATTCCTTAGGTTCCCATCTTAAGATTTTGCCTGTAGCTATTTAACTAAAAAATATACTTCTATTCTATAAGAAAAAAGCCGCGTGGCGAAATCTTAAGAGGGAAACTTAAGGAACAGTACCTAAGTCTTGCCCATAGATAAAACATTATAACCTGTTTAAACAATAATAATAAGACAAATTTTCATTGATGTACTTCTTACCCTTTTGTTCCTTTGTGTTGCCTTTTGTTTCTATGGGCTTTGTGAATTTGGAAAGTGAAGAAGAGGATAGTTGGTGACATGGTATTTGTAGTAAGTAGATTCTAATTATATTTGATATTTTGTCCAAACAAAAGTTTTGTGGTGCAAAGTGTGTGTATTTGTAAAATATGTAATTGAGAAGATTTGAGAATTTGTAGTTGTTTTGATGTAGAATAGACAGCACATGCCTTCCAAGAGCAGTAAGGGCGCAGGAAGTCACAACGCAAGATCAAAGGGGGGGTGCCAGTAGGGGCCATCGAGATAACAGTGTCGAAATTGCATGAAATTTGGCAGGTTGAAGGGAAACAACGTTCTGATCCAGATTCATGACAACTGCCATGAACGTCGCCAAAATTTAGGCGAATTCCTTCATTAAGGCCCCGATAATAGTGTTTTTGCTATTTATAGTAATATTTGTTTTTCCTTAATAACTTTTAGTTTAAAAGTCAGAATAAGGTCCCGTCTGTTTTGGGACAACCCTTAAGGTCAGTAGTTTATGATTCTGCATTTAACTCAATTTTGCCATTTTTGGTAAATTTCAGTATTTTGTCACCTAATCGCGTAATTAGTGCGAAATAGGGTTTTTAGACGTTTATTTTAGTATTTATATGTTTTGTAGCTGTCAGAAGGCAGATTAGACTATTATCAATAAACATAGACGTTTTGTCAAATTTTCTTCTGGTGGATTCCAGTTTTATCTCCTTGTGAATTCAGGGAAACCTCTCGTAGATTCGAGGTTTACTACCAGAGACTAATAGTTTAGTTTTTGTTCCATCAAGAGAGCATCGTGTGTGCTTTTCTTCAGGCTTCTGCGACATCATGTTCAAAATAAGCCACCCCCCCCCCCCCTCCTCCTCCTCCTCCTCATTATATCATTAATTAAGTTTTATTAACAATAATATTGAAAGTTGTGTAATTTTGCTCTGGAAAATCTGTCTTTTGTTGCCATTCTATGTACAAGAAGATGAAAGTAAAGTCATTAGGGAAAGGTGAATTAAATTATTTAACCATTATTCTAACAAGTAAACTTTGACATGTAGCCTTATTTTTTCTACCACATAAAAGCAAACTTAAAAATACCATAACACTATGCATTTTGGACACTTCATTATATGAAACATATCAAAGCCGTCTATCAACTGTCAACAAATCCAAAACCCTGTGAAACAATTTCCACAAAATTATTGAATTACATTTCTTGAAATAGTCTTGGTGATTTAGAAATTAGTGTGAAGCTATATACTTCTATGAGTAATACTACAGACACAGATTATTTTACAATATTTTTATAAACTGTTGATGTGACTTTAACATTTTCTAAATAATTATAAGTAAGTAATAATGCAATATTAGTAATGAGCCCAAATTAGAACAAGTAAAAATTTGTCACATCAATAATTTGTAAAAATATTATAAAATAGTTTGTGACGTAGCATTACTCTACTTCCATTATGTTTCCAGCTCTCAAACCGGGTGTATATTATCATGAATATGTGAAGCTATATACTTCTATTACGTTTTCACAAAGTATACCTACAAAATAGAGACAAGATAAATAAAATGTGCTTTAGGATACTAGGATTTCTCTAATTCATGAAGCATGTTTATTGCAGATGGGAACAAACTATATAAATCTCTTTTGGCATACCATGTAGCACAGAAGTGGTTAGAAGGAATTCAAAGGGTATTACCACTAAATAGAATTATAGAAAGAAAACTACATATAAGCAAGTTCAAAACATATATGGTTTTTCACTTACCAAAGATGCGCCAATCCCAACCACAAATAGTTTGGCTCCATTGTGCAGCATAGGACGCTTATATTCCATGAATTTCTGATTCATGGTTAACCTTTATTGCACCTTTCTAATTATCTAAGACATACCATTATTGCACCTATTCTCTGTAAAAATGAATAAGATGTTCCAGCCAAAGCGACCTTTCATCTTTGCCATGAAAAGGTCATCAGCAAGCAAACGCTCCTTGAACCCACCAAACTGAAGCAACCGCAAGACAGTACCGACTTTTTGCGCGAGCTCAAATTAAAGTACCTCTTAACAATCGACCCAGGTACCCTTCCAATCTCTATAGCCGCAGCCAAGTCCTTTGGCACAGTCTCTACCGACCTACCTGCCTCTAAAAACGCCATCATAGCCTCTTCTTTGTTCCTTTCCTTGTGATCATCATTATTATCATCATTGTTACTACTATCTCTTAGTGTAGGTGAGACAGAGAAAGCTTTAAAGGAGTACTTCCATGTGTGTCTTATTATAGCACCTGATTGTATTTCTCCATTAAAGAGTAGAAGAGGGAAACAAACCCGTTAGAGCTTCTTTAGGTCGAAGTGAGTGAGGATATGGGTTTTCGTCAACACTTAGGTCCAATCTGAAGTGAAAGCCAAATATTAAACACTCCACTAACTTCTTGGCAAGACTCATTGTCCCACTGGCCCAAGATTAAAAAAAAAAAAAAAAATTCCAACAAAACCCAGCTGACAGCCCAAACCTATATAAAAACAAAACCCACTAAAACTAAATAAAAATCAGCCACACTCCAGTCCAAACCTTAAAACGAAGCCCACTTCAAAATACTAACAAAACCCAACTAAAAGCTTTAAGAGAGGATATGGGTTTTCGTCAACACTTAGGTCCAATCTGAAGTGAAAGCCCAAATATTAAACACCCAATTCAACTTCAAGCAAGACTCATTGTCCCACTGGCCCAAGATTTTAAAAAAAAAAATTCACACAAAAACCCAGCCAGCCCAAACCTCCATTAAAACAAAACCCACTAAAATCCAAATAAAAATCAGCCACACTCCAAAGTCCAAACCTTAAAACGAAGCCCGCTTCAAAATACTAACAAAACCCAACTAAAAGCTTTAAGACCCACATCCAAAAAAATCAGCCCACTAAAATGAGAAAGCCCACCATCATTAAACTCACAAATATTTCACTTTCCTGGAGCCGAAGCCATTGTGTTTGACTTTACTCATGGCCTCCAAGACTCAGTGTTTTACTCTTCACACTAATTATTAATAAATTTCTACCTTTTCAATTTATAAAAATAAAAAATAAATAAATAAAAAACTCCGTTTTCAAGATAAAAATAGTTTTCAAAAAATGAATTTTTAAATGGTGATTGACACGTGGCTTAGATCAATTAAGCCAAAGGACCAAAAATATAAGCCAACAAAATCCCCCCATTCCCCAAAACACTAGTCTTTTCCCTTAATGTATCTTTTGCATGAAATATGTGGAAAATCGATGATAAATTGTTTGCTATGCTATGCTATGAAGTGAAATTAATGATGAGTTGTTTGCTATGTTATGCTATGGAGTGAGGTAAGTTTTGCTTAATTCTCTTAGCAAATTACTTTCCTAGTAAATGTTATGTGCTCATAGCTCATCTGCTCATGCATTTGCTATATAATCTAGGATAGACCTATTTGCTCACATCTTATGCATTTCACACGTCATCTCATAAGATAGAATCATATGTTCATGCATTGACATGCTTATGCATCTCACATTTAATTTCCAAAAATATGTTATATTCACGTGTTCTCATGTTCATGCATCTCATATGTCATCTTGCTCAAGTTTCACTTGTTTCTCTCTTTTTCCAAATTGCCACACACTAGAGTTACCTTTCAAATATTCAAAGTTATGAATGAAATCAAAACAAGATACCATCTTACGATATGTGTTGTGGTGTTCCTAACACATTATGCACACATAATAGAACTTTTGAATCCATAGTTTTGGTTCTAGATATTTTACTTACTCTTTAGTTTAGGAACCCTTGACGTAACATTTAGCTAATTAGGTGACCAATCACACTTTTAAAACCCAATGGATTAGATATAAGCAGCCAATCACACCTTGAAAATTCAATAGCTGATGGGAAAATAATTAATGGATTCATTAATGCATATACATCACTTAAGTGTCCATAACTCACACACTCACAAGGGATTTTTTTTTTTTTTTCAAAATAACACCAATTTTCAAACAATTTCGTTAGTTAGCATCGTTTCCAAACTATTTAAGAAACTAACATCTCGAGCCTCTTAGACTCGAGTTCACTGTAGCAATTCAAGTATCAAAGACTCAATTTCTATGAAAATCAATGTGGAAATCGAGTCTCTAAGACTCGAGTTCCACAAAAGAAAACCAAGAAATCCAAAAACGTGAGTCTCAAGTTGTAGAGATCAACAACGAAGAAAGAATTCCAAAGACTCGAGTTATAGAGATCACAAAGAAGAAGGCAAATCAACAAAGAAGAAGAAGGCATATCAACACAGAAACAACAAACCCAGATTAATCAAAAACAATGAACCCACGCCTCTGCCCTTTGAACTTCCATGGCAAAGCCTCCTTGGCTTTTCCTCCGACCATCATCGCCACCATCGACAGTGGTTCGAACTCCAGCTCATCTTTCTCAACCCAAACCAAAACCATTTTTGTGATTTGTGGGTTTGTTCCTAAAGTGGGTGTGGTTTCTGCCGTGGGTGGGTGTTTGTGGGTTTGTTACTAAGGTGGGTGTTCTTATTATTCTTCTTCTTCTTCTTTTGCCATGGGTGTTTGTGGGTTTGTTCCTAGGTTCTTGAGGTTGTTCTTGATATGGGTTTGGAGAAAGGTTTCTACCCACGTCTTTGTGGGTTTGTTCTTGATTTGATCTGGAGATTTGGGTATAGAGAAAGGGTCTGCCCTCTAGAGAATGAAGACTGAAGGAAAAGGAAACAAAAATAACAAGGAACTCAAGTCTCTTATACTCGAGTTGCAACAGTGAATTCAAGTCTTACAGACTCGAGATGTTATTTCTCTAAATAGTTTGAAAACGATACTAACTAACGAAATTATTAAAAAAATAGTGTTATTTTGAAGAAAAAAAAAATCTCACTCACAAGCAACATGGATAATGTGACTTGCTCATGAACTATCTTTAGCAGATTAGTCACGTAGTATACATAAAATATTAAACTTCTTGCTCTACAGTATTAGGTGCATGCTTTGAAACTAGAAAATCCTTTTTTTCAACTTAAACTCTTGTATGATTTATTATTTAGTAAATTACATGTTGCTACTAATAGTATTCTTTATCATCAATATTTGGTTGTGTGTGTGTGTGGTGACATTGTATGACTCATATCAAACTATGTAATGTAAGTATTTTTTTTTTTTTTTTGAGATGAATGTAAGTAAGCTAATATTGGGCCTTTTATTATTATTATTATTATTATTATTATTTTGGGGGATTGAAGTGAAGACGTAGGCCTAGTTTTATAAATCCTTACAAAAAGGGGACGAAAAGGAGGCAAAAAAAAATTTGCATGGAGGTTGGAATAGGCAGTAGGGATGGCCATGGATTGGGTGTTTTTTAAAATAATTATTTTAAATTTAAAACTTGATTTTCCATCCAAATATTTTTAAAATAAAACCAATTTATCATAATATTTTTTTAATGGATGTATGAAAGTAATTTTTAGTAGGAAATTCATATGCGTGGTCACTTTTGTAAAACATAAATTTTACATGTTGTTAAGGATAGAAGGTGGGCCGTCCCCCGAGGTGTTGTTGGAGTAGGCCCAATCATTGCAGCCCCATTAAAAGAGACCCAGACCCACTGTCAATGCTGGGCGGTCATGCAATCACTTTAATTCGGGGCTTAGGTTGATAGTTCCTAGGAAAATGATTTTGTCCTTGTGTTCTGACATGGTGTTCCCTACTTTTTAACTAGATCCTACGAAATCTAACAAGTGATTCACACACGTGAATACGTGAATATATGTAAAAGACCTGCCTTTGTTTCTCGGTCTCTTAATAATCAGTTTATTAAGTAATACAATTTGTTTTTTGTTTTTTTAATTTTCAATTGCTATAATTTATAAGTTTCAAAAAAAAAAAAATTGCTATAATTTATAAGTTCTCTTCATTTAATCTATTCTATATACATATTAATAGCTAAAGTTCAAAGAAAATCCAATTGAATTTTAATTGAATTCTCAATTTTGCGCTATGTGTCCCATTTAATTTTTAATTTTGTGCTAAGTAAATTATTGAGTGTAAAAATCAAAGAGTCCAAATCCAATTCGAATTCGATTCAAAATTGGATTTCAATTAGAGTCCAATTTTCTGTCATATGTCCATCTAAGTTTTTCATTTTTGTAGCAAATGAATTATTGGGTTAAAAAATCGAAGAGTTTAAAACCAATTAAATTCTAAATCATATATATATATATATGAAAAATCATTACATATTTTAGAAATGTATAGTTTAAAAAAAGTATAAATTAATATTTGAACCGTATAATTATGATTATTTTTAATTTTACCCATACATATGCACAGAGCTACACACTTTATGATGAATAACTGAGCATATGGACCTTACTTTTGTCTATTGATATAGATGGCATTAGTCCTCAGTCCATTCTTTTGTTTTTTTGTCTAGAAGCAGCATTTCTTTGTTAGAAGTCCTAATTCATATATATATATATATATATATATATATATAAATAGTTCTCGTAACCTATATAAATTACCTTCAATATTCATGTACATTGCTTGCGGATCAAAAGCCT
Source organism: Notholithocarpus densiflorus (assembly GCA_030021035.2). Lineage (NCBI taxonomy): Eukaryota > Viridiplantae > Streptophyta > Magnoliopsida > Fagales > Fagaceae > Notholithocarpus > Notholithocarpus densiflorus. The sequence goes on from JARYZH020000146.1 coordinate 233,517, forward strand.
GGTCTTAGCAACTGTGATACTCTTCTTTTTGGCTGCAGTTTGTTGGGTTCTTTAATAAAAATGCTTCAATTTTGGATGGCAAAGTGACATTGGTAGATGTCATGAAATTGCTTGAGACATTCCAACTCTTAAATGTTTTGGTTCTTGTTTCTTCAGTTTCTACAAGCTTTTCATATACTCATTAGGATATACTGTAGATAACAGGTGCTACAGTAATGGATTATCATCATCATATAGGTTTCCAATTATGAATTTTACATTCATATGATTGTCATAATGATACATCTTTGATACTAGATTTTAGAGTGGGCATATTCCCTAGTAGTTTTCGTTTGTAAAATAAAAAATTCATCACTTCTAATTTATAGCATAAGACACTAAAAAAATCAAGATAATTTCAGATTCCTAAGAGAGTGTGTTTCTGAAAGCCCATTGGAATTAATGTTTGGAGATATATTTGGACAGGCTAGTGGATGAAGTCCAAAACTCTCTAATTGGAATTGCAGAATTTAGATGCCTATGCCTGTAGAGGAAATCAAGATCAAATCAATTAGCGAGGAGGTGGAGCCAATATACTATTCACCAAGACCAAACAAGAAATAACAAAACAAGCAAAGTAACTTAAATTAAGATCAAACTAGATTTCATAAGAAGCCAAAGTTCCCCATTTCTAGCTAGATTTCATATATATATATATATATATATATATAACCAGAGTTTGTTTTGAAAAAAACTCTGCATATTCAGCAAGAGATCATTTCAGGTTCTCTGTCTAGAAAAATTTTGAAATGAAATTGAGTTGGATAAAACTACGTAGTAGGGGCTAAAATTTCTGTGCTTTCACTGTCTAGAAAAGTTTTGAAAATAATGATGATGGTCTTAAGAGTAGTAAATTACAGTCCAAACGATGGTAGATCTTAAAGTTATAATTTCAAGCACAATGTCTGATGCAGTCCAAATGATATTTTAAGCCAAGATTATTTGATGGCTGAGACAAAATTTCAAAGAACAAATTTCAACACATTAGTCAAACTAGTGGCAAGTCAACTGCATCCTTAACTATATTTTGTAAACTGGTAAGCTTGCTTCCTTTTAGACAAAGCCAAAAAAGTGAAAAACAGCTTAAAAATACCTCAATGGTACATATGATGTTTAACATTAAAGTCACATTACAAAGAGGACTAGGCTATAGCAGAAAAAAGGAAGATGTAGAATTGCCAAGCCGAGAATTAGTGGGCATTCGGCTAGGGACTCGACGAAACTATAGCTTAAAAATCGCAAACGCAGCAAAGCAATGTCTTCTTTAACGGCTTGTCTCTACCACTTCCACAACAAAGGCTGCAAACCTCAAAGGCTACTGATAACTACAAGTGCAGTGCACACCTTTCATAAGTACATAAGATGAGGTTTCTGAATTGTCTGACAAAGCCTACACCTCACCAGCAACTCTTTCTTTTGGTACACTTGTCATGCCCAACAATCTACAAATCGTATCCAATTGCACAAAGGAGGTTCTCATTACAATGATTCCCAACCATTGCTTCTTGACAGATCGTGATCATGTGACTGCAATAGTTAAGAGCATGAGAAGCAGCATGACAACCTTCCCTTCAAACGTGTCCCACATTCCAGCACTTCAAAATAGCACACAGAGTGGATATAATAGCATGAATAGAAGAAGAAAAAGGATTATCATCCGTAGAGATAAAACTTTAGGTCGACAACTGGTTTGCCTCCTTCAGGTCGAATTACCTATGAAAAACTTGCCTGAAAGTTTACAACGAAAATTAAGTTACAACTATGAGTCTTGGTTTTTAATACTACTAGCGTTTAACCCGCGCAATGCGCGGGATCATTTAAAATCTCATAAGTAGAAGAAAATACAGCTGAATTGGGAAATATAATTACATTTTTGGCAGATATAAATTCAATTTGGGTTTATGGTTTGGAACATTAAAAAATCTTATTATATTAATATGGAATTGAAAAGAGTAGAATTCATAAGGATAAGAATTATAGTAACGCTGCCCTAAACTGTCAGCTTTTTCTAGTAATGTTTCTTGAGAATACCTGGTGAATAATACAAATTTGAATTTCAACGAAATAATAGGAAATATGACAGTCGCAGTAACTTAACATTACATTCAGTTTACTCTTCTAAAGACAAAAAAATAATTAACAGTACTATGAAATACATAAAGACTCGTAGAGTAAGGTAGTATATACATGAGAGTTCAGTTTTTTTTCTTCTTTGATGCAATTTGCTTAGTACCCTTTTGACGTTTTTGAAGCATTTGGAGCGGCATTCTTTCAGGTCTTTCAACAGATGTTTCTCCCATTTCTATTTTTTGACTGGCTATGTACTTGTCCTTCCTTGATTGTCTCACAATTTCTTCCATTGTGTCCTACAATAATTTGTACTTATGTATCAGTTAGATATGTATAGTAAATTATGTGTTGACTAATGTTTAAATCATATTGTAAGCAAGGTGAAGTAAGTATGCTTCAATTACCTGGTGTTCTGCAACTTTACGTGAGTCATCTTGCTTATGTGAAATTTCCATCTCCAAAATCTTCGAGACTGTGTAATTTTCTTTTCCATACTTCAAATTATATTCATCAAGATGCAGGTGGAACAAATATTCATTGCCAATTATTTTTTGAATCTCTTTTGGTAAAATATTCTCATCTAATTTCAAAATCTGTATAAATAAAGTATCATACAATTAGCAAAATATGTATATATACATGCATCATGTCTTGTGCAATTATTTTTTTTTAAATTTTTTTAAAAAAACAGAAAATGGTGCATGTATATATGTGTGTGTGTATACAACATTGGTAAGAAAGTATTAAAAATTCAGTTTTCAGATAATAAATATATAGGGCTGACATTTATATATGAAATTACCTCTTCTTGCATCTCTGCAAGTTCTTTTGCAGTTTTAGATATAATTTTCTCAGCTCCTCTGTCAAACAATATGAATGTGGTTGAACCGGTCTCATCTTGTACTTGGACTTGTATTCTATAGCTATTTTAGATACAAAGTTGTTAATAGAATATTATATATATTTTGTGTGTGTTTGAGAATTTACAAATAATTTTTTTTTTAATTACCTTGGGACTGCAAATTTTGGCTCATTTTTACAACGTTCACACCATAGAGCTCCTTTGACTTGTTTCACTTTCGTCTTGCATATAAGACATGCAACATAATACCATCCATATTTGCTGTTGATATTAATGATTTTGGCATTGCATGTTACCAGCAAGTCCTATATTACAAAGTTTAGTCAGTTTATGAAATTATATCTTATTATAAAACACATAAACAATTATTAATTACGATAAATTCATAATGTAAGAGTATAGTTGATACCTTTGTCTCTGAGTTCCATTCCAAGTTCTTTATTTCAGCAACTGTTTTTTTATTATGTAAGGCCAGTTCGCCGTCTTGTATTTTAGGGAGTCCCTTTGGCAGTATATCTTTTACGTTTATGTCTTTTGTGGTGTATCTAACCAAAAATTAGGTATAACTCATTAAAACAATAATAGAACAGTTTCTATTTGTATATATCTATCATTTAAGGAATATCGCTAAGTAGGTACACCCTTGAAAAGAAAAAGTGTAATAGTAGTTACTTGTTTCTAATTTCTGCAACTTCTGGAATGTCTAAATTTACATACAGCTTTGTTGCAAAAGTGGATGATAGCTGATATTCACCTATAAAAAAGTTGTAAAATTTATAAGCATTATAGATACATAAATATTACATATTTGATAAATGAGTTAATCAATTGTTACCTCTGAAAGTTTTCACAATAGTTGAAGTGACTATTACAATGAATGGCCCTTTATTTGTTTTGTAGAAATCATCATCTATTTGTTGTGCAGTATTTCCCCACAAAGTTGTTTGAACTGATTTGTTCCTGAAGTTGTTTATATGTAAGTTTGAGTTATTTAAAAATTATAACATATGAATTTTTAAAAATGTATAAATATCTTACTCTTCTAACAACAGTTGAATGTTTCTCATCTTAGTTGGACGCCCTCTTGTTTTGATCTCCTCAATGGCTCCAATGTAGTCCAAGATGCCAATCACATCTGGTAAGAATACATTTTTAAAAAAAATAAAGAGTCAGTATTAAGATATGAATTGCATTATTTTTTAGCTTTGTAGAAGTAGATGCTTGGCTTGTAAAATAATTAAAATTACCAGTCAAGTAAGTAGTGTCATAACAACGGGAAGCTATTGTTCCATAAGCAGCAAATTCAAATTGGGATTGAGGAATTGAATGATCAAATCCGTTGAATTTTGAGACTGAAGTTGTTGAATTGAAAAGTATTTTGAGTTCGTTATGTACTGGACGATAGTTCCCCTTATTTTCTTCTACTAAGAAATTTGTAATTGTATATATGCTTCCTTCATTTAGTTGTGGACGAAAGCTTTGAGCAAGACTCTTTCTGATGCTTGCATGTATCAATGTTCCCTACGAACATTTTAAATGAATTATTCCTTAATCAATAATAGCAGTACATAACAATTAATTTACATTGACTGGCTGCAATTTTAAAAAAAATGATATTTTAAAAATTTATTCTAAAAAGAAATCGATTATGAATTTACCTCTACGTCAACCAATATCATATCAAGGCTGATCAGATCATGGTTATTTGCTATATTAATTGCATCCCACATTCGTAAAACTCTAACTTTCACTTTTGAGTTATCTTTGTCTCTCGATATCTGCTTCAAAGTTGTGTATTCCATATTCGTATGACTTTGTATTATCTGTACAATTTAAACATCAGTAATATGTATATATCATTATAGAGTAAAATCTATCATTTGCAACATTAGGGACAATCTAACTTATATTATTGAGGAAAAAATTAATTTGGGCATAATAATTAAACATGTCAATTTAATTCAAAATAAAGTTTTAACTGAATCAAAATAAAGATGATATAAACAGGGGAAAAATGAGGCTATTCCCACGTTTCAGTTTGATCTACGTAATTAAAATCTGTAAAGCGAAAACAATAGTTAATTAATACAATAATCGAACAAAAAGAACTCAAGAAACTAAAAAAAAAAGAAGGAAAATTAGAGAAAAAGCTTGATAAGCCTTAAACCTTATTGAGTAATGCAGCAAAACAATATTTAATATGCAGTAAATAATACAACAATCGGAAAAAACAGAACTTCATAAACTTTTTAAAAAAAATGTCGGCAAAGAAAAAGAAAGAAAAAAAAAAGGAGAAAATTAGAACTTATATGTTTTTCAATAGATATAAAAGAAGAACCCTAGAAATTTAAATTCAATAGAGGGAAAATGATCTGTGGGCAGTTATAGACAATTGGGAACAGTAATTGAATAGAAAGAAAGAATGCTCACCTTTTAAGTAGTCTATTGTTGCAAAGAAGGTTTCTGAATAATCTTCTGTTGCAGTGAAGGAATGGCGGTTGAAACAACTGAGGGAGGGATTCTCTATTTGTGTTTGTGTGTTTGGCCGAATAAGGGTAGCGCTTGAAGATTTAAGTTACCGCACCACTTGATTTTTTAATAGAAAGAGCCCATTTGCTTTATTGAGGATGTGGGCATCGAGTGCTTTATGGTTCAATGGCCCGATTGATAGAAGAAACGGTGGGTTTGGGTATTGTTTCAAAGAATAAGCCCAATTTCTTGATTATCTTCTAAATATTATGGGCTTATTTTATACCCAATTGCTTCTTTGCCTTCTAAATATCATGGACTTATTTTATATCCAATCGCATTTTATATAAAGTGTACTGATTGTTGTGGGATCCAAGTTTTAAAGTATATTTTTTGGTTTTCCAAAAAGGGAAATAAAAACATCTATTTTAAAGAAAATTAAAAATCATAATAATGAGCATTTTGTAAGAATTCACAAATAAATAACTACATATTAAAAAATTTAGTATCTTTGGAAATAAATATATTCAAATATTTTAGGGTAAAAATTTGAAGTGAATATTATATATTAAAAGTATTAGTCTAATAAATTTAATTAAATAAGTATGTTACTAATGTATTAGAAATTATGAAATTTTAAATTAAAGATTTTAAAATAGCACTCAAAATATCAAAACCAAAATTAGAATTTAAAAAAAATTTATCGTCGTGGGTTTAGTATTTCTTAGATTTTAAGATTTATCTCTCTCTATCTCTCTTATATGTATTATCTTTGCATTTTTTTTTATTTTTTTTTAGAGAAGAGGCAGTAATATTTTTGTATCTAAAAAATCTTGGGATTTTATCAGAATATACATAAGCAAATAAGTTAAAAAGTTTAAAGTTGAAAGTTAAAAGCTAATCCAAATAGTTATCATGGTATATAAAAATTTGGCTTGTTAAGTAATATAATTAAAAACTTTAAAAGATATTTCTTCAATAATTTAAAAATATAATTAGTTAAAAAGAAAAGGGTTATAATATATTTGAAAAAAAAAAAAAAATTTTGATTAGCTGGCATAGCTATTGTTCAATATCTATGAGAGGTAGTGTTGTATTTTTCAATATAGTTTCAAGTGAATTTTTAAAATCATATTTTAGGTGAATTTTGATCCATATCATCTATTAGTTCCAAAACTATTCTTCTGATGTGGTCTTTTTTTTTTTAAATTATCTGTTCCATACAGTAACTATTCTAATTGTGTTCTTGATTGAATAAATGTTTTGTGCAGATATATTATAATATTACTTCAGATAGTTATCTTGATTTCATTAAGAACTACCTGGTTGGGATTGGACCTTGGAAGGATACAACTGTTATTACAAAAACAATTATTTGAAAGAAATTACAGATCTTGTTGCCAAAGCACATTCTCGTGGCCTACAGGTTTACAGCTTCAGCTTTGTGGTCATGCCACATTGGCTGCTGCACACACAACGTTCGAATGTATTCTATAGTGTGAAACTCAAACAAAATTTAATAGCAATCACATTCAATTAAATTAAATGAATTACATACAATTTCTGTAAATTTAATAGCAATCACATTAATTGTTTTATAAGTGAAATTTCACCCACCAGCAACCATAAAGTTACAATAACAAAAATACATTATACTTCATATTTCAAAGTTTTTCAATTTTAATCACTCTTCAAAAACAGTAGATCAAGTAGTATGAAAAACAGTTTCGAATAGTGATAATGCTTTCTCTTTTTTGCGCTCTGTCTTCCCTTGAATAGTAAACGGTTGGTAAGTCATTGGTACAAACTGTAAGGTAGTATATACATTAGAGTTCGGTTTTTTTTCTTCTTTGATGCAATTTGCTTAGTACCCTTTTGACGTTTTTGAAGCATTTGGAGCGGCATTCTTTCAGGTCTTTCAACAGATGTTTCTACTATTTCTATTTTTTGACTGGCTATGTACTTGTCCTTCCTTGATTTTCTCACAATTTCTTCCATTGTGTCCTACAATAATTTGTACTTATGTATCAGTTAGATATGTATAGTAAATTATGTGTTGACAAATGTTTAAATCATATAGTAAGCAAGGTGAAGTAAGTATGCTTCAATTACCTGGTGTTCTGCAACTTTACGTGAGTCATCTTGCTTATGTGAAATTTCCATCTCCAAAATCTTCGAGACCGTGTAATTTTCTTTTCCATACTTCAAATTATATTCATCAAGATGCAGCCAGCAAGTACAGACTGGCAGCAAGGAGTCAATTAAATGACCAAAGCATTGGTAAGTACTTCGTTGTACTGGAGATCATTAAGCAAAGAATACCCACTGCACTACAACCATACACACCCCACAAAATTTAGTTCAGAATTCAGAACGTTTGAAAGAAATTATAGTATAGTTCTAAAAAGAAATTAAAATAGACATATATACTTCCTTAAAATACTAATGGATGAAATCATGAAACTCCATTAACTCATTCTATAACCCACTGGTAGATACTTTTTAAGTAGGAAATCAATTAGACATATAGATCATGATAGCATATTTCAATATCATAATTACAAAATCATACGGTACCAAAATATTTTGACCAACCAATCCAAAGAAATATAAAAAGCAATACAATTTCTGTTAGGTTCAAACAGTAATATAATAATTGATAAGAAGTAAATCACAGCCCAAACTCTGGCCATGGTTTCATAGTTTAGGAAGTTGAAGATATGAAGTTTGTTTGTTTGTTTATTTTCTTTTTTCTTTTTACTTTTCAAGTGATGAAGGGTAGAGATATGAGCTCAGGTTCACCCAATGAGGAGACAGGACAGTGCTGCCAAGCCATAAAACTCATGGCTAATTTTGATTTAATTTTTCAGGAAAATTAAACAGAATCAGTTGAAGTCTAGTTACCTGTAAGTCTCTAAGGCCAATATTGCCATGGGCAGGTCAATTTCAAGGAGCAATGCAGTCTTTAAATTCCCAAGCTGCTTCTTATGTAGTATTTGTAATCTGTTTTATCCTCTCAACAGAAACCATTCGATTTTCCACAAAGCAGCTCATATTTATGGCCCAGAACAGCACAGAGTTCAAGGACAATCCATAAGAGAGATATAAACCAACATGTTCTGCATAAAGTAAGAATAAATTAAATAGTTTATTTTTCTCTTTTACACTAAATCTGAGTTCTCTTACTAAATCCGAGATCGTTTAGATAATCCATTCAAGCTTTGAGATCTTTTACTCAAACTTATTTCAGTTAAGATCAAAATTGCTTTATAAAATTTCAGGCTTGTACATGCATAGTAGAAGACCTTCAATTCATCGTATCATATTATTATATCAGAATGGGCTATGATGCTGATTGGGAAGAAACATACTGCAAAATCTCTAAAAACTTTGTTCGACCAAAACTCACAGCGTTTTGAAAATACAGAACTGTAATATCCCCAGCCTTAACTCTCAACTACAATAATGTGTAATCAATTTTCCCTTCATGTTCAGCCACATAAGGCCGAAGAAAGAATTATAAACATATGAGGTTCCTTGGAAACAATTAAAAATTATTATGCCAAAAAAAATGTTAGGAATGTATGAGTTACCTGTTAGTCAACCGAGATCATAGCAAAATTGATCAGATCATGCTTGTTTGCTACGTTAACTGCATCCCACATTCATTGATATCTGCTTCAAGGTTTTGGACTTCATTGCAATATGAATCTATAATATTAGAACATTTTAAACATTAGTAAAGATTATATACAACAATGGAGAAAAATCAACTGTTAACAATATAAGTGACAACCTAGTTTACATTATAAACAATTTGAAATAATTTTAACATATAGTACGTGTTACCTTTAGGCAAATTATCGAATATTTCTTTGTAGACAATATTTTTTGTATGAAAACGATCACCATTATCATTTTCTACAATAAGTATCCTAAGGCCATCTTTACTTGTAACTCTGGATACGGCAACATATAACTGTCCATGACTGAAAACTGGTCTATCTAAATAAAGCCCAACACATTGCAAAGATTGACCTTGGCTCTTATTAATTGTCATAGCAAAGCAAACTGATACTGGAAACTGCCTTCTTTTTAGTACAAAGGGCCATCTGGAATCAGAAGGGGATAAGACTATCCTTGGTATAAACACTTTTTCTCCAATATGAGTTCCTGATATTATTTGAGCCTCCAAAACCCATTTTGATAATTGAGTGACCAAAAGTCTAGTACCATTACAAAGTCCATTACTTTGGTTTAAATTTCGAAGTAACATTATTGGCAGACCTACTTTCAATCTGAGTTTATGGTTTGGAATACCAGGGAACTTCAATGAATTGAGAAACTCTATTGGATACATGACATCTTGATCTAGAATGTTGCTTGAAGCTTTACATAATGAATCTGCACTAAGATATGTCTCTTCATCAACATTAATAAGATCAATCATGTAACCATTTATGTCTTCAACTACTTCATTTGTTGGAGCTAAAATTCCTCTCTCTTCTAAATACTTGGCATCGCTGAATTTTGTATCGAAGTCAGGATAGGTAGCTTTTACAATATCGTTGAAAGGATGAGCACCAGGCTGAATTAGTAAATCATGCGGTATTTCAATCAATGCTTCCCCTTCACTATTACTAAGTTCACCATCACCAATTTTCAATATCCATTCAGCAAATTCCCTTGTTGCAATATCACCTGGGTTTTGTGTCAACCTCATATTTATTGTCAGAATGAAAACTTTGCAACTGTTCCATAATGATGACTTGTTAATTGATGCTTCAACTATTTGTTCTCTTCGTCCTTTAGATACCACTGGTAATATTTGTCTGAAATCACCACCAAGAACAATAGTTTTTCCTCCAAAAGGTGTCTCCCCACTATTTGAGTTAGAGAAACGCAATATATCTCTTAATGACCGATCAACAGCTTCAAAACAATTTCGGTGTGCCATAGGAGCTTCATCCCAAATTATAAGACTTGCTTTTGTCATAAGTTCTGCAATTTGTGAACCTTGTTTAATACCACAAGTTGAACTGTCTGTTACATTTATTGGTATTTGAAATCTTGAATGAGCTGTTCTCCCTCCAGGCAACAATAATGCAGCTATTCCAGATGATGCAATTGCAATGACAATCTTCCCTTCTGAACGCAATCGGCATATAATGGTTTTCCAGAGATAAGTCTTTCCAGTTCCTCCATGCCCATAAACAAAAAAAAAGCCACCTTTATTCTCTGAAACAGAATTAATTACTTCATCATATATATTTCTTTGATCAATATTAAGACCAGTAAGAAGTTTAATATGTTCTGTTGCCAAGGAGTTTCTATCATAATCCAATTCTTCTTGTAGTACTCTGTTGTTACTTTGTCTGAGAAGTAATGCATTTGGATATGGTATTGACTCAAACTCATGCAAAGACCTGCTACTCTTTATCAAAATCTGTTCAATTTCACATAGTGCATAGTTTTGTAACTGAGAGTCATCAAGATGGAGGTTGTCATATCGTAAAATTGTTCTTTGACGATGCAGAATGTCCTCAGATAACAATTGCCAATTTGAAATCCATAATTTATATGGATCTGCAACCTCACAAAAAATCAACATTGTAACAAAAAGTTCTCGTAGTTGTTTCCCCGAAGCCCAGTACGATGCATGATTCAAAGCTTCATGCCATTCTTTATCATCATCAAGCAAACCAAGTGCATAACATGTTGATCTAAAAGTTGGATACACAACATTATTTATAGTTCTCATTTCCTCAAATGATCTAGCTCCTTTAATAACATTGAGTAGCATCCGCAAATAAAACCGTTCTCCACTTGCAGGATGAGCATAATATATACGCCCAATACATCTTCCAGATTTTCTCAATTTCCATTCTTTGTCTTTACTATGCCAAACCCATTTAGTAGGAAATTCAGAGTAAGTCAACTCCCTTGCTTCTTCATACAATGCATTAGCTTTCATCCACTCTGTAAATTTGCTTTTTCCGATACCTGGCTTGTCCACAACATTATCTAAATAATCAGTATCTTCAAAAACAACTGGTTGTTCGTCTTCATTGTGAAAGCTGAGTCTTTGAACAGCAGGTTCTCGATGGTGAATTGCAAACTCGAATATCCTCCAACATGCCTCTATGGCAGACACATATCTACAATTTAAATATGTCTTAACTTCATCAGTATCTGTCATATGTTGCACTCCAGTAGAGGAATCAACATGTAAATTTTCTTCAAGAATCAAAGTTGCACGATCAGGTCCTTTTGTTATATACTTAAATAAGTACTTGATAGATCTTGAACGATTACACCACTCAACATTAATGTGTGCTTGAAATTTCACCAATAACTCAATATTGTGTGGAACTATAAATCGATTATCAAGTTTGATTTCATTCCTTTCAACAAATCTTCCATTATTCCTTCTTCTATATATTGGGAACCCATCTTCATCAACAGTGGTTTGCGAACAAAATTTTTTAGGGAAGTGCTTTGTACATTTGTTTTCAATCATACAACCTGCCCTTGAATTAATAGAGCCGCAAGGACCATGGACCATATATTGTTTGACAGCTTCATAAAGTAAAGGTTCTTCATTCAAATCAGGAATTTCTGCTGAGATAATTCTATCAATTTCTGCTGCTGTAGGATGCTTGTCATCATGATGTAGAAAAAGTAAAATATGTGCATGAGGTAACCCTCTCTTTTGATATTCAACAGTGTAGACAACTGCCACCAAAACAGTAAATTAGTTACATTTATTTAGATTTATTATTAAGCCAAGCAAGAAATAAGGAAAAAAAAATTTAAATATTAAGTTTAGAATACCTGCAATTACTTTCCCAAAGTGTTGACCATGCTTTAAATCATTTAAGAGTTGATCAAGCTTTATCTTGAACACTCTTGCAACCACATCAGGCCGATCTTCTACTTTCTGCCCAGGTTTCCTAGATAGGAAAAGATCAATTTCTGGCCATTTTGTGTTGCATGTGAAAGTAATAAATAGGTCCGGATAACCTGCCCATCTACAGATTGCCATTGCATCTTGATAGTTTTCAATCATATACCTCGGACTTCCAGTGAAACTTGAAGGTAGAACAAATCGTTTGCCTGAAGATGCAGGGGTGGTATCTCCTCTCATAACTGCATCTTTCAGTCCTTTATACAATTCTATCCTTAATTTGTGTTGGTTATGTTTTACCCACATAAGCCGGATTTCTTCAATACATGTGTAGGCATCTACATCAAATTGTTGAAACAATCTACCACCGTATACCAAAGTATGTCCCTCATGTTCACGTTCTTGCAATCGATATGCATAGTATTCTCTCATTGTAACAGAATCAGTTGTATCAGATCTGATTCCATCTACATTACTATACAAAATACCGAGCCTAAAACCATCTTCACCATATGGGAACAAAAGGGGATATCGTAATGCCATGTATGAAGGATGCAACACATTAATACGTTGTAACCCTCCTTCTTTTAACTCTACAATAATATCGCGATGTGCATTCTCAGCACCAATATCACCAACGATAATTGCTGCAATTTCTGAACATGTAGGCAGGTTATATACTCTGCCATCTGTAGTTCGGGAGCCAATAAGGCGCAATCTTAATTGGTGAACATCAGTATCAATGAAACGGTCTCTAGACATTCGAAATATCTTCACCAAAGTGTTTGATTCATCAAACACTTGGACCAATGCATCAACAATAGATGGATCAAGGTCACTATTAATTTGACCATTGCTAAAGACGTTCATTCTATGTTGAACTTCATTTTCAGTATCGTAGAAATATAATTGTGCAAATTGTGAATCCTCACCATCATTAGGAAGAAGAGTTCCAATTCTATGATGGTTTTGGCCATTAAGTTTGAAAATGTAAGGGTGTCTTCCATCGTTAATTCTACTATCTACTTTACCACCCATAGATGTCATTGCGAACATTGCATTATAAGTTCTGATTAGAGTTCTGAATGTTTTAGATTTTTGACTACCAAGGGGATCTAAAAGCTCATCAATAAGAGGAGGTGCTTTCCTAAGCAAAGGTAACTTAACCTTACCCTGCATACAACAGAGAGAGAATTTTGGGTTCTTAGGCCTCTTAGATTTGAGAGTTCTCTCTTCATACCATAAAATTGAACCGCAATGCACGCATACATGAGAAGGCGAGCCAAAATTCCAAGGTTCAGTAAATCTTCCTATATGAATTTCAAAATATGAGAACAACAATAATGATGTAAACAAAAATGAATATCAATTTTTTTTTCCTTATAAATTTAAGTCATTTACTTGGAAATTCTTCACAACCACTCTCATTTTCTGATTCTTGTATTTCTTGAGGTATATCACAATTATTGAATCCATCTTCTACCAAAGTAGCAGTTGTACTTATGTTCAATCTAGTTTCTTCATAGGAATGATCCATGTCAACATCAATATCTAATAATCAAATGTGAATTGAAAGTTTTATTTTCCAATTTTTAGGAAGCAATATTTAAAGAATTTATAAACACAAAATGGCAGAAAGAGAAACGAACCTCTTGACGCATAAAAATCCATATTTGTACCAGGTGAATGCAACATAGAGTACTCATGAGTTAATGCTATTCTATCCCTCTTGTTTTTATTCCTCTTTTCATCAATGACCACTTTCCTGGATTTCCTAGACTGGGCAAGTTTATTTTGTAAACTATTTTTCCTTTGATGCCATTTTCTGCTGGATCGCCTCTCAAACATTAGTAGCCGTCTTTTTAATCGCGCTTGTCTTGCATTTCCCTTTTTTTTTTTTTTTTTGAAAAGACAGGAATGTACTGCTACAAACTGAATCCTATAAAACATGTGATTGTGTGTTATATAATTATTTAAAATTCAGAAAACATGGCAGGTTTATATAAATGAAATATTACAAATTTTGAATCAACACCAAACAAACACTGATGGCAATAAATGCAAGAGACCGAAATACATATATAAACAATGCTGTTCTATTTTGCAGGTATGTTTGATCATATCTAAAACAAATTAATAAAGTAATAATATACGTCATTGACATATTCAATCTTTATTTAAGAGACTGATTTTCAATTTGGTAATCATAAGCACTCAATAAGACAGCAAGAATCAAGATTGATTACACTAAAGTTTCTCAAATTTTTTAGGTTTTGCTTCAAAATTACAGGGAAAAGCTAAGATACACACAATAAAAATAAATGAATAAACAAAATAAACAAAACTAACAACAACAACATTTAAAAAAACCTGTAAATAAGCTGAACCCAATAGTCTCAGCAGTACGAAAATTAAAAGAAACAAAGTCTAATAAGCATTCTAGTAAATCAACGACATATATCAATAAGAAAATAATAGTAAAATTAAATATCAAGAAGAAAAACAATAAAGGTGATCAGGAAAAATGCAGTTCAATCTGCAAAAACTCGGTAATTAACATTTAAAAACAATAATTTTACTCACTAAAAATTAAAAAAAAACAAAGTGAAACAAAGTGGGTGTCAAATTAATTATTGGAAGGAGGGAGATGTTTATTTTGCATTTTTTTCTTTTACCAACTACTTATTCCTATGAATGTAGATCATCTAATGACTTAGTTTGTTCCTCACCTTGAGCATGTAAACCTGACATAGTGACATTAAAATGAACTTAAACACATCATATATTTAAAATCACAAACTTGAAAGATAACAAATTTACATACAAATGAACCAATAAGTTACATATACGCTGAAAAGAAATGCATCATTTCAAAATTAATGCTTATTAAAGAAAAAGTGTTTGCTTACTGGCTAAGATCAGATTATGTAGTAGCTTTTGTTAAGGAGTGTTGTTTTCTACAGTGGTACATATCATGGGACTTCATTTTTTAAGGAGGAATTTAGATCTAAACTTAAAGAAGAGTGTTAAAATAATAATTACATGATCAACTTCTTCATTTTATAATAGCCTGAACTTTTAGAATACACATAGTTTAACTTCTTCATTTTCTAATAATAATTCAATTTCTTACCTTGAAAATTCTGCTCCTTTTATTTTTTTTAAACAGATTCTGTTTCAACACTGAATGAAAAAATCCACCACTGTCAGTAAAGCATGCCAACCAAAAAGTGTAAAGTTTTGTCATCTAGAAGAAACTGGTGATATTATGAAACTAATCTTGGTATCAGTGGACACTTCAAATCCCACAACCTGTAATGAAGTGAATTCAAATAAACGATAAATCGGGCAAAACTGTTATGGAACTTTGACACTCCATGCTGATGTTGCCTTTTGATACTCAGGTATGAATTTTATATAATAATAACGCTAACAAAGATATTCTTGACAAATAAATCATATTCACTCATTTGTTACACTCTGCTTGAATAGATTGTAACATTGACTGCCTTAATTTCTTACTCCAATTCCACGCCATCTCTCACATTGCAAAAATGCATAAAACTAATGAATTTCAACGTTTTAACCAACAATGTCTAGTAACTGACCAATTCATAGAATTCAAAATTCTATGTATAGACTTCTCTGATTATGGGATCAGATCTAGGGTATGAATGAAAAGAGTAACCAACCTAGCATCAACACATGACAGGTTCTCTGCTTGTCTCCTTAATTTATCGAAATTTCATGGTATTTAAATACCATAAGTAATCCACAATTAGCAAAGTAAACTAACAAACAAAATTGAAAGTTGAAACAAACAAAAAAATAAAACTTAGAATTGGCTGCAATTACTTTTACTATTATACCTTCAGATTTCACAATCTAAACCCATTAAAACCCAACATCAAAAACAACAAAAGCAAGTCTTAAAAGTCTTTTTAAAAATGTCAACTAAAATCTACTAAGTAATAATCTTAGTAATTAAAAAAATAATACTATCAGATCTTAAAAGAAAGCTACAACATATTAAGAAGATGAACCCTTAATGGACACATCTAATAAATATAACCTCTGTTAGCAGAGAAAGTAAAACCTAATGTATGCTGATTATTGAAAAAAATGCTAAGAAATGAACCATTATTGAACAACAAACATGTTTTTTTCTTTAGGTTTGCTCGTTTGTCTCTCTGAATTATGATAAATCAAGAAGGAAGCATCTAAATAAAGAGTATAACGCATCAAGTAACAAAATGCTGACCTTGGGTATAGGTGCAGCAGAAAAGAAGCGAAACAAAGTGGGTGTCAAATTAATTATTGGAAGGAGGGAGAGGTTTTATTTAATGACTTAGATTGTCCTTGATGACAGTAAACAATCAAAGATTATAATTTGAGGCCTAAACTTTGAAAGAGAGAGAATAAACATCCGGATTTTAATTCAAATTCAAATAACAAAAATAATCAGCATATGTAGAGGTCGTTCTAATTTATAAATGGCCTTTCATGATTCTAGGATTCTGCCATTCTTGTCCATGCCATAAGCATTAATATTCATAACAAATTAAATTAGTAAATAACAGAATACTGGAATTGTTTTTCCATGAAATCAAAAGACCAAAACCAACAAAACCAAAAAAGAATAAATGCTGTAAAGGCCACAAACCAAATATAAAACCTGGTTTGAAACTGAAACTAATGATTGCATAATCATCACTAATAGAAATTCAAATCCTTCAAAACCAACACAATGTAATCATTGAGCTACACTGAATAGTAAAATTGAACTAAAACAAATAAGCCAAATTAATTGCAAGGCCGAGCAAACATAATAATCAAGATCCATGGACTAATGCAAAACATTAATCGAAGACAATTAGTGAATTACTGGATCAATAGAAGTACGCAGAATATTGTTGTTCTTTGGTCATTCAAGTGGAACCAAGAATTAAAAACGTTTGCATAATATTTTATTGGCTTATTTTAAGCAATATGTTGGTTATTTAATCAAATTCAATAAACAAAAAAGAAACATAATTTACTGCCAATAAAAATGTATTCATTCTTTAAAACAATTATACATTCCTTTAAACAAATATACAATCAAACGGAAAAACATGACTTTTTAGCACAAACATTAAAGAGGTTTTAGACTTTCTCGTTTCAAATAATAGATGCTCAGAGCAGCAACATTGAGAAATCAGCCATTATTAAATGGCAAACATGTTTTTCCCTAAATATATTCAAGGACTAAACCCCATGATGGCACTCACAAAGAAGCTGGATTATAATAAATCAAGAAGAAAGCATCAAATGTAGGGCACTGTGTAAATATGGTGGAGGTACCAAATGCAGGCCACTAAAAGCATAGCATTTTTAAAAAGTCATTACAGTTTTTCAATTCAGTAAAATACAAAATAAGAATTCATTGAATTTTGAAAAAAAAAATGAAGAAAAAAGCAGATTAAAATATGCAATTCAGAGCCTAATCAAAACCTAACAGATCAACGGAGAAAATTTAATTCAAATCATGAGATAAATAGAGGGAAAATTAGGCTATCCAAACCACTTAGTTTGATGGAGCAACTCTAATTCAAAATCACAGCAACAACCAATAGTCTAAGGTAAATTGTCTATGCCAACTTCTAAATTTTAGTATATATTTAGTGCTTTAACTTAATTCCATGAACTTACAGATAAATGTGGTCACTATTCCACTAACAAATGTGCAATTAAACAAATAGGTAAGAAATACACCAGAACATCAAAACAAAGAATCATAAGCTTTGCATATGAAGAAGAATCCAACAAATTTAGACAATATTTATACATTTTGGTGAAGATAGATTCAGCTCTTACAAAAGATGATCTTGAACAACATTGAACAAACAATAATAATTATGAAAACAAAGAAAGTATTTTAACAATAAATAAACAAAAGGCAGTTGAAGAAACAAAACAAAATTGAATGTGAACTGCTTTAATTAAACAAAGTAAATATTTACACTAACATAACTACTTAATTCATTATTCACATCATCCCACTGCAATGACTCATCTTACTCTGAGTGAACAAATATATGATTGACAGATACAGACTAATACAAATTAAGGTCATACCTCATTTTAAATAAAACTTACTAATTTAAAGAAATAGGTTCACCCTCTCTATCAAGCCAATGCTAAATCAGAATTAGTCGAACCAAAATAACTACGTCTAAGTCATTTCCCTCAATAGACTAATAATGCAGTTAAAAAAACTGTCAGCTTTGACTATAATTCAATCATAATTAATATCAAACTTAAAAAGAAAAAGAATTTTAGGAGTTAGAAGGTTAACTACTATTCAACAACATTGGCACCAGATGACCTGGTATTGCCTCTGTTTACCCTTTGAAAAAAATATTCAATGGATATGAAAACCTCTATTTTAGTTCCATTTTTATTTGATTATATGGTGTTCTTATTGTCAAGGAAACCCTACATAATAATGGAGTAGGCATGAAGATGTAAGAAAAGCCGGAATAAATATGTTTTAATACTATTATTAAAAGGCTTTGCTAAGTTAGGTTGAAGAAGATCACTAAACACCAATACAATCTAACTCGAGTAGAAGTAAAATCATAGAAAGATGCTAATACTAAATGCAAGAAGAGAGCAATTAACTAACAACACAAATATACATAAGAATTGAATCTCACATAAAATACTCATTTTCAAATTGTAAACTGCTTAGTGCCTGACTCTCATGAATTCCCTCCCAAAGACTGGAGTTGATCAATGGGTGCTGCTCCACCCTTAATCACTGGACCTATTCCTATCTATTTCAGCTATTCAAATACTTATATTTACTAAAAACAAAAAAATTGTATTTGTAAAGAACCTGTGATTGGCTGCAAGTATCTTCAAAGGGAGATTTCTACATAGTAGAAGATGAACAGTTTGGTGCGATTCAACACCATTTCAATCTCTTTTACCAAAAAACAATAATCCCAAAAAGAATCAAATCTAACCCAAATACCCAAAACAAAAACAATTCTAACCCAAAAACCGTAGCTAAAACAAAATCTAAACCATATAATCATGAACTGATACCAAAAAACCAATAGTTAAAAAACAATAGTTTATATATCCGCACATGAATCTATATATATTCATTTAATCTAAGGATATTAAAGCATACAAATGATGTCAAGCACATAATTCCATAGATAAATCAGAATGATAACAAAGATTCTAGTGCTTCAACTATTACATAATAAAACAAAGAAGTTATATCATATCTCAATAAACCTAGCAATCTCATTAGCGGTGTGCATCTGTAACCATAGCTTTTACGAATCAAGTTTGTACCTATATAAAATTATATATATGCCAAGCCACAGTATCCGAAAATTGAATGAATATATCACATATATCAATCACAGCACACAGATTTATCGAACAATAGTTTTAAAACAAAATTATGCAGGAAAATTGGTGCGTACCTTTCGCCGGAATAGCACCGATCCTTAACTCCGTATCTCAAAACCTCTGGGACGTTTGATCGTATTTCGCTCTGACAGATGCCGATTGTGATGGTCTAAGTCCGGCAGGGAATGGTGGTGGCCGTCCGTACGGATTTCCACTGGTTCGCAGAGTCTGAAGAGAAGAGGTCGCTAGGGTTTTAATGGCAAAACAGATCTAGAATATTCCGCAGATTCACGGAAACAGGGGAAACTTATCCCGAAATCACAGGGAAGTTTCAAAACCGAATCAAAACAACAAAAACTCATCGAGAAAGAGAGGGAAAGAGAGAAGAACGTACCTGAAAAACTCAAAAGGGGATAGCGATGGTCGGCCAAACGAACCTCCAGTGTGGCGCAAGTTTTTTTTTTTCTTTTTTTTTTTGCAGAGTTTGATGTGAAGAGATCGCCGGGGTTTTTTTCTCCTACCCTTTCTCTCTATCGCAGCATCGCTAGGGTTTTTTTAGAGAGAGAAAATGTTAAGGAAACTCTGATGTGAAGAGGCTTAGGTTTTTTTAGTTGTGATCTTTTTTTTTAATCTTAATTTTAACCCCTTTTTTATTTTAATATATACACCAGGAGAGGCGTTCAAACGTAAGCAAAAGTTAAAATGTTTAGAATTCTCAAACGGTGTACCGTGCGGCTTATTTAAGATTAAACTGCATACGTGTCAGTTTTTAAAGGGGCCTTTTTTCATACTATTAAATCTCTCCTCCTCAAACTATCGAATTATTATTATTATTATTATTATTATTATTATTATTATTATTATTAAAAAAGGAACACTGTAGAGAGGAAAGAACAATAAAAAAAAAAAAAAAAAAAACAATAGAATAGATAGAAGAAGGGTTATATTATTCAATTCATTACTACACATAATCTTTGAATCATGTTGGCTAGTGATACTATCGCTTGAATCTGGATTGATAGAGTTCTCTTGTCACTTTATATTTTTCATAATGGAATTGAATAAAGCTAAAAATTTAAATATATCTATTATATATAATGGGTTAAATTGGTGTGTGTGTGTGTGTATGACAGTTAAAATGGGTAATTAAGAACATCAATTACTAATTTTTAGTAAGTAGGGACATTTTTTGTTTTTTTGTTTTTGGTTCAAAGTTAATGGCCTTGGATTGATATCATTAACAAGAGAGTCAAGAATAAAAACAAAAAATACGCGTAAATATATCTATTATGTATATAGTTTTCCACTACTAATTTTATACAAAAGAGAAAAACAAATAAAAAATTGTTTCTTCTCTTCACTTGAATTTGATAATTTCTATATGAAAAAAATATATATATATATATATGTATATATATAAAAGGTACAATGATGGTGGTAATGGCCATCCACAGTGGCATGGCCATTGCCTTGATGACTTTGAAATTAATAGACTCAATAAAAAAGGTCTAAAAAATAAATTTGTGATTTTGAATGTCATTGGTTCGATCATTACAGGTGTTATAATCGAGATTTTAGGGACTTGGACTTGCATAATTTCTGCCGACATCTTATGGATCATGTTTATTATTTAGGTTTCTCTAGTAATGACAATAGTAATTGTCATCCTTAGTGGCATGGCCATTGCCCTGATGACTTTGAAATTGACACTCAAAAAAAAAAAAAAAAAAAAAACAAACAAACAAACAGATCTAAAAAATAAATTTGCGATTTTGAATGTCATTGGTTCAATCATTGCAAGTCTTATAATCGAGATTTTAGGGATTTGGACTTGCATAATTACTGTCGACGTCCTATGGATCATGTCCATTATTAGGGACTCTCAAGTAATGACGATTATTTCTCATTTGATGTTAACACTGACTACTCCATTGTTTCTTTTTGAAGAACCACCTAAAATTAAAGGAGCACTCATTGTTATAATATTTAAAAGAATAATGCTAGAGATACAAATTTTTTTACAAAAAAATTTACAAACTGCTGATATGTTGAGTGGTTATTAGTAAATAAAAAGATGATGTTAATGGTGGGCCTAGTTGAAAACCAATAAAAAGCTATCCACATCAACAATTTGTAAAATAGTTTGTGACTGTAGCATTACTTTATTCAAAATCTCAATTGCATTTGGAGCGGTATTAACATTAAAGTTAGATGGTGTAATTTCAATTTAGCATATAAAAAATTTAATGTAGATGTAGATGTATATGTATATGTTTATATTATTGTTTATGAAGTTTTTATTAAAAAAAAAAGAAACGATATGTGCTTTATATATATATATATATATATATATAGGAGGGATTTGGGATTTTAAATTTGGTAAATGAAAAATAAACATGATATGTTAACATCTTATGAAAGTAAAGTTTGGAAGAGTGTCATTCCATGAAACTGAAATAGTGATTTTTGTAATTTACCCCATTCGTTATCATATTTTGTCATCATTAATTAGGTAAGATAAGGATAGAGATATAATGACATAGTGGTATGCGTAAGTCAACTTGGGTTAGTTTGGAGTATTTTCATTCTGGTCAATTTGGATTGAGAAATTTCTAATCCAACTCAACCATTAAGGTGTTGCGATTTTGTTAGGCCTTATAAAACCAAAACAAAATGTTATTTATCAAAAAAATAAAATAAAATAAAAAATTGTTAAATTACACTAACTTTCACTGAGGAACCACTTCCAATTTTCTATGACACTTAGCCCCCTAAAATTATTATTATTTCGATCATATAACAAATCTTGTTAGTAAGCATTAATGTATGAGCGGTGCAACATCCACAACATTTTCACAACGAATCGTGGGTAGTTAGGTGTTATTAGTTCAAATTTGAACCTAATACTAAGATTACTTTTTTGCCCCAACAATAACAACCAATAACAATTTGCCACTTAGAATTTGTTGTGAAAATGTTACAAACATAGCATTTCTCTTAATGTTATTCCAAATGATAATTTAATTTGAAAAAAATATGGATGTTGACTGAATTGGAATTGATATAAATGGTTATAGAGGGTTATTTGCTATATGAATTAAAACCTTTAGGATGTCATATTGTTTATAAAAATAAGATTGTGTTTTGACATTTCCCCAAATCTCATAGTAGATTGTTTTAATTTGCCCTGAAAAGTTAGGCTTTCATTTAATTATTTATATCCATTGTTCTATAAATAACTAGCTTGTAACCTCATGTATATGCATGAATATATTTAAAAGATATACATTAAGATGCATAGTATAATTCCTATATATATAATTTAAATACTATTGATATATAGTCATTCTTATATTTTGTTAACTCTTGAAAAAATCAAGAATATTATTAGGTAGAAAATGTAAATTTTCCATTTTTTTTTATAAAAAATATTTTATGAACTCTTAATTTTTGTTTTTGTGAAGCACTTTTTTTTCTTATTTTTTTATAGTTCATTAATTCTAGACTTTTTTATTTTTGTACTCAATAACTCACTTGGATGAATATTTATGATGTGGTCTCACAATTGGCGCCAAAATTAAGAAAAAAAACTCTCTTAAAATAAATAATTTATGACACATGGCGCAAAAATACCAAAATAAACCAAACAATAAATATAAACTAAATCTCAAAATCCAAGTTTCTATGGTTAACAATATTAATTAAAAAAAATCTCAAAATCCAAGTTTCTATCATTAATAATAACTAGTAAGTTGCATGTGCGTTACACAGATAATATTATAATGTTTTATGTAAGATGGCTTTGGAAAATGCTGTACATATATTATATATGCATAATTATTATAGAGTTTTGTCAGTCATGAGTTCATCATAAGAAGCAACATTTATATATTGCATACACATATCCATTATAATTAATGAAAAATAAGAAAACAACTTTTGAGGAATATTGTAGAATAAAAATTGATATAGAATGTGTATTTCTCTTTCTTCTTAATTCTAAAACAAAAATACACATCCCAAACACCTACAGTTAATCACAGTCTTTACATTCATAAGTCCACGACGTCTGACCTTATCATAATAGTTAATCTACGAAGCTTGCTAGTAACACTAAAGTCAAACTAAACCTTAGTCTCTATAGAGATCATTCAAGGCCTAATCATGTGTGTCTTCTTCATAAGGCAATTTATGGTCTTAAGCAAGCCCCAAGGGCTTGGTTTGATAGCTTTACCACTCAGTTCTTCCATCTTGGGTTTCATGCTTCTGGGGCTGACAGTAACTTGTTTATCCTCATTCACTCTTCTTGTGTGGTTTATCTTCTTTTCTATGTTGATGATATTATCATTACTGGCAGCAATTCTTCCTTTGTTTCAGACATTATTCATCAGCTCAGTGCAGCTTTTGCTCTTAAGGATCTTGGAACATTGAGTTATTTTCTTGGTTTGCAGTTTGAGTATACTCCTACTGGTATCTTTGTTCATCAGTCAAAGTATGCTAAGGATCTTCTCATCAAGTTCAATATGCTTGATTGTAAACCATGCTCCAATCCTTGTTCTTCTTCTCATCATTTGGTTCTTGCCAATAGTCCTTTGTTGACTGATCCTACTGCCTACAGAAGTCTGGTTGGAGCCCTTCAGTATATGACTTTTACTAGGCCTGATCTTTCATATGCTGTCCAACAAGCTTGTCAGTTTATGAGTCACCCTACTTCTCATCATCTTGTTGCTGCCAAACGAATTTTGAGATATATCAAGGGGTCCTTGCAGCTGGGTATTCATTTTCAAAAAGGTTCTCTTGCCTTATCTGCCTATAGTGATGCAGATTGGGCAGGGGACCCTATTAACCGAAGGTCTATCATAGGCATGGTAGTTTTCTTAGGCAATTCTCCAATTACTTGGTCAGCCAAAAAGCAACCAACTGTCTCTAGGAGTTCTACAGAGGCTGAATATAGAGCATTTGATATTACTGTAGTTGAGCTCTATTGGTTAAGGATGCTTTTGAAGGATTTAGGGGTTTATT
Source organism: Notholithocarpus densiflorus (assembly GCA_030021035.2). Taxonomy (NCBI): domain Eukaryota; kingdom Viridiplantae; phylum Streptophyta; class Magnoliopsida; order Fagales; family Fagaceae; genus Notholithocarpus; species Notholithocarpus densiflorus. The sequence continues at coordinate 258,296 of JARYZH020000146.1, forward strand.
TGTATCATCCCCCTATTTTATGGTGTGATAATGTCTCTACCCTTTCTTTGGCTTCTAATCCTATTTTACATGCTCAGTCCAAACATATAGAGGTGGATTATCATTTTATTTGTGAAAAGGTTGTTAATAGGGACATGCTTGTTAAGTTCATCTCTACTTATGATCAGTTGGCTGATTTATTTACTAAGGCTCTTCCTTTTCCTCGATTTCATGCTTTGCTCACCAATCTAATGGGAGTTCCTCCCCTTAGCTTGCGAGGGGATGTAAAGCCACAATAGACTTAGTGCAGATAAGAGTATTGTTCTGCAGAATACACTCTAGTAGTGCAGCCATTGAGTCACACGACATGTAGTTTAGTGAGGAGTGATGAGTGTCAATTCTGGTAGGGTAGAGATGCCACGTGTCCTGTGATGATTGAATGGTTAGAAAGTTTGTTATTCCAAGAGTGTTTCCCGCTGAGTTAGTTAGAGTTTGTTAGGGAAATCTCCATGTATAAATATCTCATTACTTGTAATTTTATCAAAGTGAATCAATAATACAATTTTCAAGATACATTGAATCTAGACTTTTCTCTCTAGAATAACTTGGTTTTTCATGGTATCAGAGCCATTAATGGCGTCCTCTGCTTCTTCGAGTTCACCCTCTGCTTCTTCAAGTTCTACAAGTACCACTGCTTCTAATCATGGCATCAATTCATCACTGTTGCTTCTCTCTAATATGGCGAGTATGGTAATTGTAAAGCTAGACTACAATAACTACTTGGTTTGGAGGCACCAGATCGAAGTAATCTTGGAGGCCTATTCTTTGATTAGCTTCATCGAAGAATCCAATGGAGCTCCTGATCCATTCATGAAGGATAGCTCAGGGAATTATACCCCTGAAGCAAATCTTGAATATGTTTACTGAAAGAATCATGAACAAGCACTGTTTATGTTTCTCAATTCTACTCTGTCTCCACCAATTCTTGCTCTTACAATGGGGCAGAAATCAGGGAGAGGAGTATGGAAGATTCTTGAGAAACATTTTGACGTTTTGCCTCTATTTCTTGCTCTCATATTCTTGGTTTGAGGGATGAGTTGATGAGTCTCAAGAAAGGAACTGAGTCAATTGATAGTTTCTTTCAGAGGATTAAAGAATTTCGTGAAAAATTGAGTGTTGTTGCTGTTTGTGTAGATGAAGAAGAGCTGATTCATCTAGCACTTGAGGCACTTCCTCCTGAGTATGATGCGTTTTGCTCTACAATCAGGACCAGGAATGATGTGTTTAGTCTTGAAGAATTGAACATTATATTGAATTCTAAAGAACGATCCATCAAGAAACGTTCTATTTACAAGGAATCTACATCATTAGCTATGTCTATGAATCACTTTAATAACAATTTCAATAATTCCAATAATCGTGGCAGAGGAAAGAACAATGGTAACAGAGGTCGTGGTAATGGTAGAGGTAATGGTAATTCTCAGTTTCATGGGTGAATGCTCTAAAATGTGTGAAAATACAAGAGCTATTTAGACCCCCAAATTAAAATTACGGCTCGATATATTTTACTCTAACTTATATAAAGTGCGGAAAAAAGTAAATGCAAGCGTGTAAACAAACAAGCTACTCTAACCCATATTCATAATAACATAGTAGTAAAATGAAAGGTAAAAGAGTAGGGAAGAAGAATGCAAACACAAGATAACACGCCGATGTGTTATTGAAGAGGAAACCGAAGTACTCGGCGTAAAACCTCTCCACCGCCCTCCAAGCGGTAATCGATCTACTAGACAATCAGTTGGGATACATGGGTTAGCAAGAGACCCTCCAAGCCTAATCTACCTGATGCACCTTAGCCCTCCAAGCTCCTACTCCAACAAGGCTTCTCGGAACCATGTCTTATCTAGCTCTCCGGATCCTACAATACACCCGATTGCATTCGCCAATTCCTAGCTTCTTCCAATACTTCCCAGCAGCACCAAAAGCTCACTGAACACTCTAAAAGGGTGTGGTAAGTGTTTGGGCTGTCAACCTCTCAATGGAATGAAAATGGAGAGGTAGGAGTTGAGGAAAATCCACAAGCAATAGTGTAGAGATATGTGGGTATAACAATCTCTAAGTCTCAAGGTTTGTGTTTAGGGTTTTCTCTCAGAAGCACTCCTCAACATTTATGGGTAATGTGGGTATATATAGTGTGGGTGAAGGGTATGAAAGTCTCACTTAAAAATCCTCCAGGCAGAATGTTTCGCGAGTACCTCGCGGGAAGGCCTTACCTGCGAGACACTCGCGAAAACGACAGCTTGGCACGACTCTTCAGCTTCCAGTCATGTGCTCCTCATGTGGCTCTTTTGCGGGTTAACTTCTCGCGAGCTTCTCACGAAATCCACTAATTCTTCAATTAAGCTTAAGTCTTCACCAACTTAATACTAAACCCAATAGAATAAAATCCCACAAAATACAAGGAACAAAATTAAAGCAATTACAACACTTTTTGTCATGGAATAAAGCCGACATAGAACATAGTTGTAAATCACAACTTTAGAATGGGAATTTTAGTCCTGGTAATGGTGGTCAAGCTTATGGATCTTTTGGCAATGGTCAAGGTTCATTCTTTGGATCTCCAAGTGGTCCTAGTTCTTCACAATTTCAGTCTAAGTCTGGCTCACATCCTTCGCAGAATCAGAGGCCTACTTGTCAAATCTATGGCAAGAATGGTCATATTGCCCTTGATTGCTACCACAGGATGAATTTTGCCTATCAAGGGAGGCATGCTCCAGCCAAACTTGCTTCAATGGCTGCAAGTTCTATGGCTGCAGCTGTTAATTCTACTCAGAATTCATAGTGGCTCACTAATACTGGAGCTTCTGATCATGTTACTCCTAATTTGGCTTAACTCTCTCTTCATCAGCAATCTACTGTTGGTAATGAATCAGTCACAATTGGCAATGGGCAAGAATTACCAGTCACTCATATTGGCAATGGTAAACTAGCTACTCCCTCTCATGCTTTCAAACTTAATAATATTCTTTGTGTTCCTCAACTTGCATCAAACTTACTTTCTGTTCATAAATTATGCCTTCAAAATAATGTTTTTTGTTATTTTGATGCATACAAGTTCTTAATTCAGGATTTACCTATGGGGAAAATTCTTTACAAAAGTTTGAGTAAAGATGGAGTTTATCCTATTCCTCAACTATCCAATCTTTCTTCTTCATCTATCAACTCTACTGGCTTTGTTGCTGTGTCTGATCATGCTTTACTTTGGCATAAAAGGCTTGGTCATCCTTGCTCCAGGATTCTTCATTCTACTTTATCTGATTTTCAATCTATTCATGTTCCTGTTAATAGTGACATTTGTTCCCAATGTCCAGCTTGTATAAGTGCTAAAATGCACAATCATTATGTACCTAAACATGTACCAGATTCCTCTTTTCCTTTAGAATTGGTTCATTCTGATGTATAGGGCCCTGCTCCAATTGTTTCTGAACTTGGCCACAGGTTTTATGTCATTTTTGTGGATGATTTTACTCGTTTCTCATGGATGTTTTTACTTAGACATAAATCAGATGTGTTCAATGTTTTTGTTCATTTTAAAGCTCTTGTTGAGAATCAATTTAACACTACTATTAAGGTTTTGAGGTCTGATAGGGGCGGTGAGTATGATAATCATAAATTCAAGTCTTTTTGTTTGTCTCATGGAATTCAGCATCAATTTTCTTGTCCATATACACCTCACCAGAATGGTATTGCTGAGAGAAAACATAGGCATATAGTTGAGAGTGGTCTTGCTATGCTTCATCAATCTCAACTTCATTTGTCCTTTTGGTCCTATGCCTTCAGCACTGCCATTTTCTTGATTAATAGGATTCCATCTTCAGTCTTGAATTTTGTCTCACCTTGGGAAAGACTTTTTCATAAGAAACCATCCTTGTAGGCTTTAAAATCTTTTGGTTGTGCATGTTACCCTTTGCTTAGGTCCTAACCTTCCAATAAGCTTTAACCTAAGTCCTTCCAATGCATTTTCTTAGGTTATCCTCCTATGTCAAAAGGCTATATTTGCTTAGATGTTGCTTCTGGTAGGATTTACATTTCTAGTCTTGCTATATTTCATGAGTCTATTTTTCCTTCATACTCTTTAGTCTCTTCTACTTCAGCCCCTTCTATGTCTCCTTCTGTCACTCCCTCTGCTGATGTTTGGTTAGCTTCCATACTTTCTTTACCTGTTGAATCTTCTATACCTATTGCATCCTCCTTCCCTGTTGTTTCTCCATCCTCTTCTCTAGTGCCTGATAGCCCTACTTCTAATGTTCCTTCTTTGTCTGACCTTCCTCTCCTTGCCCTTCCCTCTTTGGATTCTCATTATGTTCCTTCTTCCTCTCTTCCTTCTTCTGATACTTCTATTGTTCTTGTGGTTGATACCCCTGCTGCCAATGTCCATCCTATGGTGACTAGATCCAAAAATGGTATATTTAAGCCCAAAGCTCTTGCTGTTGCTACTAATTATACTACCATTGAACCTTCTTCATATTTTGTGGCTTCCAAGCACAAACATTGGGTTGAGGCCATGGATTCTGAGTTCAATAGTTTGCTGCAGTAGAAGACTTGGTCTTTGGTACCTTTTCCCTCTGGTAAGAATGTGGTAGGATGTAAGTGGGTTTTTAAAATCAAAAGGAATAGTGATGGCAGTCTAGCTAGATACAAGGCAAGGTTGGTTGCCAATGGATATCTTCAGCAATATGGATTAGATTATGAGGAGACTTTTAGCCCTGTGGTTAAGCCTACTACTGTCAGGATCATATTGGCTTTGGCTGTTCAATTTGGTTGGTCTTTGAGGCAATTAGATGTTTCTAATGCGTTTTTATATGGTGTTTTGCAAGAAGTGTACAAGGCCCAAACTCCTGGCTATAGAGATCATTCAAGGCCTAATCATGTGTGTCTTCTTCATAAGGCAATTTATGGTCTTAAGCAAGCCCCAAGGGCTTCGTTTGATAGCTTTACCACTCAGTTGTTACATCTTGGGGTTCATGCTTCTGGGGCTGACAATAACTTGTTTATCCTCATTCACTCTTCTTGTGTGATTTATCTTCTTCTCTATATTGATGATATCATCATTACTGGCAGCAATTCTTCCTTTGTTTCAGACATTATTCATCAGCTCAGTGCAGCTTTTGCTCTTAAGGATCTTGGACCATTGATTTATTTTCTTGGTTTGCAGTTTGAGTATACTCCTACTGGTATCTTTGTTCATCAGTTAAAGTATGCTAAGGATCTTCTCATCAAGTTCAATATGCTTGATTGTAAACCATGCTCCAATCCTTGTTCTTCTTCTCATCATTTGGTTCTTGCCAATAGTCCTTTGTTGACTGATCCTACTGCCTACAGAAGTCTAGTTGGAGCCCTTCAGTATATGACTTTTACTAGGCCTGATCTTTCATATGCTATCCAACAGGCTTGTCAGTTTATGAGTCACCCTACTTTTCATCATCTTGTTGCTGCCAAACGAATTTTGAGATATATCAAAGGGTCCTTACAGCTAGGTATTCATTTTCAGAAAGGTTCTCTTGCCTTATCTGCCTATAGTGATGCAGATTAGGCAGGGGCCCCATTGAACGAAGGTCTATCACAGGCATGGTGGTTTTCTTAGGAAAATTCTCCAGTTACTTGGTCAGCCAAAAAGCAACCAACTATCTCTAGGAGTTCTACAGAGGCTGAATATAGAGCACTTGCTATTATTGCAGCTGAGCTCTATTGGTTAAGGATGCTTTTGAAGGATTTAGGGGTTTATTTGTATCATCCCCCTATTTTATGATGTGATAATGTCTCTGCCCTTTCTTTTGCTTCTAATCCTGTTTTTCATGCTCGATCCAAACATATAGAGGTGGATTATCATTTTATTCGTGAAAAGGTTGTTAATAGGGACATGCTTGTTAAGTTCATCTCTACTCATGATCAGTTGGCTGATTTATTTACTAAGGCTCTTCCTTTTCCTCAATTTCATGCTTTGTTCACCAATCTAATGGGAGTTCCTCCCCTTAGCTTGTGGGGGGATGTAAAGCCACATTAGGCTTAGTGCAGATAAGAGTATTGTTCTGCAGAATACACTCTGGTAATGCAGCCATTGAGTCACACAACATGTAGTTTAGTGAGGAGTGATGAGTGTCAATTCTGGTAGGGTAGAGATGCCACGTGTCCTGTGATGATTGAGTGGTTAGAAAGTTTGTTATTCCAAGAGTGTTTCCCGTTGAGTTAGTTAGAGTTTGTTAGGGAAATCTCCATGTATAAATATCTCATTACTTGTAATTTTATCAGAGTGAATCAATAATACAGTTTTCAAGATACATTGAATCTAAACTTTTCTCTCTAGAATAACTTGGTTTTTAAATTATCTCTAATCGGTAAGCAGTTTGAGCAAGCCCTCCATAGAAAGGTTCGTACCTTTAGAGGCACATTGAGCCGCCAAATCTTCCCCTAGGTTGTGCCATGGCATTGGGCCGAGGAGTGCTTTTCGAGCGGAGAGCAACACGGTAGGCAGTTCGCACCGAGAATTTATTGACCTTGTTCTCCTTCCACACCAACACGTCATGGGAGTTGAGATTATTCAACGGCATCGCCAATATCTACTCATTTGTCCTCTGTGAATCTAGCAAACAATTTACCTCTATCCCAACGTCTAGTGTCCTCCTCAATCAATTCGCAGACCTGCATATTCAGTGATGGTTCATTCAAGAACACGAGGGCATGAGGCAGCTAGTCGTGCTTCGCCACTTCAATTGTACGACCATCTCCTATCTACCACCTTGACCCCTCCATTATAATGTCCCTTGCCGCCAATAGTGAGCGCCACAAGAATGAAGGGTCGGAGCCAAGTTCTGCTGCCAAGAAGGAACATCGAGGGAAGTACTACGCCTTATAGACCCTATGGAATAGAGATTGTGTATTATGGATTAGTCTCCAAGCCTGCTTTACTAGCATAGCCATGTTGAATGCATTTAGGTCCCGAAACCCCATCCCTCCTTTCTTTTTGTGGTTGCACAATTTATTCCAGTTTATCTAATGTATTTTCCTCTCTTCATGATCCTTTCCCCACCAGTATTTGGCCAGAAGGGAGTTGATGTTATCACAAATAGACTTAGGCAACCTAAACAAACTCATAGAGTATGTGGGTATAGCTTGCATTACAGTCTTGATCAGGACTTTCCACCCCGCCTTGAAAATGAACTTTTCCTTCCGCCCCATAACACACTTGGATTTTTTTTTTCTTGGAGCTCCTTGAGGTATTTGCCACATGCCATGGGCAAGCCGAGATATTTTTCACAGTCAGTCATTACCCTTGCCCCTAGCATCTGTTGGATGGCGTTTCTCACTTCCTGTTTGGTGCTCTTGCTGAAGAAAAGATATGTTTTTTATCTATTGATGGCTTGACCCGATGCAGCTTCATACTTCTCCAATAGTTTAAGTAAGTTTTGGCACTCCTCCACAATTGCTCGGCAAAATAAAAGACTATCATTAGCAAACAAGAGGTGGAAGATGCACACCCCTTATTGGCTGGTCATAATGCCTTTGATATTGTGGTTTGCCATAGCTTTCCTTAATAGGGCAGATAGCCCCTTTGCAAAAAGTAAAAACAGGTATGGAGATAGTGGGTCCCCCTATTTTATTCCTCGTGATGGCTTGATAAAACCTTTCGGCTCCCCGTTGATCAATACCAAATACGAAGTTGTGGTAATTGTCACCATGGCCATGTGAACCCATCTAGGATCCAAACCAAGCTTCAGCATTATCATATGCAAGAACTCCATTCCATCCGGTCATATGCTTTGCTAATATCCAGTTTAATAGCCATTTGTCCCTTCTTCCCCTTTCTCTGTATTGTTCCATTTAAATGGATGTCCCCGAAATGATTACTAGAATTAGCTTAATTTGCTAGAACTTCTAGGAGCTCTCGAATATGAAAAGCAGTTAGATCCTCCAAATGTGCAGCACTTGCTCCGAATAGATTGCTCCAAATACTTGTATTGCTTTGAAATTATGTAACGAGGCTGATTTTTCCTTCTTTTTGTTGTCAATTTTAGTTTGATTCAATGACAGCAATCGAGTTTTAACAATTAAAAAAAAAATTGAAAAAAAAAAGGTTTCCAATTAAAATTCTTTTACTAAAAGTTTCAAGAAAATTTAAAGGAAATCTAAGGTTTATTCTAATCATTTCAGTCATGTCCCATAATTTTATATTTTAACTAGTATTTTTTTTTTTTTTTATAGAGTCCCATTTGATATTTAGTTTAAATCCTATTAAATTAGAGTCCTATTTGATTTCTATTTGATATTGAATTTAAATCTTATTGAAATTATAAATGATATATATATATATATTGCTAGAATCTCATATATATATATATATATATATAGAGAGAGAGAGAGAGAGAGAGAGGTAAAACTTAAAGAAAATCCAATTAGATTCTACAATTGAAGTCCAATTTTGCGCCATGTATTCTATATTATTTATTTTTAAAGAGTGTTTTTTTTTTTTTTTTTCTTCTAAATTTTGGAGTCAAATGTGAAACCACATCATAATATCCAACCAAGTGAGTTATTGCGTAAAAGAACCAAGGAGTCTAGAATTAATGAACACAAAAAATTTTAAAAAAAAATGGACGATTTACATTTTTTACCTGATAATATTCTTACAAGACTTTTTAAAGAATTAAAAAAGAATATAAGAATGACTATCAATAATAATTAAATTATATATGTAAGAATTATTCTATGCATCTTAATGTATATATTTTTAGTATATCCATGCATATGCACGGGATTACAAGCTAGTTAGTATAATAAATACATTCTCTTATCCTTCCTAAATATTATTTAGGATTTGGGAAATCAAGAGTTTGTACAAAACGTATGTTCTAATTGTACCGAATTGATTTGAATGGACCAAATGGAACAAAATAGACAAAATGGACATAATAGGACCGAATAGACCAAATAATAATGAATGGACTAAATGGGACCAAAGTGGATTGAATGGACCGAATAGGACCAAATTGGACTGCAGACTGAAGTGAACCAAATAGGAGCAATGTGGACTGAATAGGACTGAAGTGGGCTGAATAGCCTAAATAGGATTGAAGCGAATCAAAGTGGATAGAATGGACTGAATAGGACCAATGTGGACCGATTTGGACCAAATAGAACCAAAGTAGATAATGGACCGAATAGGATCAAAGTGGACTGAATAGGACCAATGTGGACTGAATGGACCGAATAAGACCAAATGGGCCGAACTGGACTGACATAGACCAAATGGTTCAAATGGACTAAATAGGACTAAATGGACCGAATAGAACACGACAGAATGGACCGAATAGAACCAATTTGGACCGAATAAGACTTTTGAATATTTATCATTTTTATTGCATTTTTAGGGCTCATATTTTTAATTTTAAATGTCTATTTTAGTATTTTTCTTTGCATTTTTTAATTCAAAACTAAGAGTTTAGCCTAAATATAATAAAATTTCATAATTTTCAACCCAAGAATGAAGGGAAAAAATCAATTTATGGCCCAATTAGTCTAAAATTGACTGAAAGGGGACCGAAATTGACTAAGTGGACCAAATTGGACCAAAGTAGAGCCGATTGGACCAAATAGAAATTTTTTTTTTTTTTTTTATGGAGAAAAAATTATCTTAAAAAAAATTTCGAGAAAAAATTATACATTATATTATGATACAAAATAATTATTTATTCACATGCATCACGTGGGTCTGCGGCTAGTGTGTTTAAAAAAAAGGATAGTCATGTCTTAATATGAAAAATTTGTAAGACTTAATTTTAATTAAATAAAATTTCAAATAAAAATGCAGCATGCACAGATGAGCTAATTCATTATTACTATTTTTAAAAAATTCCTGGATTACACACCCTTATCTCTTATGTACGCATATAAAAATGTACACATAACTAAAGTAATTATGCATCTATGTACCATCCATTTTCAAAATGTAATTTGACATTTTGGAAATGAGCATGAGATTACAATCTAGTTATATTTGGAAACCAAATAAAGGAGTATCCATGCTGTTCTGGATACAAAGTGAACTAATTCAATCCTTCCAAGTTTGCAAATTTTCCATTTAGTGAGTTACTAAATTTGCATATTTACGAGTGTGATACTTCATACACAAACCCCAAGGAATTTGTGCTTAAATACCCATTACAGATTAACCCTCTTCTCCAGTATCCACCACATTACCTAATATATCTCAATGTTGCCTTGGCATATCACTTCCCTAATTTCCCCTTTCCTTCATGAGCAAATTTTCAGAGCAATTCCCAAAAGAATTGTGTGGGATATTGAGATCGGATCAGCGATTTAACAGCCAAGAATTCAACCATATGCAAATATAATAAAAAACTTAATGGCAGGTTTATTTTATATTTTTATTGTCGCTCCTCTCTCTCTCTCTCTCTCTCTCTCTCTCTCTCAATGAATTTTTCATTTTTATTTTTTTGTAGTTTTTAACTTGCTAGATATGGTCCAAATTTAATTTCAGATATTTTACCTGCTACTACTTTTGCTCTTGCAAAATAATATTAGTGATGTATTTTTATACTTAATTCATGAACCATGCTCTTACAAAAGTTAAGAAATTTGTTTGATAAGTTTGTTGTTTTCTTAGGTCTCAAAGATATACTATGATAAATTAGACGAGTAATGATTATTAGAGATATATTAGACATATTAGCCTAATATAATAGGCCCAAACCCACTCCTACTTGTACTAGTAGTCTAGGGTTTAGTCACCTATATATACTCAAGTTAGAGTTTATTGTAACACAGGTTATTGTACTATGCTCTTACATAACAAAGATGTAACCCTTAAGAGATTCCTCTATGGATGTAGGCCGACAAGCTTGAACCACGTAACCCTCGTGTTCTCAGTGCTCCTATTCTATGCTTCTCCTTCCACATCCACTCTAGCATATACAACATGGTATAACACATCGCGTTGCTAATATATTTAACATGGTATCAGAGCCAAACTTCGTTCTTGGCATTAAGCAAATATTTCTACACAGCAAACAAGATTTCCACATGCATAACATAGATCCACCACAGTGCCACTGCTTACCCACAAATCTGGACTCCACGGCTTCACATAGCTCCAACAGAACCACCATTGTTGTCTCGCCGCCATGTCTCTAATCTCTCGAGCATGTCATACCTCCCCTTTTAGATCTATGCAAATCAAGCCTTCGTCTAACAAAATCAACCATACAAACGTGCTCCTTGGCCTCCTGTGAGCAAAACCCAGAAATCTGGTGACCTATTACCTTTGTACATGCTGCCATGCGCTACCATAGTTTTCGCTGAAAATCAAACGCATCGGTTTAGATTCCTCCTGCTCAGATCGCCTTATGGTCACACACGCCGCCCTATTGGCCTTGATGTCTGCCGATCTACATATGTAAGAAAACCGATGGTCATCCCATAAAGCACGCGCCGCTAGATTTCTAGCCTCGCCTCCACGCGTCAGTAGTCACTGTCATGCGCCTTGCACACACCGAATAATTTTTTGACATCAAGATTGACATCATCCGATGACGCAATCTAGCCACGACAGCGCCACACAAGCCATAACCACGTTAGCCCTAGTCCACGTCAGCGACACGTCATCAAGATGACGTTAGCAGCTTTGCAACCCGATCCATGACCTAACCCGAAAAACCCAAAACTGACCCAGATCATGTAGATCGTTGACTGACCATTGACCGCTGACCATTGACCATGGTTGATATATTTAACATGGTATCAGAGCCAAACTTCGTTCTTGGCATTAAGCAAATATCTCTACACAACAAACAAGGTTCCCACACATGCAATACGGATCCACCACAATGCCGTAGATTGCCCATAAATCTGGACTCCATGGCTTCACACAACTCCCACGGAACCACCGTTGCCGTCTCCCCACCATGTCTCTAATCTCTTAAGCATGTCATGCCTCCCCTTTCAAATCTGTGCAAATCAAGCCTTCGCCTAACGAAATCAACCACACAGATGTGCTCCTCGGCCTCTCGCAAAACCCAGAAATTCAGTGACCTATCACCTCTGTACGTGCCGCCATGCACTGCCATAGTTTTCGTCAAAAATCACACGCGTTGCTTTAGATTCCTCCTACTCAAATCTCCTTACAGTCACACGCGCTACCTTATTGGCCTTGATGTCCGTCGATCTGCATATGGAAGAAAACCAAAAGTCATTCGCTAAAGCACGCGCCTCCATGCGCTGACAGATTTCTGGCCTTACCTCCACGTGCCGATAGTCACTATCACATGCAATACACGGCCGGAAAACTTTCTAACATCAGGACTGACTTCATCCGATGATGTCATCTAGCCACGTCAACGCCACGCAAGCCTTAGCCACGTCAATGACACATTATCAAGATGATGTCAGCAGCTCTACATCCCGATCCATGACCCAATCCGGAAAACTTGGAACCGACTCTGATCATGTAGACCATTGACTGACCATTGACCGCTGACCGTTTACCTGTTGTCTTTGACCTTTGGTTGAATTTGACTATTTGCGTTGACCTTTGACCAAAGTTAGAGTTTTTAAAAGGGCTTATCTTGCTTAGTTTTTCGTGTAGCTTCTGATTTTGGACTCCGTTTCTTCATTTGAAGCTCTGAAATCAGTCAATTCTTCATCGTGGTTTCTTCACAGGCATCTCTAAGGGATCTTTTCATGCTTATCCAACCTCAAGCCTTCATCGAGCTTCCGCCTTGAGTTTGAGGGAGGGTGTTAAAGATATATTAGATATATTAACCCAATGTAATAGGCTCAAACCCACTCCTACTTGTACTAATAGTCTAAGGTTTAGTTGCCCATATACACTCATGTTAGAGTTCATTGTAACACAGGTTATTGTACTGCACACTTACATAATAAAGATGTAGCCTTTAAGGGATTTCTCTGTGGATGTAGGCCGACAAGGCTAAACCACATAATCCTTGGTTCTCAGTATTCCTATTCTATGCTTTCCCTTCCACATCCACTTTAGCATATACAACATGATATAACACATCACATTGCTAATATATTTAACAATAATGTTAGTTTTACTGGGCACCCAACATTATCTTGCTCACTAGTCACAAACAAATGTGAACCTTTTTAAACCCCAAGTGTTAGGTAAATGGGCTCTAGATGGTAATTTTTTTGGTCTTAGCAATAGCAGCCTCAGGCATTCCTCTGTGTTGGTGGAAAATGTAAATATTAATATCTGTACCTCTGCTACTCTGTCTTCAATATACCTCTGCTGGGCACCTAAAATCACTTGTGAGGTTAACACTGATATCAATGGATGGGGTGGACGGTGTAAGCCCATTACTACTACCAGATAGTTGCAGGGGAATGACTGAAGCAAACTATTTTTCATCTAAGATCACATTGACATATAGTTTCAATACCAATTATACAGTTTCTCCACTCGGCAAAAAATAATAAAAATGGGCATTTCATAATTTCATTAGCTCCTATCTCAAGTATCAACAACCGAATAGGATACGGGAGATTTCAGTCTTATGGCATTCTTGTTCTTTTGTTACATTTCTTGAATCAGAAAATCAATCATGAACTACTAATAAGTAATGACCTAACTATATATGTTTTTCAGCATGTGGATGGTGAAAGAAAGGCATTCATTCAATTCGTTGCCTGCCACAGATGGTATGTCCCTAGCTAGGTCCTTTTTTATTTTATTTTATTTCTTCTAATGCTACGTCTTAACTACAAAAAAAGTTTCTTACCCTCGATTGTATATGACAGTATGACACTTTGAATCACATTTTCCATAGTGTGACGATCTATGATTGGATCAATAGATTCATTCATCATTCCCACACAACAGTAATCTTGCAGTTAGATTCTACAAGCTGATGCAAATTATCTAATCTGATATGTTTTCAGATTAGAGACAAAGAGAATGCTCCTTCTAGATCATTTCTCACTTTGATTATTCTATCCAAGTGCTCAAAATCTTTGGCAGAACTTATGGTGGAGTCTTCAACAACATTTCACAATGTCTCATTAGTATGGTTAAATTCAAGGAACAATAGTTTTGATATAGAATTTAAATCTATTGAAATTATAAGTGATATATATATATATATATAGTTATTGGTAGAGTCCCATTTGATAGAGGGTTTAAAACCTATTGAAATTAAAATTTCTAAATTGATGGCTGTAGACAGCAGTCGGTTTTTTGGTGTAGGCAAGATTGAACTGTAGAAACTTTACTAATTGAGCCAGAAGAAATTATTATCATAATTTTAATAAATAAATCTTTTTTGAGTTTTTACTTACATAAATTTTTTAAGTTTAAAAAGTGTAGTTTACCTTTTTATTTTTAAATCTCAAAAAAAAAATCTTATTATAAAAAATAACATTATTATATATTTGTTAACGTAAATATAACCACCCTTACCTGAACTTGAAAATTATGTTCCTACCGCTTCGCCGTCGTGGTCTTCTTCTTCTTCAATCCCCAAAATATTGTAAGTAACAATGACAATCTAGTCACTCTTTACCAAGGGCGGCGCCACCTTAAAATTTTATATTTATCTACCTTTAAAAAAAAAAAATTTGGAACACCCTGAATTTTTTTTATGCCAATAAAATTAAATTTTGGTCCATAATTTGAGCAACTTAACAATATATTAGGGTCTTTCAAGTAAAAAGAATCACATGTTTTTATATTCTTTTAAGCCTATTCTACGGCTTTATTTTTAGTTTATGCTTTACCTGACATGTTGTCATTGTACAACTACTTTTCCTCAAAAACATTATAATATATATTATACAACTGATTGGTCAAAGTCACATAAATTTAGCTTTTTTTATTGTACAACTACTTTTCTTTTTTCTTTTTCCGATAATTTTGATTAGAAAAAAATAGTAGCTTTAGTTAATTAAGTGAATAAACTTAAAAAGTTAATTTTTATATAACATCAATTAATTCATTATATATATATATATAAAATAAACTTTTTATTTTTGTAATTATAATTAAACATGTGATTGTCTATTCTAAGGAAATTTGATTAAATTTACACAAAAAGTGTCACTAAATATTATGTTTTTACATTTTGCTATCATATTATTAGTAATAAACTTATTATATTTTTATTTATATAATTTAAAATTTTATTAATTATATTATTTATGACATCACTGGTTTGACCATCGGTCGGATCTCAGTCCGACCAAAAAACTAGTAACTAGTCCTTTTTCTGGTTCTTTCACCATACTGGTTTATAAAACCATGGAAAAAAAAAATTTTGAACAAAAATCTGGAAAAAAAATTATAATAAAACCACTAACAAGGCCCAAACCAAATGCCAATAGAAAAGCCTAGTACAGGATCAATCTTATCTCATACTAAGACTATCACTACTCCAATACCAACACGATTAGGTTTTTAATTCAACAAATATTTAAAAAAGAATCCTCACTACCTCAGTGCCTCGTGGATTCACAAGTTATTAAACAATTTAAACTAAAACTAAATCAAACCTAAAGGCTGAAAGGAAATAAGAAATTCACTTACTCTCCCCAGCCATCGCCATCCATCCCTGTTCAGCAACACTAACAACAACCACAACTGAACTCCACAATCTTTATATTGTAAAACTTTATGTATTTGCGTATTTTTTTTTATTGTTGTTGTTGTCAATATATAAAATTTTCTTTTTATTAGATTGTGTAATTTATGCTTCTTGAGGAACACCTTGGAAAAAATTCCTAGAGCCGCCACTGCTCTTTACCATTAAAAGTAACCCACATGATTACAACCTTAATACCATTAAATGATATTGAAAAGTTTACTAATCATATCAAGTCAATAACAACCAGTTGCAGCATTCATAACATATTTGCACATATTTATTATTTCTCATAAGTTTAAGATTGTACCGAGGTAGCTGGTTCTATGTTAGATTGTTGTGGTGTACCCATTGACTGCAACCTTTGAAGTTACTCGATTACTGTATTCTCAACATCACTCCTGCTCTAATGTATATCATCATCCTCATCTTCTTCTTGTAGCACATTTGCATTACATTTTAAATTCTCTGTTTTTTGGTATGGCTCTTCTTCATCTGAAAGCATTTCAAAAAGGTTTCGTGGCTTGGTTTCAATCACAACATTCCATGTGGGGTCTTTTTTCCATTAACATAGTAAACTTGAGTTGCTGGACATGCTAATACAAATGGCTCTTTGGTTTTCAACTTTTGCGATATATTAACAATAGTGGTTCCATGACGATCTCTCTTATAATCAATTCCTTCACGAGATACGTCATACCAATCACATTTAAACAACACAACTTTATTCCCTTCAGTATATTAAAATTCAACAATGTTTATTAGTTGTCCATAATAAGGCACATTGCAACTTTGATCCTCCCCTCTCACCATAATTCCATTATTTTGTGTTCTTTTACTTTCATCACATTGATTAGTATGAAATCTGAACCCATTGACATTGTAACCTCAATAAAAATAGCCTTTTTCTCAAGGCCCCGAGCTAATGAAAGCATATGCCCATCAACTTGCCTTGTATTATATAATTTGGCGGTCTACAATAAAACTTAAATTAGGTTAAACTCAAGTTGTAGTAGTTAAATATAAACAAACATACATTTTCAAAATAAATTATTATCATACTCTTTTTTCAAACCACGCAATAAATTCTTGTCTATGCACCCTATCAATGTCAAGAGCACCTGCATTTGTAAAGATGTTTTTATGTTCTCTACACGTAGTTAAATATCCAAATCAGTTTTAATATATCATATCATGAGCATATCAAAGAAGTAATTTTGTGAAATCATCTCAATGAACAAATCGCTCAACATTGACACAATTTTATAGGACATAAAATGTTGTTGCGTTATGAAGATCATCATTCAACTTAAACCTTAATGCTTTTCATAAATGGGTGTTAAGAATATGGACAATTGAGAGGTATTACATGTAGAGGTACCTCCATTATAATTTCTCTCTATCCGATTAAGTTTGGTTTTTATTCCATGTAAATAGCCAAAACAAAATGTTAGGCATTCATCTACTAAATACTTTTCTACAATTGACCATTCTGCATGTGCCTTATTACAAGCATAACTCTTAAGCTTGTGCAAATACCTAATTTGAAGGCATAATATGAAATTTTATATAAAATAAAAAATAAAACACTAAGTGTGCAATTTAAATTTAGATCATAATGAAATTTTGTACACTTTACCACTCAACTGGATGGATACATCCATTTGTATTGCACTAGACTTGCAACTTTAGCTTCCCAAGATAGGTGAGTTGCCAAGTGAACCATTACATCAATAAAAGAAGGTGGAAATTTTTTTCCTAATTTACAGAGGGTTATTGCAATTTGGGTTTCAAGACAATCCAAATCCTCCACTCGTAACACTTTGGAGAACAATTCTTTGAAAAAAGTTACTAAACTCAGTCAAAGCATCAGATAAATATTTTGGTAAAAAGTCATGCACTCAAGTGGGAGTAATCTTTCTAGGAAAATATGGCAATCATGAGTCTTCATACGAGAAATATTTCTCTCCTTAATATTCACACATCAAGATAAATTTGCAGAGTAGCCATTCGGAAATTCAAGATTTTTTACCCATAGGCATAAGGCCCTTTTCTCATCAATTGGGGGTAGCTCTATCTTCCCATTAACCTCTATGGGGTGGAGCGAATTTCATATGCCCATTTCTTCTAGATCAAGACAAGTGTTTAAAGAATCCTTCATTATACCTTCAATATTCATAATTGTCCTAATAACATTGTCAACTATATTTTTTTCAACATGCATCACATTCAAATTGTGACATAACAAAATTGTTCTCCAATATGGCAATTAAAAAAAATGCTATGCTTCTTGCAATTATAAAAAATCCCATGCCCTTCTAGCCCTCACTTTTTTTCCGCTTTTTCCAAATATTATTCGCTCTAATGGAAGAATTTGTTTTAACACATGATCACCAGATAACCGTTTAGGTGTTGTCTTCCTTTCTTTTTTACCATTAAATTGTGACTTTTAATTACACCATTTGTGGTCTAAGGTCAAAAAATGATGATGTCCCATATAGCATATCTTAGATCCATTTCGTAACCTGCAATGAGTAGTCTCACTATGACAACACAGACAAGCCAAATTTCCCTTTGTATTCCAACCCAACAAAATAGCATATGCATGAAAGTCATTGATAGCCCACAAGATTGCTGCTCTCATCTGAAAGTTCTCATTGGTTGAAGCATCATATGTACACACCCCATCTTCCCACAATTTTTCAGCTCATCAATCAATGGCCTCAAGAATACAACAATGTCATTCCTAGGACCCTTTAGGCCTGGTATAAGTAATGGCATGAACGAGTAAGGTTCCTTTACACACATCCAAAAGAGAAGATTATATGGAAATAAGATAATAGGCCAGGTAATGTACGAAATATTCATATTTCCAAATGGGTTGAACACATCTATAACTAATCCAAGCCTAACATTATGGCAATCCATTGCAAATGACTCATGAATTTGGTCAAATTTTTTTCCAAGCTTTATAGTCCGTTGGATGTTGTAACACTCCATCATTAATGTGGGCACAAGTGCCCACAACGGGGTTTTAGGTTTCCCCAAATCCATGGGAAGTACGCCTTGGCCTAGGGTGGACCATGGCGGAAGGTGTAAATGAAGTCACCACCTAGATTAGGTCTATGAATCATAAATATAGCGCCCTTGTGGAAGGACTGATCTTTACTAGAGCACGTGTTCAAAGTTTAGGTATGGGGATAGGAAGTTGTTAGGCACCCAACCCCACCCAACCCATGGGTCAGCCTCCACTCATTGTGTTCCAAATCCTAATCTCATCAAAGGGTCCTCTAATATGTTATCCTAAACTCACACACTAACATGCATCTAACATCCAAACATGGTAAATGTCCCACACTCAACCATAACATAAAAACCCTACCATTCATCTAGTAATATATATCCAAGGGCAACAAGCATATCCAAGGCAGTAGCATCAACAAGACATTTAATCAAGCATATTTAATCATTCAAACCTAGCATCATGGTATTCATCAATCAGGGAGACCGATCATCATATTCAAAGATGCCTGTTCATATTCATATGCATGACTTACCTTCACGTATCTTGTTGCAACATAACACCTCAGCACCTATGCATCAATGCATGTTCAAGTTCTCATGAACGTTCATGTGGTTTAACCAAGACATAAACCCTAATTATCAATTCAACAATCAAAGCATGTGAAACATGTTATTCTACTAATCCTAGACCTAAACATGTGAAAGCTAGACTTAACAAGACCTAAACAGAGGATTAAAACTAAAAAAAACAAACAAAATTGCAAGAACCCTAAATCTGGGATTTTGGGCATGCATGCGCATACATGAAGTATGTGTACGCATGCCTCGAGTATGCATATGCATGGCTAGAGTCTGCGTATGCATACATAAAGCACGTGCACGCATACACACCCAGAAACACAGTTTTGAAGCACAACCAAACAACGATCAAACAAAAACTAGCATGCTTCTAATATTTAATCCAGCTCTTCATTCAAAACATGGTGAGGCACAACAAAGCAAAAGCAAATAAATCAAATCACATTTCTAAACATGTATAACAAATAAATCAAATTAATAACAACAAGAACACAAGTTATAAAAATCCAAATTAAGGAAAAGCCATGAAGAGAAAGTCACCTTACTTATAGAACACAACTTGGTTGATATTTAACCAACCCCTCAGTGTCTACACAACAAGATCAAATGATAATCAAAGGAATCAAAGTATTCAAAAGTTCATAGATAATCACAACTCAAAATAAAAAGATGTTCTTGAAAAGATTATTTGAAAAAGTTTTTTTGATTTGGATTAGAAAGTAGTTTCTACCTTAAGACCACTAGAGAAAGGTTTTGAAGAACCAAAAAACGTTCATAATGTTGTGAGTGTAGAAAGTTCAAAGTTAGAAAAGAGTTTTGGAAGAGTTTAGGTGAAAAATCAACTCTCTCTAGCTAGGGATGAGTTTGGAGGCATAAGGTTGTATTTATATGTTAAAACTAGGGTTTTCGGGGCTTTTTAGACGTCTTTGGACGTTCCCAAGGGTCTAGGGGCCAGCCCACATCAAGGAATGATATTTTAGGCCCCAAAACAGAAGTTCTAGAACCTAGAAAATTGGCCTGCATATGCATGGTTGGGGAATGCATACGTATGCATGATTCATGCGTATGCATACTCCCTAAAAACTGTAATTTCGACTGCTCTAATGGCCCAATTTCAAACGGTCATACCTTATTCAGTACAAGTCCAAATTAGGTAAATTTTGTGTTCAAATTTAAACCTCATTCAAAAATTCATTGTGAATAAAAAGTTATGGTCAAAATAGTGAACAAAGGTCATTTTTCAGCACCGTTTTCAAAGCGATTTGAGCACTTTTGAGTTGTGATTACTTCCAAACTATCAAAATAACTTCAATTAACTTTTGTAGACATGTAAAGCTCATCATTGGGACCGGGAACTAAAGTTTATTAACAAGGTACAAAATGAGGTGTCTACAAGTAACACATTTTTCATCGTGCTACTTTATAGCTGCAACAATCTTTGTTGACATACCGCAAAACCTTCCATGGTCCCTTTTTATTTCTCCTTTACCACCCTTATTTGGCTGCATCTTGAAAGTTTACAAACTGGACATTGAGTCGCTTCTGAATACTCCTTATAATAAAGTGCACAATCTTTATTGCTGTGGGCGTACGCACCCTCAACCGCAGTTGGGTGAGTACGCCTTTGCCTAGGGTGGACCATGGTAGAGGATGTAAATGAAGTCACCACCTAGTTTAGGTCTAGGAATCATAAATATAGCACCCATTTGTGGAATGACTGATCTTTACCAGAGCATGTGTCTTGAGTTTAGGTATGGGGATAGAAAGGTGTTGGCACCCAACCCCACCTAACCTGTGGTTGGCCTCCCCTTATTGTGTTCCAAATCTTAATCTCGTTAAAGGAATATTTAACATGTTATTTTGACTCTCACAAACTCTAACATCCATCTAAAGGAAAACAACATGGCATAATCATCCCCAAGCCTAGCATTCATCTATCATGGCATTAAGCATACATTACCAAGGGAAGAAACATCACAAGGCAGATCTAGATAAACACATCTAAACATCCGAGTCATCAAAACTCATGGTATTCAACCAAGCATATTAAACAACTTATATTCAAAGATAGAATGCATGTTCATGTGATATATGCATGACTTACCTCACTGCATCACTACATCAATGCATGTTCATATTCATATGCATGTTCATGGTATTCGAGCAATCTAAAACCCTAATAAGCATCAAAGAGATAAAACAAAACAAAACAAAGCAGAGAGATAGATACTTAAGGATATGAAAACTAGGTTAAACAGAGGCTAAACATCTAAAAGAAAACAAGGAAAGAACAAACAGAACCAAATTAGGGCTTCTGAGCACAAGTGTGCGTGCGCATCCCAACTTTATGCATACGCATGCATGAAGCATGCACACACATACACGCCTAAAACCTTAACCTAGAAACTCAGAACAAAAAAACAAAGAAAAAAAAATATAACAACCTAGCATGCTTCTAACATAAACACTACGTAAACCTAAACTAAACATATATACAAACAACAAAAAAACAAAGAAAAGTGAAGAGCCAAAATTAGAACCTTTACCTCAATACTGGAACTCTTTAGAGCTTGATTTTGATTGTTCCCCTCAGTCAATCTATTCACAACCAAATCAAAATAGGTTAGCAAACTTTAGAACTCGAAGATCAAGACCAGAATAGTTCCCAATCAAGTAAGATTTGACTTGACGTTGTTTTGTGAAAAACTCCCTCTTTGGTTCATTATTTTCCAGTGAATCTTGTGTGTTTTGCCACCATTTTTTGTCCTCCTTTGAAAAAGTGCCTTTTATGGCTTTATATAGTCGAAAAATAAGCGTGTAGGGCGGCTCTTAAACAATGTGGGATCCATTCCAAACCAAAATTAAGTGCAAAAATCTTTCATTACATAGCTTTTGGAACCCTAGTTGCATGCACATGCCCGTGCATGCGTACACTTGGCTTAAGTGAGCTTACGCATACGTGTGTATGCATGCGTACACTTTAGGATTTCTAGTAGCCTTTCTTTTCCAAAAATAGTTTTATTCTTCCAAAAATAAGTTATATTTTCCATAAATACTTTCCTCAAGTCAATTTTCATCTGATTGGCCCCTAAGCTAGCCTTGGGCTTTAGAGTACTATCATCATTGGGGAATGGGGACCCGAGTCATAAGGGGTACAAAATGCAGTATCTACAATTGCATGCATATATCTTCTCATAATGGAGGCCTAGATCGTTGACAATCTTTTTTTCCTCATAGTTCAAGTTAGGTAGTCTCTCACACATAGGAAATGCATCTTGCAATAGCTCCATCAACATACTAAAGAACTTGTTTCTCCATGATGATATCACTTTATATGCAGTAACTTGACTATGAAGGACAAGCTTGAATGCTTTTCACAATCTAGATACAAAGGCTATTTAACCTCTTCTGACAATCTATAAAATTTCTTTGCATCTCCATTTGGCTCTTGCAATTCATTTCCACTTGATTCCCTGTCACTCACCACATGTGGATAAGCATCCTTGATCATATCAAACATATCACCATATTGCATACCATCCTCATCATCACCTTCTACTTCACTATTACCTTCCCCATGAAGGCACCAAGTAGTATAATCTATCCTTATACCCCTAAATAAAAGATGATACTAGACCTCATCCCAATTCCTACGATACCTATTGCTACAATCAATACACAAACAATAGATTTTCATATCTTCATCTATTGAATGTTTAAATGTATACTCAAGAAAATTTTCAACTCCGTTGCACGATCTAGTAGAAAGATACATCCAAGATTTATCAACTGTCATTTTATTTACACCATTTAAAGCATTGTATTAATCATAGCTAATATTGATGGTGCAAACAATAAATCTTCAAAAGACAATTATAAACAAACATGAGCTAAGTATCATACCAGATTGTAACAAAAACCACAATCTACTTCTTCAGTAGAGCTTCTGTAAACAATATCTTGTAAAGTGCAAAGAGAATCAATGCCTATATTTCAGCCATCATGTAAGAAGCAACACCAAACCTTTTACATTTTTTTAAAAAAAATGTAGAAGTACAAGCTTGAAGATTGGAACACAGTACAACTTTGAAGTTGCCCTTAATGGGGAAAAAAATATCATCCCAAATTAATATGGATTTTTAAAAGGGTACTTGACTTTAGGCATGAAGGAATTTGACAAAGGTAAAAGAATTCAGGGTAAATCGACTGCTGAAACTTTCAAATGTATTCGGCTGAGAAAGAGATTATATGATTATTTTAGTAATTACTAATTCACAATAATCTTGAAAGATGTATCTCTTAAGTTGCGAAATTTGTCTTGATGAAACTGGCTTTACTGTAATTTAAAAAACAAAAAAAAAAACAATGAACACTTTAATAAGAAGATGACGTTATAAAAAAGGTATCTCACAAATATCAAAACTGGCTTTTAGCAAAGCATGTCTGGCAAATTAAAGTTTTTTTTTTTTTCATTAGTTATTGTTGCACACTCAATTATACACTATCATACGCATAAAAACTAAAGTTATACATTACCATACACATAACAGCTGAAATTGTGTTGAGTTATAATTGAAAAACACGATTTTAGATTTTTAACTGAAATCGTATTTTTAGAACATAATTTTAGCTGTTCTGTTTGTGTTTACTATCACCACTTTTTTTTTTTTTTGAACATGTACTCTCTCCATGGGGGGAGAGATTGTACTTAAAGAGAGGCGGATGTAACACTTCAGCCAAGAGGCTATGTATGAACTATAGTTTGGCAAGTCACAAAACCCCCCGTTAAAAGGATAATAATTTCAAAATTTAGCTCTCTAATTCGCATCACCATATGCCAAATATTTCTTTGAAACTTGAAGATTCTTAAAGTCTCCAATGTATTAAAACCAGGCCAAAAAAAAGAAAAAAAAAAAAAAGAAAAAAAAACCTAGATTGCATAAAACAAGTTCTATTGCTCTCGTCAATTACACTAGGTTAAACTTTTTTGTAATTATAAGGTAGTCAAGATAATTACAACCAATATTTATTAGAGATGGTTTGGAGTTGTCCTATTTTACATGGAATTTGGGATTAACAGATGAACTAAATAGAAGGCAGGAAAAGGGGAAGAAGGAGAGACTTGTGGGGTTCCAATTTCAAGGATGGTGCTAATCTATTTTCTGCTTTCGCTGTTGCTCTATTGTGGTTGTGTCTGTGCTTGTTGTGCTGCCGCAGCCCAGCCCCTCACACTCTTAGGTCTCACATAGAAAGTTAGGTTTTCGCAATGAATTTAGATAATCTAATTGTATTTCATTTATATACAGAAATTTGACATATTTAATGTTATGTTTATCGTTATTGTTATTGATATTGATATAATAAAAATCAAAGTAATAATAATAATTTTTACAACCACAACAACAATTATATTGAAGATGATCATATGCATAATAATAATGTTATACGGGATTGCTATTTTTGTCCAGAAACTTGATATCAACAACTTCACAACATCATAACAATGGTCATAAATGATTCCTTGACTTTGCATTACAGAATTAACAGAAAACATAACAATATGTTTTGTTTACATTCAAAGCAATTGGGTAGGATGTTAAGTTGCAAGGGTCTGGTCAATTTCTCAAATTGGAAAGAGATTTGGTCATGAATGCCAAATGTTATAGAAAATAATTCCCAAAAAAAGCAAAAGACCCAATGCCCCAAAAAATATTAAAAAAATACAAGCCCGACCCGAGTTTGGTTTCTTACCAAGTCTCATTACGGGTAACTCCAAACCCAACTAGACCCATTCTTTGATGATAGTTGTTGTATAGGATGTTTGTTAATTATCTATACTACTATTGAAAAGGCTTCTCTTGTTTGGATTGGATTTTTTGGTGGTTTAAAAATACCCCTACATCTTAAGTATAAATAGAGACAAAACTAAAGGATAATCTGATAAAAACACATCTCTAACTCTCACCTACAATATTGCCTACAATTAGGACCATTTTCTAGTTGGTTTTCAAACTCAACTTCAAATGTATTCTGTCAGCAATTTTAAATTTTGACAAAGATAGTATCCAAACCATAGGCAAAGAAGCTGCATAAGGCAAGCATGAACCCATTAAAGGCGATGAGGGTACCTCTCGACTTGGATGAATTAGTTTCAAAGAAAAGAACACTGCAGCAGCAAGTATATTTGAAATCAAGAGTGTTCCTATTACTGCTCCCAAATAAAAACACTATATTGAAGTATTTAGGAAGCTCTCTTTACTAAGAATTTCGAAGTAAGATAAAATTTGAATACTAGACGCATCAAAGGAACCTTTTTCTAACCCCACAATAAGACCAAAAACCCCAAATATCAAAGTCGTGACAACACTTCCCTTTTGCTCTACCCGATCCCCCATCATTACTGATATTGCCCACTAGGCAGTAAAAATTCTTATTATAGATGCAAAAGATGCACCAAGATTCTACTATAGAGAATAAGTTCCACATGCTCTATTCACGACATGATCTCCATAGCAAGTATGTTTAGTAAAACATTGAGGTTGTATAAAAAGTAAGAAAAAAAATCCATTAAGGTGGGATATCAGTAATATTCACACAAAAAAATATTTTAATAAAAAAAAATGTAAAATTATTACTGAACCAATAATAATAATAATAATAATAATAATAATAATAATAATAATAATAAATCAAAATATGGAAAATTTGCATGATGAGTTTTTTTTTTTTTTTTTTTTTTGAAAAACAAATACATCAAATTTTTTTAATGAGGATATGTAATCTAATTGTATTACATAAATATAATTTTATCTAGTTATTGTTATTGCTATTGTTATTGTTATTGTTATAATAACAATAATAATATTAACAAATACAGAAACTATGATGATTATAATAACTAACGATGATGATTAAAATTTAGGAGTTTTATTTAGAGTCCATGGCTTAAATGGCTCAAAAGCCCCTTAAATAGTAGTATAGATAATAAATTAGTTCGGTTAATGAGTGCACTTAGGACATTTGTTAATATATCATTTTGGGAAAGTTTTTATACAACTGTATGGAAATATAAAAAGCCGTCAAAATACTAGTAATTTTGAAAAATATTTCCAAACCAATGCTCTCAGGACATACGTTAAATTTTTTTTCATAATAAAGTTATTAATTATTGCTACTAAAATTAATTATTGTTGTTATGTGAATTCTAATAATTATTGCTTATTAACATAACTTTACGTGATTGTCAAAACCTTGGGGATTTTTTCGTTAGCTTATTGGTAGTCACGAATTGTGATGAAAATATAGTTGAATCAAATATTTTGATGAAGCCTGATTCCTTCCCCACATTGATGTATCTAGATCTAAAAGGCTTTAATATTGTTACAAACCCATGAAGCATTAGTAGATTTGCTAGATTATGAAAACTTTACATGTACATTCACAAGAATCTTCAAGAAATTCCATGGCTTCCATAGTCTATAAGAAGTGTGGATGCAATAGACTGCACGTTGTTGGATCTCATCATGGAGATTATTGAATCAGGTGAGCTATCTCCCTCTCCCGAGAAGCATTAGTAGATTTGCTAGATTATGAAAACTTTACATTTGCAATTGCAAGAAGCTTCAAGAAATTCCAAGCCTTCTATAGTCTATAAGAAATGTGGATGCAATTGACAGCACGTTGTTGGATTTACCATCATCATGTAGATTATTGAATCAAGTGAGCTCTCTCTCTCTCTCTCTCTCTCTCTCTCTCTCTCTCTCTCTCTATATATATATATATATATACAAGTTAAAGTGAGGGAGTCAATTTCATACAGGAGGCTATTTTAGTTTGACCAAGGGAACGAAATATTTCGATACCGGTTGATAACGGTGTACCGTTTCAGGATTACGGCTATTTATATATTTTTAAACATAAATATATATATATATTTGTATTATTTATGTAAGTATGAAATTATTAATTTTTATGTTTATCAACATATAATTTAATATTCACATATTTTATAAACCTACATATTAGCTTAAGTACATTAATTAATATTTAGATTAAATATATGTAGTTATTTATTTATATTTTCATTAACCAAATCCCGTGAACTTTGTTAAATTTTTTTTCCTTTTTCAATAATCTTTGTTAAAAAATATTTAAGATTATAAGCCCTTGTCTTTTAATATCCTAATCTCTAACTAAAGTATAAGTAAAATATGTAATAGACATATATATTTAGATGATGGTCAGTTGTTTTTTTTTTTAAATGTGGCATGCGGTATCATTAAAAAAAAGCATATGATGGCCCTGTGTCCCTAACTTAGTCTCAGCCAACACCACACACACACACTGCAGGAAACACTTAAAATAGATTATATAAGGACTCATACACACAGTATGTTTACAGGGAACCCACCTCCAACATTTATTACTCAATCTCAAATACAAAGGAAACCCTTTACAAGCTTGGAGAAATACATAGAATTTTCTCTAAGGAAAAACACAATTTGCTGTTGACACCCCTAACAGCCTTAGAGTCATATACACAGAAATAACTACTATGGCAGTTACTGCCTAGTAGTCTTGGACATTCTGCCACTTGTGATCTAACTTAGGACACCTTGGACTAATGTTGTCTTGGTCTGGTCTCCACGTTTTCAGCCCCTACATAGCAAGTTTGATCATCAAGAAAACAAGGCACTGCTTGATAACTACTTGTAACTGCCACTGCACATGCTGCACATACATAACCTATGTCTCAGCAGATCACAGGGCCTTTACCCATGCCCAAGCCCTCCTCCATCAGCAACACAACATGCCCACATGTAGCACTCATCAAGTAACTATCATCAACCCACTAGCATCTGTCCATGCATTAAGCCAACACCCACCAGCCCAATGCTTTACACATAGCATCTAATTGCACATCATTATAATAGCTCAGCCCTGCCTTGCACACAAGCCACCAAGCCCACACACAAGCAACCAGCCAACAAGCCACCAATGTCATGCACCACCACATAGGGTTAACACCACCTACTGCCATTCATGATCAAAACCAACTCTTCCCACCATGGCCCCAATCTGCCATGGCTTTGGGGCATCATGTGGAGCAAGGTGCCTCCATATGTTGCCCCCTCACACTACTCATCGATTCAACTCGAGTAGGGAGACTGGGCATGTCTCCCTCAAAGAGCCTTTAGGAGCATTACTAATTTGGCATGAGAAGCCATCAATGTGTTGAGAAAGCATGCAGCCAAGTGACTGGCCTAATGCTGCCCAAGCACCCCTATTCCTTATGCCATCATTAGCAACAAGTAAAACTCCTAACAAACCACCCCCACTAGAAGAAGCCAACGTCCTCGTTGGTAAGGTATCTTTAAATGCCTTCATTTCCTTTCCAAGTTGCCATAGAGTTGATGCCTTCTTCCAACTTGCTTCTAATTCAGTTGCCCCTTTCCACTTCACTAAGTAATAAGTTATCATATTTCCTCCCTTTCGATAACCCGTTACCTTCTTGTCAAGAATTCTATCTACTTCATGGTCAAACTGCACCATGATAGTAGGTGGGGCATACCTTGCTTCATTCCTTGTAGGATCTTCCTCATCCCCATGATAAGGC
Source organism: Notholithocarpus densiflorus (assembly GCA_030021035.2). Taxonomy (NCBI): domain Eukaryota; kingdom Viridiplantae; phylum Streptophyta; class Magnoliopsida; order Fagales; family Fagaceae; genus Notholithocarpus; species Notholithocarpus densiflorus. Next base: position 287,165 of record JARYZH020000146.1, read on the forward strand.
TTTAGAAAACTCACATGAATTGTTGGTTGAATCTGCAACCTTTCAGTCATCTTCAACTTGTAAGCAACACTACCAACTCTCTTCACAATTCCATAGGGACCATCAAACTTTGGAATTAATCCTTGAGACACACTCTCACTTCTAAACTTCCTCCAAATCTATAGAGTTAGCTTCAATAGAACTTTGTCCCTAAACTGGAACTCAAGAGGCCTCCTCCCTTTATCCACATACTTCTTCATTCTCCGTTATGTTTTCAACAAACTATATTGTGCTTCTTGCATTAGCTCTTGCTTAGCCATAGCAAATATGTATGCTGATGGACATCTACCCCTTGAACACTATTCTGCAATCTCATGATGGGTCAAGGGCTACTACCCCATTGCCAACTCAAACAGACTCATTCCTGTTGAAGAAGATTTATGCAAATTGTAAGTAAATTATGCTGAATCCAACAAGTCCATCCAGTTTTTCTGACTTGCACTCACATAGTGCCTCAAGTAATCTTCTAACACATCATTGGCCCTCTCAATTTGACCATTTGTTTGTGGGTGATTAGCAGTAGAAAACTTCAACTGTGAACCCAACAATCCAAACAAAACTGTCCAAAACTGATTAGGGAAACGTGAGTTTCTATCACTCACAATATCTTCAAACAAACCAAAGTACTTCACCACATTTCTGTAAGACAGATTAGTAACCACCTCTGTTGTATAAGTACTTGGTGCAACAATGAACACTGCATACTTTTAAAATCAATCAAGCAATACAAAAATTGAATCCATCCCCTTCACTTTAGGCAAACCAGTAATGAAATCCAATGAAACAGAAATCCATGGACTCTCCGATATAGGAAGAGGTTGCAGCAAACCAGCTTCCTTTTAAGTTAATCCCTTATCTTGTTGATAGACAAGACAAGTTTTGACATACAACTCAATGTCTAACTCCATCTTAGGCCAATAGTAAGAATGGGATAGCAAAGCATACATTCTTTCCTTACCAGGATGTCCTGTCCATTGTGGATCATGAGTCTCTTTCATCAACACCCTACGGATCTTCCCACTAGGAACATACAGCTTGCCACCCTTTGCAAAACCTGTTAAGCACAGTGATACTAGAGATGGTGGACATGGGTTTCACCACTAGATCATCCATCACCATGTATGTAATCACTCCTTTCACGTACCCTCCCTCACTGGAGGAAGAGCCCGCATTCGTTACGCTCGGTGGATCTACGAAATTTACTTTGTCATTCATATAACTCTGGCACGAAGGACACATTGCGCTAGTGTCATCAGCCACATAGTTGTGACTGTAGTAATTAGAGCACCTATACAAATTCCTGGATGATGTAGAAGATGATTCAACGTTTGGCAATAGGAGAGGGACTCCTGGAACAGTACTACCACCAGAGATTTGTACTTTGGGCTTCAGGAGAGTCTCTTTGTTCACGTTTGGTTGAAGATAAGTAGTACTTAAATTTTCAATGCTCTCGTAAATGTTCCCCAAGCTGCCCACCATTCCTTGCTTTGTGAGAAGGGCAATGAAAGTTCCGACGGGCAAGGCCAGAATGTGAAAGAGGAAGTCGATGAAGTTCTTGTCCGCTTCAGCAAAAAGCACTTTTTGGCTTTTTGTGTCTATCAGAAGTTTCAAACTCACATTGGTTTCTTCCATGGACTCTGTTCAAAAATTTTCGGACAAACAATATGGCATAACCTTGATACAATGGACAGCTTATATATGTACATGTTGCTTGTGCGGATCAACTTAAGAAATTCCGAATAGGCGCTGGCTCCTATTGGGTGAAACCACAGTTCATTGTCGGCCACGAATCGAGGACTTATCAAAAGTTGTAACTGTAATTATCTCTTAGCTTTTCCTTTTCTTCTTTTACCTATAAAACTTGGGTTCGTTTGCTAAAGCAATTATGTACAAGAAGAATTTCATATTCTGAAACCTTATTTCTTTTACTTTTGTAAAGAAGAAGTAATCAGCACTGCACGTACGTACCCTTTTGTAACCCTTTTTTTGGCGGGAAGTTTTCTTTTTTTATTTGCCAAAAGGAAAGAAAGCAATAGTTCATATGAAAAAACTTATATCTATTGCTATAAGATTCTCTCCTATTTAATATTTCAATTTCTTCGTATTTTCATTTAAATTTACGACATGTGATACTTAAAAATCAAATAAATACTAAATGCATGTTTCACATCCTGTTAAAAATGAAAGGGAATTGAAAAATTCTATCGTAGTTGATCCTTTCCCAAATTGTAAAGCAACTTAAATGATGTGGTGCCATTTTTGCCATATTATCAAGTTAGGACTTGGCATGGGCTAGACAATGGACCCATCACTGTCAGAATAACGATATGTGTCCAAAATTTTAAACGGAATAAAAAGATTCTATTGTAGTAGGGGATCATTTTCTCTATTTTAGTTTTGTTTCAAACTTTCAATTTAGACTTAATTAACTCTCTCTCTCTCAACGCTACCATTAAAATCACCATCGTCTTGCTTGGCGGAACATAGCTTAGAAGTTAGAATGTAAGAAGTCCCAGATAGTTACTGGCTTCTATTGATGAACAGTAGTTCATTGTCAGCCATAAGTTGAGGACTTACATGAGAAGTTCTAATTGTAAATATTTCTTTGCTTCTCTTTTTATTCTTTTAACCTTTAAAACTTCTGGAGTTCGTTTGCTAAAGCAATTACGTACGAGGAAGGATTTCATATTCTGAAAACTCGTTTCTTTTACTTTCGTAAAGAAAAAGTAATCGTGATGTTCTCTTTTGTAAGCTTTCTTTAATCTCTACTCAATTCTAGCTGGGAATTTTCTTTTCTTTTTCTTTGTCAAATAAGGTAAATAAAACAATAGTTTGGGTCCGTTTGAGAACAACTTATTTAGCTGAAAATGAAAAAAAATTTGCTAACAGTAAAAAAAAAAAAAGGTTAAAAGCTAGTTGATATAGTACAATGAAACTCATGAATAGTACTAAAAAATGTAATGAGACCTATGAATAACACAAAAAAAAAAAAAAAAAAAGCTACGAAATTAAATAAGCTGTAAATTTTCATCACTTTCCAAATATTTATTGCAACAAGATCATCTCACATTGAATCTCTCAATTTCCTCACATATTTATTTGAATATAAGACACGTGACATATAAAATCAAATAAGTTTTATGTGTCTCACATCCACATAAAAATGAAAGATAATAAGACATTGACACCTGTAGTAATTACTGCATTCCTACACAGTCATCTCCATGAACAATCAAGCTTACCCAACCTCTTAAACCTCAAAACCAACCCATTGAAACAATCCAAGGCACACACAAATCACCCCTTCCGAATCCACAAACCACCGGCATCCCCTTCAAAAGTTCAACCCCCATATCCATAAGTCCCATTCACCTATGAGAATCATAACCCCTCAACCCAGTAAAATTTCCAGTCAATTCCAAAACCATCACATAAACCCAATTATGCAACTTAAGGTCCCTCAACTCTGAATTGAGAGAACACTTTGTTGTTTGTCACCTCCTCCTTACTTTTCTTCCATTCAAAATCAGCTAATACTTCGGGGTTGGGTTAGTCCTTGAGGGTTGATGTGGCACAAACTTAGGTGACATGACACCATGCCATCAAGTAAAATTTTCCATATTAGGTAAATTAGTATGTGAGTTTCTATGTCATATAAGCAAATTCCATCCAAATTTTAACAATAAGAGTAACATTGAAATAAAATACAAATGAAAAGAACTAAAGTGACACCTAGACTCGACAAGATGTAGCCAAATAGTAGTCATTTTGTACACATGGGATATGAACTCCTTTGAGTTTTGACCCCCCACAACGAAAATTTTCATCTAGCTTCCAACAGATTTATCAAATTTACTAGCACCTATTCCTAAAGCTTGGTACATATACAAATCATCAAAGATATAAAAATATTGTGAAAAATTAACCAACATGAATCTTCAAAAGCTACAATAATTTTCCATTTCCAATAAAAGAAAAACAAAATATAAAAAATAATTAAAGATTAATGGAGAGAGACTTTTGAGATTAAGAGATCGATCTCTACTAAATTTTTAAAGACAATGTAAAAGAAACCACATCAATACTCCATTAAACAAGTCAGCAAGCAATACTATGTGAAGGAGATTGAAGAACGGACTTGATAGAAAATTTTTTGTTAAAAGAGAACTTTTTAAATTTCAGGCTAAAACAGATTCAAGCCCAGCAGATATTTTTCCAAGAAAAAAACAACCTAAAGTTTCAAGGAAGTTATATATCTTGCAACACCAGATTTAACACTTTGGGGTCAATATATTTTTCGAGAGTGCACGTATTTTGCTCAGTATCTGTTCCAATACATTTTAACCCATTAATCACCACACTTTAAAATAATAAAAACGTTTATCTCATTTTCAATGTGGAATTAAACATTTTACTAACTACTTATCTTTCATATTAACTCTTATATCTTTTCATTTATATTGTCATAATTATTCATTTAAACGGTATAATATTAAAATGTCACAACACTATTACACCTATAGAATTTCCTCACCAGTTTCAAAGATGTACACTCTGTGCTTCAAGAGAGTCTCTTTGGTCTGTTTGGTTGAAGGTAAGTAGTACTTAAATTTTCAATACTATTATAAAGGTTTCCAATAAGATGTCCACCGTTCCTTGCTTCTTAGAGGAGGAATGATAGTTCCAAGCAGCTGGCGGTGAATGTGAAAGAAGTCGATGAATTCTTTGTCTGCTTAAGCAAAAAGAACTTTCTGCTTCTATCGGGATTGTTATCGGATTGGATATGAGTGTAGATTGTGCACGTATGTACTGAGTCCCACATTAGAAGTTTATTAATAAGTAGATATTAACTGTATAAGTGATCACAATGAACAATATTTGTAACTTTGACGGGTCACTGGTCATTCTGAATTTTTGTGCAGATATGACTAGCACTACCTCAAGTTGTGACATTATAGTATCAAAGCTAACATGATAATGCCATGTGGCTCAAGAGACTGCAATGCTACCTCATTTTTATGGTCCTAATAACTTAGTGATACCACGCAATATCAGTGCTAATTAACAAAAACTTACAACTCATTTTAATGAAACGTAATGTTGCTTAACTATAAGCTTCCAATAAAGAGAGATAGAGAGAGAAGAGCAAGCATATTGCCCTTTACATTGACTAGTATTTAAAACCAAATTGTAACCAGAAGGAAAGGAAAAAAAAAAAAAAACATTTTGGCAATGGCACAGAGCTCTTGCACTCACGTCTCACATTTGACTTCTTGTTTCATCGGAGGAAGACATCAGTTAGAACACTCTTAGACTGCAGAGATGCCTTGAGCAATATCACACCCTAACAATAAACCAAATAAATTAAGGTACAAAATAACTATTAATTATATTTAGATCAGTACTAAAATAGCACTTCTTCACATTGAAATAGGCACATTTCAAAAGCAAATAGGTGAAATCCTTCTTCAGCAAAGAAATACAACAGTCATTATTTGTTTCCTTTTTTCATTTCGTTTAGATGTATGAGTGGTCTTAAGGCTTTGTTTGGGAGTTCATAAAGGAATAGAATGGAATGGAGTGTAATGATCATAAAGGAATGGAAATGAATGAAATGAAATGAAATAGAATGAAACGTATTTAAGTGAAGGAAAAGAATGGAAAATGAAGGAATGGAATCGAATTAGGTAACCTTGTTTGGATGTTTTAAAATAAATGAATGCAAATGAATGAAATGTAAGTAATCTTGTTTGGAAGTAGCATAGAGCAAAAAAATGAAATCATTTTATGAAAATATCACTATTAAACCCCTATTTTAAAACAAATGGCTGAATATATAGGGGTATTTTGGGAGTTTAGAAAAAAATTCATTAAATCTAATTATATTCCCTCAATTCCTTATAATTTCAAGGGGATTTCCTCAATTCCTTATAATTTCAAGGGGATTTGAGGTTTTAAGGAAATAGAAAGTAATGAGTGTTCCCTCCTACCTATTTTATTCCCTTCCACTTAAACTTCCAAATAAGGGAATAGACTTTACATTCTCTCCATTAAAACTCTCAAACAAAGATATGGAAAAATATTCTAAAATTATTCTCTTCATTTCTTTCTATTTAATTTCATTCCCTCCTCCCAAATGAAGGCTTAGGGAAAAGAGAGGGAATACAATATTATATTTTTTTCAATATGAAATTAGAGTTCATTGATAGCATTTGAACGAATACAAATCTTTTGTACCACATTTTGCGTTCCACTTTATATTCCACCAATTACAACTTGTCATTTTCTTCGTTTCTTTCTCTAAAAAAAAATTATAACTTGTCATGTGTTTATTTTTTTCCATTTTAAACTTTGGCTATTTTATAAAGAAAGTTAAACAAATACATAGCAAGTTGTGATTGATAAAACATAAAGTAGACAAAAAATAGTACAAATGATTTGAACATGCTGACTCCATAGCATTCGTACAATTATTCAATGATAGCTGGTGTAAGGTTGAATTTAATCAACCATTCTGTTGACTTTATTCCGTGCCAAATTTGCTTGTAATTTAGCAATTAGTAACCCTGTATTTAGGTGGGAATCATGTAAGGGTAGTGAGTGAGAGAGTGTGAAGAAATGCTCAAAATTGTGCAAGGATGCAGAGACTCGCAGCTGGGACTCGCGGGTGACTCGTGACTGGCAAGCCGCCAACTGCAGCACACGAGTGAAGCGTGCAGAGAAGATGAACAGTCACGCCAGCTGTAGCACTACAGGACAAAAAGTCCAACCTGGCCATTCTGTTATCTTGCGGCTTGAACTCGAGACTCAGTCAAGTTGCGAGGCCAACCTGCCAGCTAGCTCTGTTTTGAAAAACCTGACTCTTCGCATTCCACTCTCACCCTAGTATAAATACCCCTTATACCCATGAAATGTAGAGAGCTTCCAGAGAGAATTTTGAGAGAGAAACCCTAGAGAAAAACAAGATAGAGACTCTTCAAATTCCTCTACTCTCACCCTCTCCATTGTTACATCCTTAAGAGCTTCTTAGCCAAATCCTTTTCTCACCATACCTACATCTGTGAGAATGCTTTTTGGTGCTTTGGGAAGCAGTTAGGAAGGAATTAATGGTTATTGGTTGATGCTATGGGCTATAGCGGAATCCAGTAAGCTAAAGAAGAAATAGGTTCGGCGTAACCTCGTTGGAGTAGGAGCTTAGAGGGCTTAGGTACACTGGGTAGATTAGACTTGGAGGGTCTTCTGCTGTTCATGTATCCTAACTTGATTCTTTAGTGGATTATTGACCGCTTGGAAGGCGGCGGAGAGGTTTTACGTCGAGTATTTCAGTTTCCTCTTCGATAACACATCGTTGTGTTGTCTTTGTGTTTGCATCTCTCTTCCCTTAATTTTTGTCATTTAATTTCTGCTGTGGATGTGATTTTATTTGGTTAAGATTGTTTATCAATTCTGTTTTAGCTTATGTTCATGTTCCGCACATATACTATTTGATAATAAGCTTGAATTGATAATTTGTAAATTGGGGGTCTAAACGTTCAAGGTGTTTTATACACTAATTGAACTTTCAGCTGGTACAGAAAACATGTATGGACCAGCTAGAATTAATTCACGGTAGACATCATGAAACATTGAGGTACAATGGTAAATCATACATGAACTTGGAATTGGGACAGATCAGCTATCAATTCCAAATTTCGCTTCTTTCGTATATTTCATAGCCCAGTTTTAACTTTTAAGCATCTTATTTTGCAATAATTTTCACCATAATGAAAGGAGGGAAAGCAAAAGAAGAAATAAATAAAATAGAAGTAATGGATTCATTCAAAGAAAGCAAAAGAATGACTGACTTATATAATTAACATACCCCATCCATGCCCAAATCGATCACTTTCTCCTCAAGAACCCCCAATTTCTTGACATTGAACTTGTTAAGCAGAGTAAAAGTAGAGGTGGTGCACATGGGTTTCACCTCCAGATCATCCATCCATGTATGTAACTCCTCCTTTCACATACCCTCCGTTAGTGCTTGGTGGGTCTACAAAATTTATCTCGCTGTTCATAACTTTACTGCACGAAGGACAGGTTGCGTTGAAGTCATAAGCCACATACAGGTCACATTTGCTCGTATCTCTAGCACACCTATACAATTTCCTGGATTTTGCAGATGATGCAAAGTCTGGCGATTTGAGTGGGACTCCAGAACCACCACCACCAGAGATGTGTAGTTTGGGTTTCAGGAGAGTCTCTTTGTTCACGTTTGGTTGAAGGTAAACAGTACCTAAGTTGTCAATGCTGTGGTAAATGTTTCCGAAGCTGCCCACCATTTCTTGCTTTTCGAAAAGCGGAATGAAAGTTCCTAGCGGCAGTGCCAGAATGCTAAGGAGGAAGTCATCAGCACTCTTTCTCTTTCTGTGTCTATCAGAAGTTTCAAAGTCACGTAATTAGTTTCTTCCATGGACTCACTGTCTAGCTCTTTTTTTAATTTTTTACAAGTTTTTTGGGACAAACGATATTTATACGTGCAGTACCGGACATCTTATGTACATGTAACATGTTGCTTGGCGAACACAGATCGAGGAATTGGAAAAGTACTAATTTGCTTTTCTTTCTTTACGACAAGAATTTAGTAAAGAGAGCCTGTGGACAGCCACAACATTCATCGATCATTTTATGACTTCTACGTTTGAATTGTGAACAAAAATTCTAATACCACGTAAAGAATCACAATTTTTGTTTTAATTATTCAGTACGTGCATGTGCCTTTTTATAAACTTGTTTCTTGTGAAACCTTCTTATTTCCTCCGTCTTATTAGTCACAATTTTCATTACTTCCTCATATATATGATCGATTGTAATCGGTAGAGAAAAAGTTAAAATTTTATTGATAAACAATCAATCACAGTCCGCTACATATAAGAGTTTTGGAACAAAAGTTGTGAAATTTTTTATAATCAAATAAGAACTCAATAGATAATGCTTATCTCCAAAATGTACAAAAAAATAACAATATTTGGTAATTTATTGCAAAAATTTTTACATGTTTTTATTCCTCTCTCTCTCTCTCTCTCTCACTCTCTCTCTCTCTCTCTCTCCTTTGTTGTTTGGCACTCTCTCTCTCTTGGGTTTGGTTGCAATTTTTTTTCTTTTGTTGCTTGTGTGTATAAAAAATAATATTATTTTAGTATGTTAAAATGTAAATAAAAAAATTAGATTTAAAACGTGTTGTGAAAATGGCTATAGTTCAACCAATCTTTGTGGCCCGCGGAGGAGAAGTTAGGAAACATAAACAAAATACATATGCTTCAAGATGATAACAGTTGAATCTTGCTTAAATTCAAAAGGAAAATTCTGAAATTAATTCACCAAAAAAATAAAAGCAAGAACACTCTCTAAAAATATTATTGATCAAAAATTGAATTTCCTAAGAGGATATAATATGTTTAAATATAAAAAGAAAACCTACAAAATTAACCCTAACGTATTCCTATGGCGGCTAGGACTGCTTAAAAAACCCTAAAAATATATAAAAATCTACGAAAAAAGAAAATTTTGAGAATATTACAAAATCAAATCCTATGGTTTCCTAAGAGACATCTTAAATTGGAAGTTATAAAAATATATAACGGCAAAATTACACTATTATTTCTTAAATTTTAATTTGTTAGGTGAGCGCGATTAATATCTCAAAGTTTCAATTATAAGTACTATTGGTCATTCTGTTAATTGTCGTTAGTCTTATTACCTACGAAGATAACAGAACTATGACATGACATTTTTTATGTGATGTGATACTTCTTTAAATTTACATGTTGTAAAACCCAATGCTACACGTCAAAGAGTCAACTAACTTGGGTCTTACCCAATTCAAATTGCAAAAATCCGTACCGACTGAAATGGGAGAGAGTGGGAGAACTAAACCCTAATGGCATAACCCGATTTGCATATTGTTCACCACAGCTCCACCCCACGCAACGGCTCTACCAGCCATACAGAGTCCTAACACCATACCCTTTTAAACCCGTTTCGCACATCAATTTGAGATCTGATTTGCACATTGCCACCACTGCATATTTGGTTAGATTGAGTTAGTAGCAGTCTTTTGGTTTGATTCTAAATAGTAGTGAGGTTTTCTTGGTTTTATTAGACGTTGTCTTTTGCTATATTATTGGCTTTTAATTCTTTGCGTTTGCCAGTAGGAATTAGTGGGTTTTCTTGGTTATTTTTGCAATGAGATGAGAACCATGGATCCTAATATGAATCCAAAACTTCCAAGTTCCAACTAAACCCATCTCGAAGAACAACAAAATTACAATCACTATTCTAAAAGCCCCCAAAAATTCCACCAAGCATAAAAAATAATATATATATATATATATGTGTGTGTGTGTGCGCGCGCGCGCGCGTACCGTTGCATGGGTGGAGCCATGGCATGGATTAGAGACTTAGAGCTCAGTTCTTTTCATTATCGAGTTGAGCAACCTGTTTCAAAACAAGGATATGAAGTAACATGTGTAATTTTTTTAATTTACTCATCTTTGCAAGGACCAATAGGACTCATGTTTGAAACTTGAAGAACCAATAGTGCTCACTTGAAATTTGAGGGACAAATTGCACTTACCTAGTAAATTTTAAATAGCAAAATTGACTAATTAAATATCTAGACGAAGGAATTTGCTCAAAATGCAGCATAGATCTTGGCCATAAGGTGATGAGTTTTGATTCTCATGACCACAATTCCTTTCAAGTCACCAAGTTTCACATGATTTTTGGGAATGTTTTAAAATTTAAAAAGAAATTAATTTTATTAAATGATGGGTAATATCTTGTGCCACCTGGATTGCTATTCACTAAAATTAGTGGATATGGTTGGTGAGAATTAAACTCACTAGCCCCACCATCAGATTACCCCATACCCACGGTTTTCTCTCTTTATTCACAAACAAAATCAACCCCTCCACAATATCATCACTATCCTTTCTTACTTTCACCTATCTTGCCTTAACCAGTTCAAATCGATCCCTAGCAAATGTCCCTATAATATCAGTAGATGTTGAAGGAAATCAAAGGGATAAATATGGGTGCTTATATCACGGCAGATTCTCAAACTTTGTGTTGGGTTTTGTCAACTTTTTCATTGGAAATATTCCACTGGTTCTGCTATATAACCAAAAGGTTACTCTTCTTTTAAACAGGCGAAAAACATAAGAAAAAAGGAGTTTATCTAATAATATACTATTTTTTCTATCTTTTCTCAATCGTTATATTAGGCATCTAATGACAAGTTCGAAGTTCTGTTTGTGAATGCACACTAACAAAGCTACAGTTGTATTCTGGAGAGCGACTGCCTGAGCGATTTGCACCAACGAAGTCATTCCAGTAGGGTGAAATCGCATTTTTAGGACAGTGGATTTAGTTTCGTGCCTCAGCTTAAATCGATAAGTTTATAGCTCTTTACACTTTCATCTTATATCACTGATCTGTTTTGTATTTTGTTAATTAATTTTGGCAATTTTCAAACCTTTTTTCCAACAATTTCGTCATTGGCTCATGATTTTTGCTAGTATTTTTCTACTTCCTAAACTTTTTGCATGTTGATTTTTGAAAGTCTCTCTGCTCAAGGAAAATTTGTGATGTTTGTTCTACATCAAGTAAACAAGTTGTGCCTTGTATCCATTTCCCAAGTCAATTATTTAACTTAGCTCTGCTTAAAATTAAATTTCTAGCTCGGCCACTCCTCCTATCCTTAGTCATCTTCCAGCACCTCATGGTTGAGGTCATCATAAAATGATATCAAAGAGGTAATAACTAACAAGAACTTACATAGAGAGAGAGAGAGAGGTAATAACTAACAAGAACTTACATAGAGAGAGAGAGAGAGAGAGAGAGTATTACCCTTTACATGCCGCACAAGATTATGACTAAGTGTGCGTTTGGCTCCAGCTTAAAAAATCAGCTTATTTTACTATTCAGCTTATTTTTGCTAATATTCATAAGACCATTGTACTTTTTGGTACTATTTATGAGTCTCACTGTACTATTTCAGCTAACTTTTACCTTTATCTACAGTACTTTCAGCAAAAAAAATTTAATTTCAGCAAAATAAGCGAATCTCAAACAGACCTTAGTAGTAACTAACATTTAAAACATATTTGCAACAACAACAACAACAATAATAATAATAATAACAACAACAACAACAACAACAACAACAACAACAACAACATTATTTTTGCAATGCCACGGAACTCTTGTCATGCACTTATGTTGTACATTTAACTTCCTGTTTCAACTTCCATTCTTGGGAGAAAAACATCAGTCAGAACAGTCTTCGATTGCTGAGAAGCTTTCAGCAATTTCACACCCTAGCTAGCAATAAACCACATAAATTAAGTAGCAAAATTATATAGATTATATTTAGATCTTTGAAATATTAAATCTCCACTTTGAAATAGACATATTTCAAACTGAAAATTCAACATAGAAAAAAAAATGAGTCATTTTTTTTTTTAGATGAATGGGTGTTAAGGGGAAAAACAGAGGCGATGAATATTTAATATTTCAATATAAATTATACTATAATAAGTTAAGATCAAATGAGAATTGACACACAAAACATGCATGTACCAGCTAGAATTAAAGACCCTTTGATAATTAAGTAGTTCACAGTAGACATCACGAAACATTAAGGAACATGGAGTTGGTATCGAGACAGATCAGCGATCAATTCAAAATTTCGTTTGTCTCTTAATATCATGGTTTAGAACGGAAAGTAAAAAAAAAAAAAAAGAATTAATGAAATCCCAGAAAGCAAAGAATGAATTGCATACCTCATCCATGCCTAAATTGACAACTTTCTCCTCAAGAGCCCCTATTTCCTTGACATTGAACCTGTTAAGCAGAGTGATAGTACTAGAGACAATGGACATGGGTTTCACCTCCAGATCATCCATCACCATGTATGAAACCAGGCCTTTCACGTAGCCTCCCTCACTGGAGGACTCCATATTTGTCACGCTTGGTAGGCCTACGAAACTTACCTCGCTGCTCATAGCACGCTGGCACGAAGGACAGATTGAGCTGAAATCATAAGCCACATATTTATCACAGTCTCGGCTGGAATTAGAACACCGGTAAAATTTAGTGGATGTGGATGATTCAATGTTTGGTAATAGGCGAGGGACACCACCACCACCAGTACCATCAGAGATGTGTACTTTGGGGTTTAGGTAGTGGCGGTGCCACATTAAGCTCAGGGTGTTCCCAGGAATGCCCTGACCTGAAAAAAAAAATTATATATAATAATTAAATTTTTTTTTTATTTGTTTACCTTTTAAAAAATAATTAAGAACACCCTCAAATAAAATTTTTAAAAAAAATTATTTGTTCTACTTTCAAGTGAAGAAAAAAAAAAAAAAAAAAAAAAACCCAAAAAAATATTTGAACTAAAATCTGAAAAAAAAAAAAAAAAAAAAAATTTATAACAGAGCAAGTCCACAAAAAGGCCCAACAATATTACTGACACTTTAAAAGGCCATAAAAAGATCTATAAAAGAAAATTTAGCAAGCCCAAAAAATTTAGCACAACAACATAAATCACAAAATAGTAAAGCTAAAGAAAATTTAACCCAATCAACCAAATTTTATCAAAAACAAATAGCCTGGCCTTTCAAAAATTTAAAACAAAACTAATCTGCCATTCCATCAAAGATTAAAAAAATTTAAAAAAATTTAAAAAAAAAAAAAAAAAAAGACACAAACAAACAAATAAAACCCTAAGCCTAACCAAGAGACTCAGCGGCTGATGGTTGAACTAAAGCAGTGAAGGGAGAGGCAGCAGCAGCATGGTACCAACAGAGCCGCTAGCCCCGCCCCTATCCCAAACTCACCAGATGTGGTATCTCTCTCTCTCTCTCTCTCTCTCTCTCTCTCTCTCTCATGAGCAAGTGAGCAACGAGCACAAAAAAAAATCTCTTAAACTGTCTGATACAAAAGACAGAGAGAGAGAGAGAGTGAGTTCTTTCTCTTTTTAAGAGACTTAAACAATTACTTAAAGAAAATAGTAGAAGTGTCTAGTGGTGGATTGATATCCTCCCACGTGTTGTGCTCTATGAGTTGAATTTTGTCTTCTTCTTTTTTTATCTTTTTGTGCTTATATGAATAGCAGTTTTTTTTAATGGTAAATAGTTATGTTTGTCTGTTAGTGTCTTTTTTTAAAAGTAAAAATTGAGTTTGTTTGAAACTTTTAAATTAACTGGGAGTTGAGATATAATAATGTTAGTGAATTGTAGTGTTGTGTTGTGTACATCAGTACATAGTGCAACAATGATTTTTTTTTCTTCTGTATGGGCATTTATTTCTCTGTTCAATCCTTGTTGACGGTTTATTAAGAATTTATTTTGCAACAGCTTATTTAACTGAAATTGAAAACTTTTTATTGGGGACATGAGGCTTGTCTATTGAGTGGGGTGGGGGTGGGGGTGGATGGGCACATGGGGCCAGGTGGGATATTTGAATTAGGGGAAGTAAATGCACATGAGATATGTGCTAGTGCAACTAATAAACAATAATTTAATTAACCAATAATTAATTAAGGGAAACAACTAATAAACAATAATTAATAATTTAATTCTTGTCTCTAAAAAAAATTAATAATTTAATTAATCAATATATTATAAAAGACAAACAAATTAAATTATGTTTGACTAAACAACAATTAATAATTTTATAATTAATAAAACAACAATATAACAAATTATTAGATTGTGTAATTTATGCTTCTTAAAGAACACCCTGAAAAAAATTTCTGCAGCCGCCACTAGGTTTAGGAAACTCTCGTTCTTCACGTTTGGTTTAAGGTAAGCACTACTCAAATTTTCAATGCTCTCGGAAATGTTATGGAAGCTGCCAACCATTTCCTGCTTTTTGAGAAGCGGGATGTAAGATCCAGCCGGAAGGACCAGAATGTGAAAGAGGAAGTCGATGAAATCCTTGCCCGCTTCTGCATAAAGTACTCTTTGGTTTTCTCTGTCTATTAGAAGTTTCAAACTCACAATGGTTTCTTCCATGGACTCTTGTCTAACCTTGGTTTTTTTCGAATACACTGACTGGACAGCTTATGTTCATGTTGCTTGGCGAACCATACTTTGAGCTTAAGAAATCCCGGGTTATGATCAATTACTATGGTACGGGCTGAGATCCTTGAATAAAAAAAAAAAGAGGAATACAGAAAAAATCTGACTATTGGTGAACCACGGTTCATTGTCAGTCACAGGTTGAGGACTTGGGAAAGTACTGATTGTGAATTTGTGAATAAATCTCTTTACTTTTATTTTTCTTCCATGTACAAGAAGGGTTTCGCAAATTCTGAAATCTTTCTTTTTCTTTTGTAAAGATAAAGTAATCAGCACATACCCTTTTGTGAACCTCAATCTTTCAGTCAATTTTAGCGAAATTTTTTTTTTTTAAATAAAAATAAAAAAGAGAGAGAAAAAACTTTTCTTCTAGTCAAGGGGCAAATAAAGCAATAGTCTATATAAAAAAAAAAAGCTTATGTATTAGGAAAAAATATATTCAAACCAAGAAAATTCATCAAACTCTGTTGTCAATGGATATAGTTATTAGCTGTTACTGGTGGATAAAAAAATAATGGGTAAATTACGTATTTGGTCCCTATCCCATACATTATATTTCAATTTGATCCTTAACATTTCAATTATGTCAATTTGGTTCTTAACCTTTCAGTACCGTGTCAAATTAGCCTCTGCCATTATCTTTTGGATAAAAATTGATGATATGTCTAATGGTCAAAATAAAAAATTAGTTTCTGTTGATGTGACAATAAACTTAAATTTTATTTTGGTCATTTGTCATGTCAGCAATCTTCATCTAAGATATAATAGTATGGACTAAATTGACATGATATTAAAAAGTTAGAGGCCAAATTAAAATATTGTGTAAAAGTTAAGGACTAAATATGTAATTTACCCAAAAATAATTTATAATGAGCTCAGATTAGAACAGCAACAATTTACCTTCTAAAATTTGTTATGAAAATGGGTGGATGTAACATTACTCTTTGATTTTGTATTAATTCAAACTCATTCTCTCTCTCTCTCCTGCCACTAAAATCCGTCATATCACTACCTTATCTTTTTTGGGTTTGGGCTTTGTCACTGTCACTTGATCGCACCATCATTGTCAATCATTGCCCTTTGACAAAAATCTCAAAATCTCCCGTAGATTTGGCAAAGATCTTAATATATCCACCATATTCGGACTCAAGGCCCAAAAATCACAATGGGCAATGGCAAGATCATTAGCACGACCATTGACTTGCGTCTTGCGGGTTCAATTTCCTTACATTTTTATTTAAATATAAAACATGTGACATATAAAATCAAATAAATACTACGTATCTCACATCCACGTAAAAATGAAAGATAATAAGACATGGACACCCGTAGTAATTACTGTCTTCCTACACATTCATCTCTATGAATAATCAAGCTTACCCAATCTCTTAAACCTCCAAAACCAACCCATTGAAACAATCCAAAGCAGCCACCATATCCATAAGGCCCATTCAACTATGAGAATCATAAACCCTCAACCCATCAAAATTTCCAGTCCATTCTAAAGCCATCACATAAACCCAATTACGCAACTTGAGGTATAGGGGAATTACATTTTACCACAATAAACTATATTCTAGATTACACTTTGCACCTTAAACTTTTCGAATACAAATTTTGCATCCTAAACTGTGACCATTGTTACACTTTACACCCTAATGTTAAGTTTGCCGTTAACTTGGATGGAAAAGTATGACATCATGTGAAAAGACCTAATTGCCCCCATTTTCAATAGTCAATCCCTTAAAAATAAAGAAGAAATTACACTTTACCACCCTAAACTATACTCTTGATTACACTTTGCACCCTAAACTTTGGATTTCCATCCAAGTTAATAGCAAACTTAATGTTGGGGTGCAAAGTATAACAAGGGTTATAGTTTAGGGTGCAAAACATGCATTTGAAAATTTTAAAATGCAAAGTGTAATATAGGATATAGTTTAGAGTGGTAAAACATAATTTCTCCCTTGAGGTCCCTCAACTCTAAATTCCGAAAACTTTGTCATTTGTCACCTCCTTCTCCTTACTTTTCTTCCATTCAAAATTAGCTAGTGCTTCGGGGTCAGGTTAGTCCTTGAGGGTTGATGTGGCACAAACTTAGGTGAAATGATACCATGCCATCAAGTAATATTGTCCATATTAGGTAAATTAATGTGAACTAACTTCTATGCCATGTTAGCAAATTCCATCCAAATTTTAACAATAAGAGTTGCACTGAAATCAAATACAAATTAAATGAACTAATGTGACACCTAGAATAGACAAGATGTGGCCAAATAGTAGTCATTTTGTACATCTGGGTTCCAGAACTCCTTTGAGTTTTGACCCCCCACAACGAAAATTTTCACCTAGCTTCCAACATATTTATTAAATTTACTAGCACCTATTCCTATAGCTTGGTTTTTGCATATACGAATCATCAAAGATATAAAAATATTTTGAAAAAATAACCAACATGAATCTTCGAAAGCTACAGTAATTTTCCCTTTCCAACAAAAGAAAAAACAAAACATAAAAGATAATGAAAGACTGATGGAGAAAGAATTTTGAGATTAAGAGATTGATCTCTACCAAATTTTTAAAGACCAGGTAAAAGAAACCGCATCAATACTTCTGTAGGTTTTTAGACCCCTTAAACACAAACAGATTAACCTAGTTATTTAGCCAAGTGATTAATTTAGGTAAATTATTTAGATCTAGGTTAACACAAGTAAATCATATCATTGAAACAGTGCGGAAAATAAATAACACAATGATATGATAACCTAAGAAAACCAAACCGATAAAAAACCTGGGGAGGATTTAACCTAGCTATCCTCAAGGTAAAACAGATCTACTATGAAAGAATTGTAGTTTTACAATAGCGACTTAGACCACTAACATCCTATTGCTACCTCAAGTAGAAAACTTACTACCACGACCACGTGACAGCTCCAAGTCCACAAACTACTTCTTTCTTGGATTCACAGTAACCACAAGTACTCCCACTTATATTTTCTTTGAGCTCTTTATGCAGCAACTGAAGCGATCATCAAGCTCTTGACATGAATCTTGATTCTTAATAACCCTAAGTATGTATGAAGGCAAACGCCTCTAGATCTTACAAGAGATTCATACACACAACATAAACAACAAAGACCTTAGAGAGCTTTTGGATACAAAACCCTAGATCTACAAAAGAGGCACTCTAATCTCTCTAAAAAGCCTTATAAAAATGTCATTAGGGTTTCTTTTATATACTAGGAGTGTTTTACTTAAAACCCAATACGTTTAAGTAGAGTTTGGGCTGAATTGGAATTCTACAGAAAAATAAATCTACACGTGGTTCGATCGATCAAGTCTAATTTTCGATCGATCAAGCCTTGCAGATTTAGTCTAATAAATTCTGCAATCACTCGATTCCAATTTTACAAATAAACATACTTTGAGCAAGCCTAAACCTAAACTCTATTTTGATCATGGTTTGCCAACATAATACAAATTAAAGTTCTAATACATTAGTTCCTAAAGTCTTAGAACCTAACAACTCCATTAACCAAGTCAGCAAGCAATACTATGTGAAGGAAATTAAAGAAAGGACTTGATAGAAATTTTTTGTTAAACGATAGCTTCTTAAATTTCAAGACTAAAACAGATTCAAGCCCAACAAATGTTTTTTCCAAGAAAAAAACAACCTAAAGTTTCAAGAAAGTTATATATCATGCAACACCAGATTTAACTGACATTTAAAACTTCTTTGCAGCAAAATAACAAAGTTTTGGCAATCCTGTACCTATTTGGCACCTAGAAATTAAATTTCAATGTTGACTTCTCCTTCCAACTTTGAGAGGAAGACATCAATCAAGACACTCTTTGGCTAGAGAGAAGCCTTGAGCAATATATCACATCCTAATATCGGCAAAATAGTTTATTTCCAAAAAGACATTTCCTATTAGATAAATAATATAGAATGTGCATAGAAGAAAGAAAGAAACCAAGTAATGACCAACATATACCTCATCCATGCCCAATTTGACCACTTTCTCCGCAAGAGCCTCTATATGCTTGACATTAAACTTGTTATGCAGTGTGATACTAGAAATAGTGGACATGGGCTTCACTTCCAGATCATCCATGCATAATCATGTAAGTAACCACCCGTCTCACATACTCTCCCCCACTAAAGGGAGATGATATTACATATATGAGACCCACCCTTACGAAAGAGAGTAGATACATGAATCGGATAGATGATAAATTTTCTCCCATAGAGGAGCCCGTATTCTTTGCGTTTGGTGGGTCAACCAAACTTGCATTACAGGTCATAGAACCGTGGTACAAACGATGGATTGCTCTGTTGTCAGCAGACACGTATGGATTACAATTGTTGTTGGAGCCTAGCTACTAGCCTACTATTACTACTATTACACCTATAAATTTTCTAGGATTTTGATGATGATTCAATATCTGGCAATAGGAGAGGGACATCACCAGTTTCAAAGATGTACACTTTGTGCTTCAAGTGACTCTCTTTGGTTAGGTATGGTTGAAGGTAAGTAGTACTCAAATTTTCAATACTACCGTACATGTTTCCAAAGCTTTCCACCGTTCCTTGCTTTTTCAGAACAAGAATGATAGTTCCAGCGACTGGCGGTGATATGAAACAGGAAGTCGATGAATTGTTTGTCTGCTTCAGCAAAAAGCACTTTGTTGCTTTCTGTTTCTATTTGGATTTTAATTATATCGGATATGAGTGTGGATAGTGCATTTGTACCGGGTCCTACATTAGAAGTTTATTAAGTAGATCTTGACTAGTCATTCTGGTTTTTTCGAGCAGAGTGATTAGCACTATCTCAAATTGTGACATAAATCACATGATAGTATCAAAGCTAACATGATAATGCTATGTGGCTCAAGAGATTGCAATGCTACCTCATTTTTTAGGTCCTCTCATAGCTTAGTGATACCAAGCAATATCAGTGATAATTAACAGAAACTTACAACTGATTTTAGTGAAACATAATGTTGCTTAACTAAGCTTCCAATAGAGAGAGAGAGAGAGAGGAGTAAGCATACTTCCATTTACATTGACTAGCATTTAAAACCTATTTGCAACCAGAAGGAAAGGGGGAACAAAACATTTTGGCAATGGCACATAACTCCTGCACTCACGTTTCACATTTGACTTCTTGATTCAAGATTGGGAGGAAGGCATCAGTTAGAACACTCTTAGACTGGAGAGAAGCCTTGAGCAATTTTACACCCTAACAATAAACCACACAAATTAAGGAACAAATAATTATTAATTATATTTAGATCAGCAAAATATCACATCTTCACATTGAAATAGGCACATTTCAAAAGCAAATAGATGAGATTATCAAAAAAAAAAAAAAAAAAAAAAAGCAAATAGATGAAATCCTTCATTCCTTCTTCAGAAAAGAAATAGTAGAAGTAGAGTCATTTTTTTTTTGTTTATTTTTCATTTATTTTAGACTTCAATTGTGGAAAGTAAAGCATACTTTCCACTGGATCAACGAGTGGCCTTTAAGGGGAAAGAGATCGAGGGAATACAGTATCACATTTTTTTTTTTTTCCTAAAAAAAATAAAAGACCCTTTGACTTGACTTATAATTAAGTAGTTCACGGTAGACATCATGAACCATTGAGTTTGAGCTACATGGACTTATAATAATTGAACTCTTTCTTATATTATGGAAATTGGAACATATATGGTTTAGAAATTGGGAAACGAATATATAGCTAAAACTAATTCCTCAGTAAACTCAGTTTCAGAATCTTATTTTGTTTCTCTCAAAAATAGAAAACATCTTTATTTTGCAATAATTCAATTCTCACCATAACTAAAACGAAGAAATGAATAAAATAGAAGTAATGGATTCATTCACAGAAAATTAACATACCTCATCCATGCCCAAAACGATTACTTTCTCCTTAAGAGCCCCCATTTCCTTGACATTGAACTTGTTAAGCAGAGTGAAAGTAGAGGTGGTGGACATGGGTTTCACCTCCAGATCATCCATCACCATGTATTTAACCACTTCTTTCACGTACCCTCTCATTTTGCTCGGTGGGTCTACGAAACATAGCTCGTGTTCCATAACTTTCTGGCACAAGGGACAGATTGCTGTGGAGTCATAAGCCACTTGTAGGTCACATTTTCCTTCGGCTCTAGGACACCTATACAATTTTCTGGATGTCGCAGATGATACAACGTTTGGCATTTCGAGTTGGAGAGGGACTCCAGAGATGTCTACTTTGGCTTTCAGGAGAGTCTCCTTGTCCACGTTTGGTTGAAGGTAATCATCAATACTACGTAAATTGCCAATGCTCTCATAAATGTTTCCGAAGCTGCCCAACATTCCTTGCTTTTCGAAAAGCGGAATGAAAGTGCCGAGCGGCAGTGCCAGAATGTGAAGGAGGAAATCGATGAATTCCTTGCCCGCTTCTGCAAAAAGCACTCTTTGGCTTTCTGTGTCTATCAGAAGTTTCAAACTCACACAATTAGTTTCTTCCATAGAGACTCAGACTCTGCCTAGTTCTCTTTAATTTTGATTACAAGATTTTGGACAAAGATATGTCATCACCGTGATAAGTACAGTAATGGACAGCTTATGTACATGTTGCTTGGCAGACCATACTTAGAACTTAAGAAATCTCGAATAGTACAACGTATCCTGTTGGTGAACTCACAGCTCATTGTCGGCCACAGAAGTATTCGATAATTCTCAAAAAAATCAATATAAAGAGGGAAAGTTTTTTTTTAGGATAAAAATAAATGAGTAAGTCTAATGTCACCAACTTTTTCATAATTTTACCACAATTTTGCTATGTGATAATTTGCGGTGAAAATAAAATAGTAGATTCATGTGGATTCATGATTTCACCACTCATGAGTTGCCATGTAACAAAATTGTGAAAAAATTTGTGGCACTAAGAGGATCCACATCAAATGTTGCAAAACAAATGTCATTTTGACACACCAAAAGCCTACTTTATTATTGTACCACATCATTTTTTAATATCTCATTTATCAGATGTTCTATCATTCAATTCTATACATTAAAATAATATTTACTACAGATTAAAATAATATATTATCTCCTCCCTGTTATCACCATCAACAACAAACTATGAATAAAAAACTTTTTTTTTTTTTAGCATTCTCGGCCATACCGTTGCAAAATGCAACAGTACTGTTCATATGTGGCAAAAGTTATAAGATTTAGAACATCTAATAAAGAGGATTTTTTAGTGTTTAGTATGCCAAATGTGCCAAATATTTGGAATTTGGCACATTTAGCACATCTAGTGTGGATGCTCTAAGAACACAGAAAAAGTGCCGTAATTATTGTCACAATTCGTCATTTGGCAAGTTATGATAAAAATTGTGGAATTTTATATGTCTATAGCATTATTCTAAAAAGTGCCGTAATTATTGCCATAATTCGTCATTTGGCAAGTTATGATAAAAATTGTGGAATTTTATATGTCTATAGCATTATTCTAAAAAGAATTTAGAAAAAAAAAAAGTCTATGGACTGTGGACAGCCACAACATTCACCGTAATTACGTGTGGATTGTGAATGGTGAAAGAACAAAAATTCTAGCATCACATGTGGTAAATCGTGGTGAAAAAAAAAATAATGTGAGAGTAATAACAGTCTGTCACGTAAATTATGTCAAAAATTATGACTTTTTAACTGGTACTAAAATTAAATCAAATGATAGTATAAAAAAGTTACGGGTTCACGTGATCTTAGTCAAGATTCAACATCACAGCATGCCAAGTTAGTGATAAAAAAAATTGATAAAAATGTTTGTGAAAGACTGATTGTTCTTTTTCTTTTGTAAAGTCAGCATTTGCCTTTTAATGGCTCTTTTTTTTATAAAATTTTGCTAATGTATGCTCTAAGAGCACACAATAATTAATCATTTTGGGAAAAAAATTTCTCAGAAATTGAAAAAATATTTACAACTTTTTCAATTTTCGAGAAAACCGAACCCTTTTATAAAACCTTTTTATACCTTCACCCTTAATTCCTTTTGGTCAGTTTTAGCTTCTTCTTCTTTCTTTTATATATAAATATATATATAGTATGGGGTCTTTAGTGTGAACTTTTTAACCTCATGTCATGTGAAGGCAATAGATAATATAACATATACCATCAGGACTTTGATGAGGCTATCATCATGAGCATAATATATTCGTTGAAGCTTCACTGCTTGAACCACTACTCAACTCCTACCAAATATCATATGAAACAATACAAGAACTTTTACCACCAAACCACACTTCCATAGTGATAATTTTAGCCTTTTTGTTAAAGCATAATGCATATCCCTTTACAAATGCAAAATAGTAGGCTAAAATGCAACTACACCCTCTTAAATTTAGAGGTCTTTGAATTTTATACTCAAAAGTTTTAGATTTTAGATTTTACCTTTGAAACTATATTATGTTTGCATTAGAGCAACCACTCCGTCCATATTCTCCATTAAGTACCACATAAACTTGCCATATAATATAATGAAAATGACATGACATCATTTTATTGGATAAACTAAACACAATTGACAAGCTTATGTAGCACTTAACAAAAAAAAAATGGATGGATGAGTTGTTGATGCAAACTAAATATAACTTCAGAATGTAAAATTCAAATTAATTTTAAAATTTCAGAATGTAAAATTCAAAGACCCAAAGTTTAAGAGTATAGTTTGCACTTTTTAGCCAAGTAGTAGATAGTAGTATTCACCAAAAATTTACAAAATAATAATAATAATAATAATAATATACAGTAATTATGGAAAAAAGATTTACATTTTTTTATTGCTCTTTCATTCACTCTCTCTACTCTCTGCTGTTTGACACACTAGCTTTGGTTGCTTTTTCTTTTTCTTTTTTTCTTTTGTTGCTTGTGTCAGTTGTGTGTATAAAATAATATTATTTTAATATAATAAAATGCTAAAAGATGTAAGATGTTTTGTAAAAATAATTACATAAAATGGATAAAATAATTTTTTTATAATGCAAAAAGAATTTTTTTTTTTTTTTTTTTTTTTTTTGCATTTCCAAATCTAAATGCTCTAAAGTTAGCATGTGCCATCTGAAAAGCTACCAATTGCTTTTGCATCGATTTTCAAATAAGTAAAGAGCATCCACTTTGTTGGAATTAAAATTTTTAACTTTTAGCATTTTAAAAATTCACTTTATTTATTTTAACCCACCACTTTATAATATATTCATCATTAATAGTTTTATTTTTTTACCACTTTGATTAAAATAATATAAAAAATTCATTAAAATTATGAAAAACATCTACCATAAAAACTTTAGCAACTAGCCATAGAGACGGAGAAATAGAGAAAAGAGAGAGAGAAAAAAAGAGAGAACGGGTAAAAAAAAAAAAACAGAGAGAGAGAAGAGAGGAAAGGCAAAGAAAGAAAAAAAGAAAAAGAGAAGAAAGGAGAAGCACCAGAAGAAAGACAAAAGAGGTGAAGAAAGAAAAAAGAAAAGAGAGAAAGAGAGGAGCTTACCGGTACCGGAGAAAGAAAGAAAAAAAAGAAAAATAGTGAGAAGTAAGAGAGAGAAATATTTTTTTAACGAAAGAAGAGATGGGATGGAATAAACATTTTTTTTTTTTTTCCTTTGTTGCTACGGTAGACTGCCAAAGATGGCAGTTTACTGTACTGTAGCAAGATTGGCAAAATTTTTACCTGACACTACTGATGTAGTATGTATTTTGTTGTTTGTGGTGCTAGAAATAGCATGTATTTTTACCACCAATACTAATACTCAATAAAGAAACTAATGGGTAATGGAAACTGTTCAACCAACCATTGCGGTCCGTGGAGGAGAAGTTAGGCAAAGCTACACTGCGGAATGACATAAGAAACAAAATACAAGAATTTACAAAGTTGCTTGTATTCAAAAGAAGAATTTTGAAAACCACCAAAAAATAAAAGAGTAAACTCTCTCTAAAAATATTATTGATCAAAAACTGAATTTCTTAGGAGGATATTATCATATAATGCTTTTAAATATAAAAAGAAAACCTAGAAAATTAAGCCTAACGTATTCCTATGGCGGCTAGGAGCGCCTAAAAACCTTAATTTGTGCTAGTTATGAAATTAGGCTAAAAAATAGAAAAAATTACCAAAAAATGAAAAATTGAAAAATTACAAAATCAAATCCTACTATTTCTAGTAGACATCCCAAAACAAACGAGATCTTGTTCTAACTTTTAAACTTTAAGTTATAACCAAAAAAAAAAAAAAACCTTAAATAGAATAAAAATGACTAATTAAATGCCTAATTAATCCTAAATGAAGGAATTCACTATAAAAGAAGTGTAGATCTTGGCCATAGGGTGATGAGTTTTGATCCTCACAACAGCTCCTTTCAAGTCATCAAATTTCACATGATTTTGTCATTGGCTTTGATGATTTTTACTATTTTATATTTTCTACTTCTTAAACTTTTTGTTCATTAATTTTTGACAATTTCTCTGTTCAAGGAAAATTTGTGATGTTTGTTCTACATTAGGTAAACAAATTGTGACTTGTATCCATTTGCCAGTCCATTATTTAGCTTAGCTCCGGTTAAAATTAAATTTCTAGCTCAGCCACTCTTATACGTAGTCATCTTCCAGCACCTCATTGATGAGGTCATCATAACTCTCAATGATATCAAAGAGGTGATAATTAATAGAAACTTACATAACTTGCATCTCATTTTGATGAAACATAATGCCGCTTAACTAAGCCGAGTGAGTGCAAGAGAGAGAGAAAGAGCATTTAAAACATCTTTTTTCTTTTGGTAATTCAGCTTAAATTCATTGAAAAAAAAACAGAGTACATAGGGAAAACCCCAATCAAAGAAGAGAAGAAATTAGCAAAGGAAACCTCCCTACTACAACAATCAAATTACAAATCTAACTACAATAATAATAATAAAAACAACATTATTTTTGCAATGCCACGGAACTCTTGTCATGCTCTTAGGTCGTATATTTGAATTCTTGTTTCAACTTTCATTCTCGAGAGAAAACATCATTCAGAACAGTAGGTTTCAACTCCCATTCTCGGGAGAAAAACATCTGTCAAAACAGTCTTCGATTGCAGAGAAGCCTTGAGCAATTTCACACCCTAGCAATAAACCACATAAATTAAGGAGAAAAATAATATTTAGATGAATGGGTATTTAGGGGAAAAACAGAGGCAATGCATTATATTTCAATATAAAATAGAGTTAAATGATAGCATTTCATCGTATTGGTTCCATAACAATTATTTAATAGATTAAAGTGTAAACTATACCCTCAGAGTTTAGGGATCTATGAATTTTATTCCGTAAAGTTTTAAAATTTAGATTTTACTCCATAAAATTATATTTTATTTGCATAAGCAACTCTTCCGTTTATATTTTTCATTACCTGTTAAATAAACTTGTCACGTGTGTTTAGTTTGTCAAATAAAACGATGCCACGTGACATAATGAAAATGACTGTTGCATAATGACAATAAGTTAAGATCAAAAGGTTCATCAAAAAAATAAGTTAAGATCAAATGAGAATTGACACACAAAACATGTATGTACCAGCTAGAACTAAAGACCCTTTGATAATTAAGTAGTTCACAGTAGGCATCATGAAACATTGAAGAACATGGACTTGGGATTGATAAGGATCAGCAATCAATTCAAAACTTCGTTTGTTTCTTAATATCATGGTTTAGAAGTTAGAACGGAAAGCAAAAGAAGAAATACATAAAATAGAATTAATGAATTCATACACACAAGGCAAAGAATGACTGACATAATTAACATACCTCATCCATGCCCAAATCGACCACTTTCTCCTCAAGAGCCCCTATTTCCTTGACACTGAACCTGTTAAGCAGAGTGATAGTACTAGAGACAATGGACATGGGTTTAACCTCCAGATCATCCATCACCATGTATGAAACCAGGCCTTTCACGTAGCCTCCCTCACTGGAGGAATCCATATTCGTTGCGCTTGGTAGGTCTACGAAACTTACCTCGCTGCTCATAACACGGCGGCACGAAGGACAGATTGAGCTGAAATCATAAGCCACATATTTGTCACAGTTTAAGCTGGAACTATCACACCGATAGAATTTAGTGGATGTGGATGATTCAATGTTTGGCAAAAGGTGAGGGACATCATTACCAGTACCATCAGAGATGTGTACTTTGGGGTTTAGGATAGTCTCTTTGTTCACGTTTGGTTGAAGGTATGCACTACTTATAAAATTTTCAACGCTCTCGTAAATGTTATGGAAGCTGCCCACCATTTCTTGCTTTTTGAGAAGCGGCATGTAAGAACCGACCGGAAGGACCAGAATGTGAAAGAGGAAGTCGATGAAATCCTTGCCCGCTTCTGCATAAAGTACTCTTCGTCTTTCTCTGTCTATCAGAAGTTTCAAACTCACATTGGTTTCTTCCATGGACTCTCTCTATCTAGCCTTTTTTTTTTTCTTTTTTCTTTGTTTTTTCAGAAGTTTTTGGGACAAACGATTCACTGCACAGCTGATAGCTCATCTAAATCGGTGCATCTTGCTTAGAAAGTCAGAGTCTCCTACGTACTGATGTACAGGGATTGTAATAATGGTTGAGATTGAGAGTTTGAACTATTAAATGAAAAAATATTAAATAATAAAATAAAATAATAAAAAATTCAGAATGTAAAAAGTTTTATAAAAGAAATGGGTTAATTGCACCGAATGTCAATACAAATAATATAGTTTATTGTCGGATATCAAGGACTTGAAAAGTTATGAATACAATCTCTTTCATGGAAAAATATGTTTAGTTTAGTATAAGAGTACCTCTTTTTTTATACTACTTTTAAAAACACTTACATCATATTATCTATTATATACTCTATTTTATTAAAATATTAATTTAAAAAAAAATTTAATTATTTATCTTTCTTCACATACAACCACAAGCCTCTGCTCTCTTCCTTCACCCTCGTAATATTTAAAAAATAATAAAAAATTAAATTCAAAAGAAATAATGTAGGTTTAAATTTACACGATTATTGTAATAAGTTTATAAATTTATATATCTTTAATTTGACTAATGTGAGTGATTTTGAAATTTTAAGCATTTTTTCTACTTTGCATTGACGGATGCAAATAGTCTCAAACAAGAGAGTAGGATACTGAATTATTGCACCCCATTTTTCTTTCACAAAATTTTTTTAGCACTCACTTTTAAATTTTAAATTTTTATCTTTTATCTTTTATTTTTCAATGATTAAAATTAAAAGATACTTTTTTTTTTTTTTTTTGTTGGGTGGGTGGGTACTGCACTTAATCTCAATTCTTTTTTTCTTTCTTTTTTTCTTTCAAAAATTGTAGGCTTTTTTTTAATAATAGTTTTTTGTAATCAAGTTGTAAGCTTTCCTATTCTAAAAGCAAAGAAAGCATTTCTAACCTTTTTCTCCAAAAAGAAAAAAAGAAGAAGCAATCATCACGAGGATTTATTTTTATAAAAACAAATTATAAAGTCTCTGTCCTTTTAATCCTTTTATAGAGGCCAATAAAGCTAGTCTACAATAAAATCACAAACAGACAGGAAAGCTTTTGCGCCAGTGGTCTGGAGATCAGGTGCAATATGCAATTATCAGCGGTTCATTCTCAACTATTGATTAAAAAATGTTAAGAGAAAAATTAAAAGAAATAAAAAATAAAAGTTAAAAAAAAGTGAAAAGCGAAAAATTTTTGTGAGAGGAAGTTGGTGATATGCACCCACCGGACCCTAATCCGCGCTAGAGTGGGAGAGGGCCCCGCTAATACATCTGAACATGCACGATAAAGATTTAAAAAAAAAAAAGGAGAAAAGTTAAAAGAGCACAACTTTAAATGCATAATGGTGTCTGTTAAGTCATAAGAGCAATCCCATCATTTTCTTTTTTTTTTATTGGATAAACGAAAATAGGGGTTAGCAAACCTATATTAGCCTCCGGACAAGGCGCCCAGATTAAGGCTTAAGGCCAATTTATGTTGATGTGACTGCTGGTAGCAGACTTAGGCGGGTTAGGCGAAGAGAAAATTGGACAGATGTATGGATAATGCTAGCACGTATAAAATGTCACAATTTGCTGCAACTTATCATTTGTTGAGTTGTGAGTAATAAATGTATGTTTTCATATGGATCTCACATTGACTCACCATCATACTTTTACTGTTTACAATTCACTCCATGGTAAGTTCTAACAAAAATTATACCATTTTAAGTGTCCGTAGCATTACTTGTACAGGTGCATAGATTTAAAGCGAAAACACTATTTTAGTTCCTATATTTTGGGGTCATAGTTAATTCGGTCCCTACATTTTAGTAACAGTCAATTTGGTCCCTACTATTTTCAGCTCACATTCAATTTGGTCCTTACCGTTAACTCACTAGCAGAAAATGCGTACGTGGCAAATGGTGTGCACTGTTGGCACACTTGAATATGTAATTAATGCCATGTAGAAGATGTGGACCAATTAAAGATTGCCGCGTCAATTAAAAAAACATAATAAGCTCCAACTCAGCTAATCTATGTTTTCAACCTAGACAGATTTCACTTCTCCCATGACCCAAACAACCCTGTCCATTACTTGTCAAACCAACCCATTCTCGGCCACATCATCTTTATCTTTGTTGCTACGCTGCTTGCCACTGGTGCCGATATCTCCACAACTCGACAACTTTCTCAGTGGTGCCTCCGAATCATCCTACACCCATGCCGTCAAAAGATCTGGGAACACATCACGCTCCACAAACTCCAGGTCTCACTCCCTCAAAAGTTTTATTTGTGGACACTTTTCTATGATCACTTAATGAATTTTTAGTGTATCAAAATGTGGGAATAATCCTTTAAATGACTTTTACATGTTATGAGTTTATAATTTTTTGGACTCTTTTCTACAATACTTGTGTGTTTATCTCATTCTTATTCTCATATTTAACTAGTAACAATGATCAATTTGTATATACGTATCAAAATGTCGACATAAGATAAACCTATATAAATGATTTTAGTAGTAAATGTATGTTACTCTTCAAATTTCAAAATGGCACCTCCTTAGCCTCTTCAGAACTGCCGTGATGGATGATGTGATCTAGGTGAAATTATAAACCCACCTGATAATGGGTTCCACGGGTCGATCCAACATAGCAAAATTTCAAATCTAAAGGGAAAATGATTTGAATGTCCACACGTCCACTTTGATCTGAAACAGACTTCAAAAGTCAGCCAGTGGCCAGTGGCGTAGCAATGAAGATGAAGATGAAGGTTGAATTTGATTGACAAGTGATGAACGGGGCTGTTTGGGTCATGGGTGAAGTGGGATCTTTCTGGGGTTGAAAACTCAGATTAGCTGAGTTGCAGCTTACTACCTTTTTTTAATTGATGTGGCAATTTTTAATTGGTCCAAATCTTCTACATTACATTAATTACATATTTAAGTGTGCTAACAGTGCACACTGTTTGCCATAGAAACATTTTTCGTTAGTAAGTTAACGGTAAGGACCAAATTGAGTGTGAATTGAAAATAACAATGACCAAATTGACTAGCACCAAAATGTAGGGACCAAATTGACTGTGACCCCAAAATGTAGGGACCAAAATATTGTTTTTGCCTAGATTTAAAACATATTTTAAAATATTTTATCTTTCTTTTTTTTAACTTTTTATTATAAAAATAGCAATAAGAAACAGGAGTCCTCATGAATTCCAATTTGTGTTTGAGTAGGAGTTTGTGTGCTACAAGGATGGCGTGCCGGCAGGGTTATACATAAATAAGGTTTATTAGGTTTTGTGTGCTATATAGTGAAGAAAAAAGAAAAAGAAGCCGCACAAGGAAAAGGAGAAAGCAACCAAGAGGGAGTCGCCTAGAGAAAAAGAAGACAGCCAAGAGAGAGCTGTGCATGGAGAAAAAAATAGAAAGGAGAGTTCAAAGTGTTGCCACTTTTGAAAGAGATAATTTGTGTGTGTGAGAGCAAAAAGAAACAAGAGAGTTTTTCTTTAGCTGTGAGACATACATAAAAATTATTGTAATTGATTTGATAATAGTGAATTATTTGGAGTTTGTTCTGTGGTTTTTCCCTTCAAAGAGAAAGGTTTTCTACGTAAATTTTGTGTTCTTGTATGTGATTGTTATTTTAGATTGCTAATATTATTGATAATATTATTTGGGATCCAACAAGTGGTATCAGAGCTAAGGTTAAAGTGGAAGTGATGGCTGCAAAAGAAGGCAAGACTTCAGGAATTGAGAAGTTTGATAGAACAAACTTCGGGTATTGGAGGATGCAGATTGAAGATTATCTCTATGGGAAGAAATTGCACTTGCCTCTTTTGGGGAAGAAACCTAAAACTATGAAGGACGAAGATTGGAACCTTTTTGATAGATAGGTATTGGGAGTTATTCGATTAACTCTATCAAGTTTAGTTGCGCACAATGTTGTGAAAGAAAAGACCATAGTGGATTTGATGAAGGCTTTGTCTAGCATGTATGAAAAGCCGTCGGCTAACAATAAGGTGTATCTAATGAAAAAGTTATTTAATCTGAAGAAGGTAGAAGACACTCCTGTAGCGCAGCATCTAAATGAGTTCAATACAATCACAAATCAATTATCACTATGGAAATTGAATTTGATGATGATGTTCATGCATTGATTCTTTTGGCTTCTTTACCGAACAACTGGGAAGCCATGAGAATGACGGTAAGTAATTTTGTAGGGAAAAGCAAACTCAAATATGATAATATTCGAGATTTGATTTTCAGTGAAGAGGTTCGCAGGAAAGATGTGAATATAGACAATGCACAAGATCACGCTTTTGTCGTGGAGAACAAGAGGAAAGGTAGAAGTAGAGGACCTAATGATTGGAAATTCAATGGTAGGTCACAATGAAGAGATAGATCTCAATTCAAGGAAACAAGAGAATGCTTCCTATAAAGTTGTGATTTTCAACTACCTTGTGTTGGCTTTAATTCCATGCCAAATTTGATTGTAATTTCTTCAATCATTTTTCTTGTATGTATGTGGGTTTATTTGTAAGGGATGAGTGTGAGAGATCGGTGAAGAATCAAGCTTCAAAAGATGAATCAGTGGACTTCACGACTAGCTCGTGAGAAGCAACCCACGAAAAGGCCACGTGTAAAGCACATGACTGGAAGCTGAAGAGTCATGCTAGGCTGTCAGATTCGCGAGTGTTTTGTGAGAAGGGCCAACTCGCGAAGTACCCGTTAAACTTTCTGTTTGACAAAAAGTTGTGCTGCTTTACCAAATTCTTTACTCACACTATAAATACTCTCATTACCCACGAATTGTAGGGAATGCTTTTCAAAGAGAAAACCATAACAAATACACTTGCGATTTAGAGATTGTTATATACATAATCATCTACACATTTTCTTGTGATTTTCCTCAACTCCTACCTCTCCATCTCTAGATCCTTGAGAGGTTGTTAGCCCAAACACTTACCACACCCATTCTGAGTGTCAAGTGAGATTTTGGTGCTGTTGGGAAGCATTGAAAGGAGTCATTCATTGCCAGATGCAATCAGGCTGAATTGCGGGACCTGGAAAGTTAGAGAAGACAAGATTCTGAAAAGTCTGTTGGTAGCAGGAGCTTGAAGGGCTCAAGTACATGGGGTAGACTAGGCTTAGAGGGTCTTTTATTATTCGTGTACTCCAACTTTATTCTCTAGTGGATTGATTTCGACTTGGAGGGTTGCGGAGAGGTTTTTGGTCGAGTTCTTTGGTTTTCTCTTCGATAACACGTCTCGGTATTATTTTGTATTTGCATTTATCTTCCCTACTCTTTAAGCTTTCATTTTATTGTTAATGATGGATGAATATGGCTTAGGGTAGTGTTATCGGTTCATTGCACATATTTACTCTTATTTCGCACTTAGTCTAAGTTAGAGTAAAAGCAATCTAGCTGTAATTTTTAATTGAGGGTCTGAACAAGTTCTTGAGTTTTACCACAAATTCGAGCTTTCACTTCTATTGTGAGAAAAAAGGGTCACTTAAGAAGAGATTGTTGGCATTGGAATAAGGAACAAAATAAAGAAAAATATGAAAAGAATGATAGTGAAAAAAATACTACAGCTGTTGTGATTGCTGAGGATGCTGTGGTGCTTTCTATTGAAGAGCAAAAGTGTGAGCATGTTGCTAATAATGATGTTAAGTGGGTTGTTGATTCTGCAGCACTCCACCATATTATCCCTACGAAGGGGTTGTTTACCAAGTACAAAGTAGGAGACTTGGTATAGTGAAGATGGGTAATTCTAGTTACTCAAAAATTGTGGGAATCGGTGATGTGTGCATCAAAACAAATGTTGGTAGCGCTATGATGTTGAAGGATATGCGACATGTTCCAGATTTAAGGATGAATGTGTTTTCTACATTGGCTATGGATTGAGCTGGTTATTGTAACTACCTTGGTAATGGAAGATAGAAACTTATTAAAGGGCCATCGGTTGTTGCAAGAGGACATGCATGTTGTGGTATGTACATGACTCATGTGAAGATCTGTAAGAAGAAGTTCAATGAGATCAAAGATTTTGAGAAGACTCTAAAGATAAGGGTTAGGATTAATGGTGTTGAAACTAAGAGGGTGAAATTCTCATTGCCTAATAGTGCTTCAGAAGAGGAAGTGGTAGGTGATGAAGAATATGAAGATGCTAAGGCTACATGGGATGATGATGAAGTGAAAGATCCTAGAGGTCTTGAGCAGGGCGAGCAATATCCTCCACTAGAGATTGTTGAACCTCATGAGAAGAGGACTACTAGAGAACATCAAATTGTTAGCTTCAAGAATAACTGGCCTTCTGATGAGGGGGAGCCAAGGGATTGGATTAAAGAAATCCAAGATGAGATTAATTCTTTGAAATTGAAAGGTATTGACGTTGATGAGGTGTTCTCAATGCTAGTGAAGATAATGAAGAAGGTCAAGTCTTGGGTTGGCTTGACTGACATGGATCCGAACTGAAGAGTTGGATTGAAGATCTCCTTCCTCAGTGGGTTGGAGGGGGAGATTGTTTTGGGTCCAGCCCAATTTTGTGGCAAGAGAGCCATGTAGTGAAAAACTCCTATTAGAAATAGGAGACCTCATGAGTTCCAATTTTACTAAGAAAAACACAAGCAGAGACGGACCCATGTTCCCCAACACCCAAACCCCACCCCTTTTTGATGTTATAATTTTTTTAATAATAAATATTTAATAATTTGTTGTCATATGCCTCCTCCCTGTCCCTCTACTCGAAAAAATTATTAATATCAAATTTATATAGGTTTCTTTTCCTTTGTCCTATCCGTACACTTTTCTTCCCAAATTTAAATAGTTTTTATAATAAATCAAATAATAGGTTAAAAAAATGATACGGATGATTGAAGCCAGCATACAAAAATATTTTTCATATTTCATTATTTTTGTTTTACCTAAAATGAAAAATTTATTTGTTAAAAATGATTTTTCAATAATGAAAAATTAAAAAAAAAAAAAAAAATTGATACAGATGATTGAAGCCAGCATACAAATATTTTTGTGCTACAAATATATTTTTCATTAATGGCTTCGTTTGCTTGAACTCCAGATTTTTTGCATTTGCTATTGTCAAATGCAAGTGAGAACTTCAAAAAATTCCTCATTCAGTTTTTGACAAATTTTTATATTTTATATACAAGTTCGGCATGATTTGGTGATACAATACTCTAGATACTTTGTGATATTGTGTGAGTTATGATTTGAGTTGACTATCAACTGTTTGTTATATTGTCTAGTTGTTTGTTGACATTTTTTTTAAGGGAAACTGAGATAGTTGATTTGTAGTATACTAATATCAACCCAATTCTAGATTCATACGATATGTACTGTGCAGTGCATATGTAACTTCTCAATGCTTTTCATATCATTAATTTTATTGTAATTTTTCCTCTTTTAAGCTATGAAGCATGTGTGCGTTTCTAGATTCGGATGCGGGTGTGTGACTCGGATATTTTTTAAAAAATAGGGTACGGGTGTAGCAGGATGCGGTAATTAAAAAATTTTTAAATTTTTTTTTATTTATATATTTTATATATTGCTAAGCATGCTTTTTATATAATAATAATAGAAAACTCATATAATAATAATAATAATGTACAAAATAAAGCCTCTCTGACCAAAGGCTTAGTGGCTCAGTGGCTCACGTACCAAAGGCTTAGTGGTTCAGTGGCTTAATGTACCAAAAAAGAAAAAAAAAAGAAAAAAAGAAAAAGGGAGATGTGGCTCACGTGAGAGGCACAAAAAACAAAATAAAGCCTCCCTGACCAAACGCATTTAACAATCCTTTTCAAAAAAAAAAAAAAAAAAAAAACAAAACTTATATATAAAAAAAGAAACAAAACAGAACGGTAACGCTAGGCTCTCCAAAAAAAAGGAAGAAGAAGACGAAGAAGCAAAGAAGAAGAAGAAAGGGGTTAAGCCGGTGAAGACAGCGACATCGGCGTATCAAATCCACTGGTATTTTCGGTTATAAGTTTTTTTTTTTTTCTTACCGGCCGATTTCCTTTTTACAGCCGATACGATCTGATTCGGCCCGAATCGGCACAAATCGGCCTGGTTCTGCGCGAATCAGCGCGAGTTGGCGCAAATTCGGAAAAAAAACAAAAAAAAACAAAAAAAAACAAAAAAAAAAAACAAAAAACTGGACGCTGTTCGACGCGCAGGCAGCGGCGTCCCTCGCGCGTCACTAGGTCGGGCCGCGTTAGACGCGGGTGCGACGGCCATTTTGCTGCGTCTGTGCATCCTAGCTTTTAAGTCTTCAAATTGTTGCGGTTTTTAGCTCCTGTAAAAGTTACATATATATTTATATAATCTCTCACACTTAGGATGTTATTAACAATATTACTCGTGACTTCCCGAATGCCTCACAAGGCACTGCTACCTTTATTGCCAAAGCTCAAGCTTAAGCTCCTACTCAAGCTACTACATCTGCTAAGTTATCTACTACATCAAAAAAGAAAAAGTTTGCCTTCAATGGACTTAGTAAAACTACCTTGTTAAAACAATCTTGGAAGCATGAAGAGGAAGTTACAAATGCTGACTTGGATGATGAAGATGAACAAGAATCTGAAGCATCTTTAGAAGCCTCTATTTCTAAGAAAGACGGTCGTTATTACCCTTATGATCAGGCTCTTTTTTGTCATGATCCTGTTTCCACCCCTAATTTAGCTGATGACTAATTTTGTTGGAACATGTTAACAAAA
Source organism: Notholithocarpus densiflorus (assembly GCA_030021035.2). Lineage (NCBI taxonomy): Eukaryota > Viridiplantae > Streptophyta > Magnoliopsida > Fagales > Fagaceae > Notholithocarpus > Notholithocarpus densiflorus. The sequence continues at coordinate 323,605 of JARYZH020000146.1, forward strand.
CTGCTAAAACCATTGCTGATGAGAGGCCTATTGGAAGAACTACTCTCGACTACTTTTGACTGCTTTTAATGGATGTGAAATGAATAATAAAAGACTTTCCTAATTCTCTCCACTATGCAAATAATGCCAATATGTTTTTGTGCTTTCAACTACTTTTGGATGACAACTGAATAGTAAAAATTGGTTCTCGCTACTATTACTTCTTGAATGATTCTTGTTACTGACAAGGGTTGATTCTAATTAAATAGTAAAAGTTGATTTTTGCTACTATTACTTCCTAAATGATTCATGCTGCTCCCATGACTGTTGATTTCAGTTGCTCCCCACTATGCAAATAGTGCTTATTTTACCTATAAAAGAGCCATCCCTTTCAAATTGTATTCATAACTTATTTTTCTTACTAGCTTTAAAATTTCCCTTTAGTCTTTAGGCTACCTTTAGAAGGTAATCTTTCCCCAATTCATGCTCAGGAAAATCATGTTTGTACTATCTCAACCTGTAAGTGCTTTATTTTAAGCTTATTATCTTTAAGTATGTTGTAATTATCTCTAAAAAAAAAATCTTTAAGCTTTTATTGTAATCTTTTGTTAAGTATCTACTGTTACTTACTTCAAGGTTATTTATTATACTGTTTTTTACTTTAAGCTTACTTTAATTTTTATTTACTTTACCCTTACTTTAATTCATATTTACTTTTTAAAAAAACTTTTTAAATAAAAACTACAACTTATTTTTTATTATCAACTTATTTAGATAAAGTAATAATAAGTGTTTTAATAAAATATGCAACCTACGTTTTGTACATATCAAATTTTTTTTTTTTTGGGATAAATAAAAAAACAAGTAGCCAACATTAAATTACGTTTTGTGTTTTTTCTTTTTTAAATAAACATGCATCCTACTTGGTTGGTGCCTATACAATACCTACAAGAACCATTTTTAATTATATATTAATTTTACTATTAACAATTAATTCATAGTTTTTTCATATAGGACTTTCTTCGTCAACATCTAAAAACCATTTATTTCTCTATTTGTTTATATCATGTTAGCTTCCTTTAAACCTCTCTCTCTCTCTCTCTCTCAAACTTAAGATTTGGGTGTTTTCTTTCTAATAAAAGATTTGGATGTTATAGGTCCTTAAAATCTAAGCAAAAGAAAGCTTTGAATAAGTTTGGTTGGTAAAGTTTTGGGTAGAAGAAATGTGAGTGTTGTTGATTGATGAAAGTGCAAAAGAGATTTGGGTGTTGTTGAATGATAGTGTATCAGATTTTGGGAAAAGTAATGATAATAATAATAATAAAATAGTAAAGAAATAATATTTATTTGGGGATAGAGAAAAGATAGAGCTTCAATTGGAAATATATTTGAAATAGTAAGTAGATAAAACTATTTACTCTCATGAGATGAAAATTTGGCTAAGTTGCTAGAGATTCTCTTGGATGTACGTACTCTTAATGAAAGTAGGGAAAAGTTAACGGATGTTTTAATGGTATTAGTTTGGGAAATATTTTTAGAAACTTTTATGGGAAAAAAAAGAATTAATTGTTTTGACAACTTTTTATATTTTCCAAGAAAATGGTGTCAAAACTTTCCTAAAATGATTTATTAACAATTGCCTTGAGGGCACCCGTTAATATTACCCTAAAGTAAGCCTACCACAAAGACTGCTTCTTCCAACTTGCCAAGGGTGTTTCCGATCTCCATCCTTTCAATGAAAGAATTATAAATTGAGGTAAGATTAAAAGGGACCTAATAGCATAAGGTAGTAATTCTTGGGAAAGAACCCACTTTAGGACACAAAAGACCATCTAACTTCTCCACACCTTGTTTTTCTCAAGAGTGACTTAAACATCCCAATTTGATCTAAACACCCTTCTCCCCAAAATGAAATCTTCCAAACCCACACCCTTTCAACCTAACCCACTCTACTTGAATAATACTACAAATACAATAGTTTTCACTATTTTTCATTAAAGTTAAGTTGACAAGTTTTGACTCGTTTGCATCTCAGCCAATAATTGACAACACATTTTATTCTATCAATAACAACTTATCACTTTAATAGTTGTGAATATTTTTTTTCAAATGATTTGTGTCTTTATTTATACTTATTGCTCTCAGTTAGCACCCAACATAATTCCTATATGAAACCTATTCAAGTCAAACCCAAATTTTCCACAAGCCCACATCTAAATAGATTTAGCCCACTCAAAATTAAAAAGCCCAAGGTCAGTCCAACCATAGCCCAATCTGAAAGCATATTAAAAAAGCCCAAAAAAAATCAAACTTACCCACCTAATTTTTTTTTACCAACCCAACCTCATCTAAAGAGCCCATCAAGCCCATGTTATTGAAAACCAGCCTAAGTCCTTCACAAGAAAACGAAGCCCAAAACCTCCTCCAAAATCCCATACTAGGTTTTAAACCCACATAAATAAAAAGACACGGCAAGCATTACTCGCTCATAATCGGTCTCAGTCCAACCCCTCTCAAGCCCAATTCAAATAAACAAACTTCATTCCACTCACATTTTAAAACAAAACCCAACCTAAATTCAAAACAAAGCCCGGCCTTAAAATAAAACAAAAAAACCCAAAATTAACTAAACCCCACCAACTACCACTTCACAAAAATCAAGAAAATTACGCCACACTTTCTCAAAATTACATTTAAATTGCAAAACTATTCCAAATTTACATATTAACCCCAAGCTCCAAAAATTAATTTTCAACCCAAAACTCCCAAAAATTTACCAAAAATCACATTTTGACCCTCCAAATTTCACAAAATTACACTTAACCCAAAACATTCCCAAACATGCATTGTAACCTTAGACTTTTTTAAAATTATATTTTGACACAAAACTATCTCAAAATTACATCATAGCCCTAATCTTTTCCAAAATTATATCTTGACCCTAAAACTTTTCCAAATTACACATTTACCACAAAATTTTGTAAAATTACATTTCAACCCTTAAAACTTTTCCAAAATTGCACAAAAATCCCTAGATTCCTAAAAATTGCACTCAACCCCAAATTTTTTTAAAAATGATAAAAAAGGCCCTTAAAGTTTCAAAATTTCACATATTTCCCTAAACTTCTAAGAATTGCAAAATCAGTCCCATCTTCCTCATGATTACTATCCTCAATCTTGCCACCTCAACTATATCATTTGTGTCATTGATTTCTTGCCTAGATTTATTTGTTTGACCATCATGCATCTACATGCATGCCCAAACGAAAAGCATAAATTATGTCAAATGAGTATCAATACCCAAGATCAATGAAACCCCCAATCACCCATATAATATTAAACTAAAAATGAACAAGAAAATTACAATTTTAATACCATTTGAAACCTCATTTTGATTTATCTATTGGAATGAAATATTTCATTACTAGCGTATTGTTTTGGAGTTAGCACTAAAATTTTGAATACCGATAAAGTTATATGTGTGTTACAAAATTTATATCCAAACTCTGCATCACATAATATTATACCATATCAAATTATTAAAAATCTAATAAGTACATTCTTAGTATGATCATTACATAATAGTATAAAACTCTACTACCATCCAAAAGTATAGCCAGGTTTTCAGAACCAGACCGGGAGGTCGGACTGTGAAAACTGAGAACCGGGATGAAAATCGGTTTTTTAAGCCTAAAGAACCGGATTTTTTGTTAATTCCACGAACCCCTAAAACCGGGGTTGGACCGCAAGAACCGGTGAGAACCGTGCGGTCCAACCCCTTAGAAATTTAAAAAAAAAAAAAAAAAAAAAAAACTTAACACAATTTTATTATACTTGATTAAATTATCCATCTCTTACAAGGAATAAAAAAAATTATAATTAAAATCCTTCAAAGATATTCAACTTTACTTCAAAAATTAATCATAAATTTTAATGTTTTCATGGTTATTATTTTATTTTATTAACTTTCTTATTTAATTATTAAATATATGCTTGAAAATCATTAAATTTCCCTCACATATATAGATATATTATCAATTTTGCTAGTTTTATAAATTTAATATCTATATTTAGGCTTTAATTAATTATTAAATTAATTATGATGTCATCACGGTTCGACCTCGGTTCGACCTCGGTTTGACCTCAAAAACCTTGAACCTCTCCCTTTTACGGTTCAATGAACGGTCCGGATTTGAAAACCTTGCCCATAGTAAGGATGGATGAAACTACGCCCCTGCTGTGATTGTTTTTGTTATCCTACGTGACAAAACCAAAATAATGGAGTATTAGAAGCACATACCACGTTCTCTTGTGCCTGAAACAAATACCAAGCATAAAAAACTACAATGGAAACATGATTCATTTTACAAACCAAAAAGAACCAAATTGTTGATGTTCAATTATCATGTACTTCAAGCATTTTATCATGTAAGTGTAACATCCACTAGGGAAAAAATATCAACAAAATGGAGCTCTAAACAGAGAATAAGTCAAATAGATATCCAATGGCATTATGGCATGTTAGCAATACTATTCTTTATTGTTAAATAACAGTTAAATAATAAAAGAATTTATAGCTTTTATTCCCATTTAGCTCCAACTCTCTCTCTCTCTTTCTCTCTCTTTCTCTCTCTCACATGAATTCCTAATCTTGGACTTTACTCACTTGAGATATGGTGCAATGCAATATAGAGTTTTTTAGGGTGTGTTTGGATATTGCTTATTTTGCTAAAATCTGAAAACTGAAAACTGAAAACATTGTAGCAAAATAACTTTTAAATGTGTGAATAGTGCCATGGGACCCATTTTTAATGAAAGTTGTGATGAAAAAAGAGGTTTGTGGGTCCCGTGAACAGTGCACGAGACCCACTGGAAGTGCATTGGCTTTGCTGAAACACGTTTCTCCCAAAAAAAAGAAAACGCAAACGCAGGATAGTGCTTTTCAGCATTATCCAAACGCACAATTAGTATGATAATAACTCTTAGGCTTATAGAAATTGTGTTAGATTAAGTTATAAAAAAATGGTGTTAGTTATGATTGTGAAAAAGGATAAAGACAGAGAATTCCTTGTTTAAGCTCACAATTAAAACCACAAGCTGATTTCCAGAAGCTTTAAATGGGGTTTTATTTATTTATTTTTTAAATATTTTTTTTTTTGCTTCAAAAGAAAGATTTTATTGAAAACAACAGAAAAACTACATAGCACAATCCCCTTTCAAAACATTGAAGATAGAATGGGGGCAAACAATAAAAGAAACAAGGTTTGCGAAATTACAAAAGAGTGCTCATTTGGCAAGAGCATGAGTTGTAACATTAACGTCTCTTTTGACCCAAAGAAAATAGACAGAGGAAGAAATTGATAAAGAGCATATATCTTGCATAAGCCCTTCAAAACATTGTGTGTTTGTTTTAATTAGATTTTCAAAGAGTAGACTAAACTACTTTGTGTTTGTGCTATTTTGTTTTAGTTAGCAATAATGGGATTTGTATAATTTTTATAAATATTGAACAAATATTAATTTGTTGAGTTGAGTTCATTCTTGATATGAATGGTGAATTGAAACAAATGCATTTTACACAAAATAATTTGCTGCATAACTTACCAAATGAAAAATACATATTTAAAAAAAAAATACAGATTGGCCCGATTTGTAATTCGATTGACCTAACCCATTTCTAACTAGATTAAAATGGCCCATTTTTTAACCGAACCTAATTTGCTTGATTTGCCCATTTTTCCATGTCTAATTGACATCCTCTTCAATCTCTCTATCTTTATGAATTATTGATCCAAGGTATTGAAAGCTCTCTCTCTCTCTGAGTTTCTACTTTTATTAAACTTACAGACCATGTACTTCATTTTAGTCCTACTTAAATGAAAGCCCTTTTAGAATGTAGAAATGAAAGCCCTTTTAGATTCTAGAGTGTCAAACCAAATTTCTAACTTCACATTAACTTCACTTCTAGTTTCATCCACTATACCTATATCATATGCATAAAGGGACTTTCTTTTTGAATTGATTTTGTGGGCTCATCTAGTGCAAAGAGATATGGGCTTAATGCAAATCCTTGATGCAAAACTAGTGACATGAAACTCACTTGTGATTCCTCCATTTGTTCTCACACTAGCTACAACTGTGTTATACATATCCTTAATCTACTTAATATACTTTGAATGAACCTTTTTCTTCTCCAAAACACACCACATAATCTGTCTAGGGACCCTATCAAATGTTTTCTCAAGATAAATGAAAACCATATGAAGGCTATTATAGGTCTCTCTATATTTTTTTTATTAGTTGTCTAAGTAAGTGAATAGCTTCTACAGTAGATCATTCTAGCAAAAACCAAATTAATTCATTCTTAACCTATGTTCAATCACTCTTTCCCAAAGTTTTATAATGTGACTTAAGTTTAATTTCCTAGTAGTTTGTACAATTTTGGATATCCCCCTTATTTTTGTAAATAGGTATTAAATTACTTCTCCTCCATTCATTAAGCATTTTATTAACACTAAAGATCTTATTAAAAAGGTTTGCCAACCAACATACACCCACATCAACCAAGTACTTCCAAATCTCAATGGAGATTCCATCCGATCCAACAACTTTTCCCATTTTCTTTCTCTTTAGTGCATTCTTTATCTTAGTGTCGAGTATACACGAATGAGTGAAGTCTTACATTGAATAAAAATGATAAAAGAAAGTAGTTAATATAATATTATTGGGACCAAACTCATAGACTTAGGGCCTGTTTAGTAAGATAGTCCAAACAACAGTTTTCAATGTTTGAACACTAAAAATTGTGGGCAAAAAAAAAAAGCGTTTGGTAAATGACTTCGTTTATGAGTGTATGAGTTATTTCGAGAAATGCTTGTTTTCAATTTTCAAATAACCTGCTCAGTAACATTTTTGTAAATATGTTAAAAACTGTAGGTGCTACTTCATTAGGCCACTCGCAAGATAACTTCTCTCTCTCTCGAGCCTCTGGGACTTCTTTTATCTTTCTTTCTTCTATCATTCACGCCCAGAAGCTTCTCTCTCACGCAGAGTCCTCTTCAAACTCCTCTCTCTCCCTCTTTCACAACAGATTCATTTGGACTCTACCTCATAAATTTTCATAAATGATTCAGATTCATATTTACTCCTCTATCTACCACCGGCCTGTTCTCATAAATGAAGTCTTCTAATTCAAATCCTACTTCAAATTCTTCCCATCTTTCTTTCAAATACTTCCTCACTTTCTCTCAAATCACATAAATCCAGATCTTCTCCTCAACTACTTCTGTAAACCTCATTAATCCCTCTGCCTCAACGTATTATATATGGAATCAGATACAGATGTTCTTCCGCCTCAATCCTGCTTGACACAATCGCTGTGAGTTGTTTCTCTCTTCAACTTGTTCATTGGGTTTTAAGTAATTTATAACAGTGTCCATTATTTCTGTGTTTATCAATTTCTCTATAATTTAATGGTTGTTGTATGAAAATTTCTTGGGTTTTATGGGTTGCTGATGAACTATAGTTCTTGTTCCTGTCTAGGTTTTTGTTTTATTTTGTTATATACAAGTTTTATTAAGTTTTTGTTATATATGTTTATTAGTTAACAGGCCAGAATGAGTTATAAAAAAAAAATTTACATGATTTTAGTATATTTTTGTCTTCCTCTGTTGTTGTTCTTGTATTTAGTCCTTCCATTTATTGTTTTGTGTTGGCATTTCAGTTTTTTGTTTCTCTTTGTTAGACTGTTTTCTATGAGTGTCATAAACGTGTTGAGTTTTTGAAACTGTCATTTGAGGAAATTTGTTATTGTTTTGTCCCCTTTCTGAATTCCAGATATTTTCTGGGTTACTGTTTTCTGGGATTGGATTTTGGTCTGCCGTATTCTAACAAGTATTTGGTTTTGTTTGATAGTACTTTTCCCTTGCTGTATTTCAAAGGGGTCAGATATTTTCTTTTGGTCTGTAGGTAAGCTTTAGGGGATAATTAGCATATTCTGTTGCATATGCTGCAAATGAGTCCATTTTTCTTTACTTTCAATTCCCGTTTAGCTTTTGTTAAATTTCTGGAAATGCCAAAGCAAGCACCTATATGATTGTTTATTGTAAAATGCTCAAGTGACCATTTCAATACCATGTTATTTGCGTTTGCATTGCTGAGAGTATGCCATGGCAAATTAAAACTTTTAATTTTTTGAAACTAATAAACTGATATGAGAAGCCATTCCATCTTATGTAACGAAGGTCTTGAAAAATGCCCAAACCACCTTTCTACATAACATGATTAAAACATTAGGTACAATCCATGGACTTGGGGAGGGGATAAAGGTAACCATGTGGTCAACTATTAAATTTGATGAAAAAATTAAATAAATTAAAGAAGATTTGGTGCAGAAAATAACTGACTTTTATAAGGATTTCTAATTGTCAATCAAATACCAAGTTTCCTCGTGGTCATCATGACACTTTTGTCCTGGTTTTTTTTTCTTCCTAGAGAAGTGTTGACTTTAGAATGACACCTCTTTGTAGAATTAGAAAGGCACTTATTTGTGGAATTAAGTATTATTGTGTAGTTAAATTGGTAGTTTGGTTTCAATTCACAAGAATATTGTTTTGTCACAGGAAATGTGTAAAGAGAAAGCTGAACTGCTTCTGTGAGCCTTTTTTCTACTGTTCAGAAGTCACAAATAATTTTTTTTTGCTCTTTTCTAGTGTTTTGAACTCCAACATCAGGTTTTGTATTGGGGGAGAGAGAGTTATAAGTTTCTGTTTTCTTTTGTTACATATGAATTTTATATCTTCAAATTAGCCTTACTCTACCCTTTTGTTATTTACCAATTTTACTTGGTTTTTTTTTTTTTTAAATGAATGTTTTATGTGTTAATAGGATACTACGTGTTAAAAAAAATTGATATATATGCTTGTACAATATTTTGTGTTCAACTATTTGAATAAATTGAGAATATTTTAGACGTATGTTATTGGATATTTGGGTATTGGTTAAGTATGTGGAACTTTTATGCCATTAGATGGCTCATGCATCAAGCGACGCTGAAGATAGGAAATTGTGGCCTTAAGTATGAAGGAAGAGAATGCATGATGATTGTTGTATGTGAAGAAAGATAAATAATTAAAAAAATTGATATTTTAATTAAATGTAATGTAAAATGAATAATTTAATGTAAAGTGTTTTGAAAAATGAATATGTAAAATAGAAAAAGTAAGCTTTTATACTAAAATAGACAAAATATTTTGCGCAAATTGAGAAGAGTGCTCTAATTACTTTGAGTTAGTGTTAAGCTTTGGTGCATATAATTGTGACAAACCATCATTGTGAAATTTTATTGCGGCAATTAAACAAATTGTAAATTAATTGTTGAGAAAAAAGAACACATACAATGTAAAGTGTTAATTTCAAAGTAAAGATTCGGTATTTCCCAATTCTAAATGTAATTAATCATTATTATTTTGCTCATTAATTTATGTGGTTTGTTACTAGGGAGTGAAGATATTGAACGCTTCTCTACACTCAAAGAGTGTTATAACTGATGTCTTCTTCTCGACGTTGAAACAAGCTCAAGAATGTTGCTAAAATGTTGTTTATTATTTTGGTTGCAAATATGTTTTAAATGTTGGTTAAATCAGGTGTGACAATATTAAGGGCAATATGCTCGCTTTTTTGGTTCTCCCTCTTTGTTTTATTGGAGGCTTGGTTGAGCATCATTATGTTTCATCAAAATGAGATACAAATATGTTAGGGTACATTTGCTAATAGTATTAGCGTTTCTTTTTTCAAAAGAATGTAAAAATAGTTTTTTTTTTTATAAAAAAAAAATTAAAAACGTGTATTTAGAGGACTCATAATGCATACATTAATTTTTTGTAATTATCATCCACTAGACAATTCTTACATAGCCACAAAGTACTGCTTCAAGCTCTTACAAAGGGAGTATGCCTCATAGTGGGTCCCACATGTTTTTGTAACTGACTCAAACTCAAGGAGGTATTTTTACCTTTGGCTTTTCTTTTTTTGAGAATCTACTTTTAATTTTATCAAATTTCAATGTTCTCCCAACTGTTAAAATTTGGATAGAGTTTATTGATGTGGTAAATAAAATTTATAGATCCACATCACTTAATTGCATAATAATTTTATGTTCTGTTCTCAATTCTTTCTGAGAACAGATTGAGCTGAAATCATAAGCCACATATTTATCACAGTTTCGGTTGGAATTAGAACACCGGTAGAATTTAGTGGATGTGGATGATTCAATGTTTGGTAATAGGCGAGGGACACCACCACCAGCAGTACCATCAGAGATGTGTACTTTGGGGTTTAGGTAAGCACTACTCAAATTTTCAATGCTCTCGGAAATGTTATGGAAGCTGCCCACCATTTCTTTGCTTTTTGAGAAGCGGAATGGAAGATCCGACGGGAAGGACCAGAATGTGAAAGAGGAAGTCGATGAAATCCTTGCCCGCTTCTGCATAAAGTACTCTTTGGTTTTCTCTGTCTATTGTGAGGGTGTTTGATTGAGGAGTTTAAATAACGGTATTTGGGTATTTTTAATATAGGTAAAAAAATGTGTAATATTATTTAAAATGCTTAAAAATGTGTTTGAATTTACCTATCAAACACCCCTTAGAAGTTTCAAACGCACATTGGTTTCTTCCATGGACTGTCTAACCTTGTTTTTTTTCGAATACACTGACTGGACAGCTTATGTTCATGTTGCTTGGCGGACCATACCTAGAGCATAAGAAATCCCGGGTTTTGATCAGCTATGGTACGGGCTGAGATCCTTGAATAATAAAAGAGGAATAGTGAAAAAATCTTACTATTGGTGAGCCACGGTTCATTGTCAGTCACAGGTTGAGGACTAGGAAAAGTATTGATTGTGAATAGTGAAAAAAATCTCTTTGCTTTTCTTTTTCTTCCATGCACATGAAGGGTTTCACAAATTCCGAAACCTTTCTTTTTCTTTTGTAAAGATAAAGTAATCAGCAGCTACCCTTTTGTAAGCCTCAATCTTTTAAGAGCATTTTCGTCCGGACGTAATATTTAATTTTATTTTACCGTCTCAAAAAATTATTTTTTTAATTATATTATACTATTTTATAATACACTCAATATTTCAAAACTCCATTATTTACCATTTTATTAAAATATTATTTTTTAATCTTTCTTTATTATTTCTTTCCAGCGTCATTTTTTTTTTCAAATTCAACTATTCTAACTTTTTCAACTTCAACTATTCTAATGGTCAATTTTCAACAACCTGCCAGTTTTTGTTTTTTTTTTTAAGAAAGAATCTGTCAAATATTAATGTACTCAAATCTGTCAATTTTAAAAATTCACATACATATATATTCCATCAAACCTACCAAATATCAATGTAAAATTCACATACATATTTATAGATGCATCTGTCAAATATTAATGTATTCAACCTGCCAATTTTAATGATCCACACACACACATATATATAGAACCTACCAATTTTTCGTTTTTTTTAGAAAGAACCTGCCAAATATCAATTTACTCAAACTTGCTAACTTTAAAAATCCACATACATACATATATATGCAACCTGCCAAATATCAATGTACTCAACCTGCCAACTTAAAAAATCCACATACATATATATACATACAACCTGCCAAATATCAATGTATTCAACTTGCCAATTTTTAAAATTCACATACATATATATAGATACAATCCACATACATAACTATTAATGTTATCTTTAAAAGACATGTACATATATCAAATTACAATAAAACCCCACATGCATAACTCACACACTTAAGTTCCTACAACTCCCCTTGTAATTGTCATAAATGCTCAATGAGGTCTAATTGGAGTTGATAATGAATTTCTTGATCTCGAATACATTGATGGGTTTCAATGAACTCCGTAAATTCATTTGTGCGGTCCCATGACAGTTGTATAGTAGGATTGTCATCAATTTGCTCATAATCTACTTCCACCGCTTCATTTACATCTCGCTCATCCTCAACGATCATATTATGAAGAATTACGCATGCTTTCATGATGTCTTGGAGTGTTTCACTATAGAAAAATCTTGCAGGTCCACGCACAATTGCGAAGTCAATTAGAGCCAGAAGTCAATTAGAGCCAACTCACAAAATCCAAGAGTTAAAGTATTTGTGATAAGTGATTACTACAATTAGAAATACAAACTTAACCAAATCTACAAGAGTTCAAAGCCTTCACATATTATGATTGGTGTCAGCTTCTCACGTATAGCAACATCCTACAATATATGTTGACAACTCCTAATCAAAACAATATATGTTGACATCTCCTAATCAATCTATTTTGATTATATATACAACAGTAATTTTTTGTTACAAAAATACTAGCCCTTTACACAGCCAAATATTAATAGAATACAGCAGTAAATATAACTCAAAATATACTCTGCATAATATATCTACAAACACAACTCATACATAGCCAACATGTACAAATAGAAATCAAATAAAACCATAGAGTTGAACACAACAAAAACCACTGATAGAACCTTTGCGTACAACATATTAATTTTTTGAAGAAAAAATCAGTAAACAAGAACACCGATTATCTAATAAAATTGGGATTTTGGTAATTGAAGTTGAACCTGAGCAAACTTTCTGAAGATGCTAATCCGACAGAGAGCGAAAACCCCTCGTGATGAAGCTGAATCCCACCTCTGCAAACATCAACAACAATTCTTAGATCAAAACCCAAACACAAACACAAGCTAAATCCCCATTTTCTTGCAGAAAGAGAAAAGAAACACAAACACAAAAACTCGAACATGGATCAAAACCCACCTAGTAAATTTCTTTGATTTTGATTTTGATTTGATTTGAGAGACCGACAGAGCTTTGTTTGAGATTTTGCAAACAAAATTTTAATCCAAACCCACAAACCCTTGAAAACCCACTCCCACACAAATCATAACCCACCTGACCCACACAACCCATGCGACCCAACACTAACCCACCGCGATCTCCATCGCTAACCACTGCAAAGCCACACAATCTTCACCCACAAACACAACAAAAATTTATGAAAACTGGATTGCTCAATTCGCCGCTGGGTAGCTCGATTTTGTTGAAGCTTGAAGGAAGTGGATTCGCTACTAGGAAGCTTGAAGGAAGTTGATTTTGTCGGTTTGAAGAGAGAGGGTCATCTACACATGTAAGAATGTCGGTTTGAAGAGAGTGATGGAGTGAAAAGTTAAATGAGTATCTAGAGTGTTGGGTTTATGAGATGAGTGAATCGGTAAAGGGATCGGAGCACCGATGCCTCGTCGGAATCACTATCAGAGAGAGAGGGTCATCGGAGAGAGAAGCATCTAACTTATCGGAGAGAGAGGGGCATCGGAGAGATTCTTGGGTCTGAAGAGAGCAGAGAGCAAATGAGAAAGAGAGAAGGAAGAGAGAGAAAATAAGAGAAATAATGAGAGAGGAGAGAGAAATTCCCAGGTTAAAAAGTATTAAAAAATTATTTTTTTTATACCATTCAGCTACAATACCATCTTACATTTAAGATGGTACTGTAGCTATATGTCAAAAAAAATTTAGCCTTTTCCAATATGACCTTCCCGTTGCTGGCGTTTTTTGGGCCTGTATGCCAAATGTACCTTACATTTGGCATATGGCAAGCCCACTGCGGATGCTCTAATCAATTTTAGCGGAAAATATAAAAAAGAAAGAGAAAAAAGTTTTCCTGTATTCAAGAGAAGGTGATAAACTGGAATCCACTAGAAAAAGTTTGAGAAAAAGTTTGTATTTTTATTGATAATAATCTGATTTATCTTTAGAAGCTACAAAACATATAAATATTGAGAAAATAAAACCCTAGAACAATTAGGAAATGTCTAAAACCCTAATTCGCACTAATTATGAGATTAGGTGGCAAAATACCGAATTTTACCATATAATGGTAAAATTAAGTTAAATGCAAAATTATAAACTACTGACCTTAAGGGTCGTCCCAAAACAAGCGGGACAATATTCTGACTATTGAGGAAAAAGTAAATTACTAAAAAAAAAAAAAATCATGGTTTTCAGGGGGCTAAATGAGGGTATTTGCCAAAATCAGGGTGCACCTCGTGGCAAAGCAATGACTATTGCTCAGAAGACCATTTCTCTTCAGCCTACCAAATTTCATGTAATTCCGATTCTATCGCCTAAATTATTTCTAGTGGTGTCTTTTTGCCTTATGTGATTTCAGGCTCGCTTGAGAGTCCAGGAAGGCAATGTCGATCAGCTCTACATCAAGAGGCAAATAAAGCAATAGACTATATTCAAAAAAAAAAAAACTTATGTATTAGGAAAAATTTATATTCAAACCAAGAAAATTCATCAAACTTTGTGGCAATGGATATAATTACTAGCTGTTATTGGTGGGTAAAAAAATAATTTGTGGTGAACTCAAATTAGAATAGTAACAGCTTACCATCTAAAATTTGTTATGAAAATGTTGTGAACATAACATTACTCTTTGGTTTTGTATAAGTTCAAACTTGGAAAAGTCCTGATTGTGACTAATCTCTTTGCTTTTATTTTTCTTTTATGTATGAGAAGGGTTTTCTTCCATGGGCAAGTGTTACAAGGTAACAATTTAGGGGGAAGCCTACATTCTCATAATTTAAGGGAGTAGGTATAAAATGGGATATAGTTTAAGCTTTTAAGGGAGTAAAGTGTAATTTTTCCATTAAATTTAATCATATGGTTGCACTAAGAAATAATCCACATAATGAATTAATTATTCTTTGGAGAGATAACATATTTTGTGTTGGATTACTACAAACACAACTAAAAATGTTGATGATCCGGTCATCGGAGACACCACTTCGACAATGGTCACTATCAGATCGGTTGTTGGAGCCACTGTTCTAGCTGCTGGTTTTGACGATCAAGTCATTGGCCCTCCAACCACTAGTAGCTTCGATGGCTCAGCCACTAATTTTGGTGATTTGCTTGAAAATTTTACTCGACATACCAAACACTTAAAAATATTATACTGAAAATGATTTACATATAAAGTATTTTTTGTTTAAAAATATTTATTTCAAAACAAATGGAGCGTACAATGCAACTTTATGGTCCAGCAGAAGATATCAACAATTAAAGGGTCTGTTTGGATTGAGTTTATTTTTGCTGAAACTGAAAACACTGTAGCGAAATAATTTTTAAATGTGTAAATAGTACTGTGAGACTCATTTTTAATGAAAAAATTATTAAAAAGTGTAATTTGTGGGACCTGTAAACAGTACACAGGTGCATTGTTCACAGTGAAAAAGTCAAATGTTGCGGCTGTGAAAAAATAAAAATAAAAATAAAAAAAGAAACGAAACGTGAAAGTTGAAAACGCAGCCGCAGCTTCAGCCCAATCCAAACAGGCACAAAATGTGGCATATTATGGTACCCAAATTGATTTGATAGTAGATAAATCAAATAACTGTGTATTGTGCAAACATGTGTTGAAACGCCTCATTATTAAGGTCATCATAACTCAGTGATAGCAAGCAATCTCAATAATAATTAACAGAAACTTACAATTTTTTTTATGAAACATAATGCTGCTTAAAACTAAGCTTCCAGTAAAGAGAGAGAAGAGCAAGAATACTACCCTTTACGACTAACATTTAAAACCTAATTTGCAACCCAAAAAAAGAAAAGAAAAAGAAGAACGTCTTGGCAATGGCATTGGACTCTTGCACTCAATTCTCATAATTGACTTCTTGTTTCACCATCGGGAGGAAAACATCAGTTAGAACACTCTTGGAATACAGAGAAGCCTTGAGCAATTTTACCCCCTAACAATAAACCACATAAATTAAGGAACAAAATAATTAATAATTATATTTAGATCAGTGAAATATCACATCTTCACATTGAAATAGGCACATTCCAAAAGCAAATATTAGATTTTCAGAAAAGAAATAAAAAAAAACATGTATGTACCAACTAGAAATTAGGACATGAAATAGCTAAAACTAATAACTCAATTTGAGTATTATTTTGCAATAGCTTTCACCATTAACGTACTCAGGGAAAGTAAAAGAAGAAATTAATAAAATAGAAGTAATGGATTCATTCACAGAAAGCAAAAGAATGAGTGACATAGCATACCTCATCCATGCCAAAATTGACCACTTTCTCCTCAAGAGCCCTTATTCCCTTGACATTAAACTTGTTAATTAGCAGAGTGATACTAGAGATGGTGGACATAAGTTTCACCTCTAGATCATCCATCACCATGTATGTAACCAGCCCTTTCACGCACCCTCCATCAGGACTGGAGGAACTCGTTTTCGTTGTGCTTGGTGGGTCTACCATATTTTGCTTGCGGTTCATAACCTGGGAACACGAAGGACAGATTGCTCTAATGTCATAAGCTACATATGGGTCACAGTTAGTGCTGACATTTTTACACCTATAGAATTTCGTGGATCTCGAAGATGATGACGATGGTGATGATTCAACGTTTTGCAATAGGGGAGGGAGCCCAGAACCACCACCACCAGAGATGTGGACTTTGGGCTTCAGGAGAATCTCTTTATTCACGCTTGGTTGAAGGTAAATACTACCTAAATTTTCAATGCTCTCGAAAATATTCCCGAAGCTGCCCTGCATTCCTTGCTCTTCGAAAAGTGGAATGAAAGTTCCGACGGGTAGGGCCAGAATTTGAAAGAGGAAATCGATGAATTCCTTGCCCGCTTCAGCAAAAAGCACTCGTTGGCTGTCTCTGTCTATCATAAGTTTCAAACTCACGTTGGTTTCTTCCATGGACTCTAGCTTCTTCTTCTTTCTTTTTTTTTTTTTGTGTGGGACAGACGATACACTGGATAGCTCAATGACCATGTAAATCAGTACATGGCTTGGAAAGTCAAGTCTCCCACGGTTCATTGTCGGCCACTGATTGAGGACTTGAAAAAGTTATGAATATTGTAAAAAGTTTCACCAATTTGAAGTTGAAAAGTATTTAGAAAATTAGTACGGTAATGTTGATTTAGTAATGTTATTTGTATTTTTTGAAAATGATAAAATTTAAGTACAATACTTTAGGTGTTATTCTTTAAGTTTTCCTCTTAAGATTCAGTTACGTGGCTACTTAAATAAAACAAACACTTCTATCCTATGAGAAAAAATTCACATAGCAGAATTTTAAGAAGAGAATCTAAGGAACAGCACGTACCTAAGTCTTGCTCTTTTGAAAATACATGTGAATGAAAAAGTGTGTAAAAATACGTGTAATGTTGTTTAAACACTGAAAACTGTTGCTCAAAACACCTTACCAAACAGCCCTTTAATGTTTTGGTGCATCGCGGTAATTGCTGCATACAAAAATATGTGAGAGAAAAAAAAAAAATATATATATATATATGTGTGTGTGTGCGCGCGAGCACATGTATGTGTGTTCAAGGGTTATATGCAATGTATATGAAAATAAATCTAAAATACTTGTCCATTTTTTTTTTGTGTCACATACACTTGTATGCAAGGATTGTTACATATAAATATACAGAGATAAACCTTTCCAAAAAAAAAAAAAACAACCTCCTTCCAAACAAGCACTTATTCTTTTTCTTTTTCTTTTTCTTTTTCTTTTCTTTTCTTTCAAAAGTTGTAAGCTTTTTCTTTTTATAATTTCTTTTTTGTTTTTTAAATCAAGTTGTAAGCCTTCCTAGTCTTTTTTTTTGGAGAAGGGTAAGCCTTCCTAGTCTAAAAGCAAAGAAAGCAATTTTCTAAGCTTTTTCTCCAAAAAGAAGAAAAAGAAAAAGAAGCAATCATGGACGAGGTTTAATCTTTCTAAACAAATTATGAAGTCTCTTTCCTTTTAAGCCTTTTAATAAGGCTAATAAGGGTAATGTTATGGTCATATAAAATTGTATAATTTATGTTACAACTCGCTTATGTGTCAAGTTATGATTAATAAAAGCATATTTCTACATAGACCTACCATCATATCTGCCACTCTCAATTTATTACGTGGACAAATTATAACGTAAATTATGTCATTTTATGTATTCCTAACATTGATAAGCTAATAAAGCTACTGCACGATAAATAATGGTCGCAAACATTTTCACAAGTTTAGATAGTACAGGAAAGCTTTCGCGCCAGAGGAGTGGGAGCAGGGCCACTAAAACAACAGTAAAGTTTCACGCAAGACAAAGAAAAGAGAAAAGTTAAAGAGCACAACTTTCAATGCATAATGGTGTGTGTTAAGTCCTGACCATCTTTCTTTGAATGGAAATTATCTATAGAAAATATTTAGAAAAAAATTTACTTCAATTTTTTATAGGGGTAAATGCACTTTTAACTTTTATATTTTGATTTTTTTTTTAATTTTGATTCCTATATTTTAATTTTATCAATTTTAGTTTCTAAACCAATTAACGCATGTTATTTTCGTCTTTTCTGTCAGTCGACCGACGAAAATAGCTAAGGTGGCAGCCGGAGCAATTAAAATATTATAAAAAATACCACATCACCCATGACACATCAGCATATAAATTTAAAAAATTAATTTATTAATTTTAACTAAATAAAAAAAATAAAAACATAATTAAAAACCAAAATTCACATGAATTAAGATCTAAAAGTGCATTTAACAAGAACACCAACCCAAAAATTTTAAAACCCAAAAAATTAACATAAGATCCAAACCTGAACACTATTATGGGTTTGGGTATTTGCTCAAAGTTAAAAGCAACTCCGGCAGCGGAGTAATGGGTCCTCCAACAACAACAACAACAGCAATAATCTCAACCAACTCGCTCCGACGATGCGTGAACTCTACGCGAAGACGGCAGAGTCATTGAAGAAGCTGTTGGTTTCGGAGCTTTCGTCGTGGTCTGGGGACGTGGAAACGATGGTGGCATCGGTGAACAGGGCTTTCGAAACCTTGGATTGGCTTCAACTAGACTGCACTGAATTCTATGATGCCGTTAGGGCTCTCCTCTCTTGGCGCGCTCAACTCTCATCCTTAGAGACCGTGCTCCGAACCCACCAAAACGAAGAAGAATTCGATGCCGGCAATTTTCAAGCTCGGTCGAAAGAAGCGCTGGCTAGATCCGAAGCCGAATATAAGAAACCCAGAACAAATACCCAAACCCAGAAAATCAAACCCGAAAATCAAATACCCAAACCCAAAAAATGAAACCAAAAAAAAAAAAAAAAAAAAAAAATCAATGAGCCGAGTTTGATTCAATGAACTGAGTTTGGCTGGGTTTTTCTGGGTTTGTGTGCTTGTTTGATTCAATGAGCCGAGTTGGCCAGGTTGGTTGATTTTGTTGTTGATTGTTTGAAATAAATTGGGTTTTGTTTGAGTTTTTGGGTTTCTGGGTTTTTGAGTGTTTGAGATTTCTGGATTTTCTTTGATTTTATGATTTTGGCTATAAATCTTTGGGGAAGAACGAGAAAAACTGATGGATTTTCAGCATGGGTCTTTGTTGTCTTCTCAAATTTTATTGCATTATTGATTTGATTTTAAGTGGGAAAAGAAGTTGATTCAATGGGTTTAATTTTGAATTTGTGTTCTTGGGTTTGATTTTCTAGGTTTGCGTTCTTGTGTTCATAGGCATGTGATTTTATTGTTTTTAATTTTGTTTTTTCTTTTTTTATTTAGTTAAAATTGACAAATTATTTTTTAAAAAAAATTAGATGCTGATGTGGCATTTTTTATAATATTTTAATTGCTCCGACTGCCACCTCAGCTATTTCCGTTGATTGACTGACGGAAAGGACAAAAATAACACGCATTAATTGGTTTAGGGACTAAAAGTGGTAAAATTAAAATGTAGGGATCAAAATGGAAAAAAGTCAAAATATAGGGACTAAAAGTGCATTTACGCATTTTTTATATTTTTCATAAAAATAGTTTATTGATAAATTTTTAAGGATATTTGTTAATAAGACTCTTGTTTGAATAATAAAAAGAGAAATATTAACAAGCACCGCATGGTACTTGTAAAAAGGATTGTCTAAAGTGCAAAAAAAGTGCAAAAAATTACTAAAAGGGTTGTCAAAAAGAATAAAAATCTGTTAAAAATTTGTTAAAAATGACAAAAAGTTACAAAAAGTAGACAAAAAACTGCACAAAAGTGGTTGTTAATTGGTATCGTAAGGTGTCTGTTAACACAACCCTAATAAAAAAGTATCACATTTTAACCAATTAAGTCCAAAATTCATCTACATCATGTCATGTAAAGTTTTGTAAAAAGAAAAAAAATACATAATTGTTATAGTAACTATGTAAATTGATACTGACATTATTCATTATGCATTTAATTTTTTAATTTTTTCTTTTTATATGTCGAAGACGAAGGAAAAAAGTGAATATTGATTATTGTATGGGAAGAAATTAAGAGTGACAATTAAAAAAAATTGATATTTTAGGTAAATGTTATGTAAAATAAATAACTGATAAAGAACATTTTGAATAGTGAATAAAAATTTAAAAATAAAAACTGTATTTTTATACTAAAATAGACCCAAAAAAATTGCACAAATTAAATGATACGAATGCTCTAATTCCTTTATATTAGTATTAAGATTTTGTGCAGACAATTGTGACAAACTATCATTGTGAAATTTGGCAATTAAACAAATCACAAATTAGTTGTTGAAAAAATAAAACACATACAATATAAGTATAAAAGCATATGACAAATAAAATATTTTTGAAAAGTCTAAATAGTTATCAGCCTCTTCTCTCAAAAAAAAAAAAAAGTTTTCAGCCTCAAATGGGTGATTTTTATATTTTATATTCATAACTTTTCAAAGTCTTCAATCTGTGGCCGACAGAACTCTGGTTCATCCAGGAGACTGAGACTTTCCAAGCAACATGTACTAATTTACATGAGAGCTATGAGGTGTATCGTTTGTCCCAAAGACTTCTGAAAAAAAAAAGAGAAAAAAAGAAGAAAAAAAAGGAGAAGAAGATAGCCGGAGAGAGTCCATGGAAGAAACCAATGTCAGTTTGAAACTTCTGATAGACAGAGAGAGCCAAAGAGTGCTTTTTGCTGAAGCCGGCAAGGAATTCATGGATTTCCTCTTTCACAGTCTGGCCCTACCCATCGGAACTTTCGTTCCGCTTTTCGAAAAGCAAGGAATACAGGGCAGCTTCGACAATATTTACGAGAGCATTGAAAATTTAGGCAGTATTTACCTTCAACCAGGCGTGAGCAAAGACACTCTCCTGAAGCCCAAAGTGCACATCTCTGGTGATGGTGGTACTGGACTCCCTCTTCTGTTGCAAAACATTGAATCATCATCGACATTCATGAAATTGTATAGTTGTGCTAGAAAGAACGCCGCCTGTGACGCATATCTGGCTTATGACTTAAGCGCAATCTGTCCTTCGTGCGGAAATGTTATGAACCGCGAGAAAAATATGGTAGACCCACCAACTCCAAGCGCAAGTACTGAGAGGGGGTACGTGAAAGGGCTGGTTACATACTGGTGATGGATGATCTAGTGGTGAAAGCCATGTCAACCATCTCTACTATCACTCTGCTTAACAAGTTCAATGTCCAGGAATTTGGGGCTCTAGAGGAGAAAGTTGTCAATTTGGGCATGGATGAGGTATGTCATGTGATCATTCTTTTGCTTTCTGTGCATTTTAGTCCATTACTTTTAGTTTCTGTCCTTTCATTATGGTGAAAGTTACTGCAAAATAAGATGCTTAAACTGAGATATTAGTTGTTCTATTATAGAGTCCTAATTTCTAAACAATGATATTCGTATAAGAAAGTGACGAAATGTTTGGAATTGATCGCTGATCCGTCTCAATCCCAAGTTTATGTACCTCAAACTCAATATTTCATTATGTCTGCCTCCAACAACTTAAATTTTCAGAGGTCACTAATTCTCATTTCAAATGCTATCATTTAACTCTAATCTCATATTGTAAAATAAAATATTGCATCCCCCTCTCTTTCCCCTTAATGTCACTTGTTATTAGTCTTTGAAAAGGGGATAACAAAACAAAAAACTGACATACCGTGTGAGTGTCATTTCTCTTATTTTGGAAAATGATCTTTCTCCGTCTGCCTTTGAAACGTGTTAATTTCAAAATAAAGATTTCGGTATTTCCCTATTCTAAGTGTAATTAATCATTATTTTGCTCATTGATTTATGTGGTCTGTTGCTAGGGAGCGAAGATATTGAAGGCTTCTCTATACTCAAAGACCGTTCTAACTGATGTCTTCCTCCCGGAAGTCAAATTTGAGACATGCACGGTATATATAAATTCATGACGGAACTTACAATTCATGTGTGATGAAAAAAATATGCATTTATGGTACTTTCAGTGTATTCAATAATTTTCCGCTCAAAAGTATTGCTAAAATGTTGTTTTTTCATTGCGAATATGTTTTAAATGTTGGTCAAATCTGATGTGGTAATGTTAAGAGCAATATGCTCACTCTTTTCTCTCTCCCTTTTTGTTTTATGAGTAATGATATAGTCACAAATTATTTAAAAATGTTAACGTGGTCGATCTTTTATTGGTTTTCATCTAGATTCATTATTAATATTACTTTTTCATTTATTAATAATCATTTACCACATCAGCTATTTGTAAAATAGTTTATATCTCTAGTATTATTCTTGTTTTATTGGAGGCTTTAGTTGAGCATCATTATGTTTATGTTTCATCAAAATGAGATTCAAATATGTTAGGGTCCATTTGCTAATACTATTGGGGTTTCTTTTTTCAAAACAACGCAAAAATAATTTTTAAAAAAGTGTACTAAAAACATGTGTTTAGAGTATTTATAATGAAAACGTTAGTTTCGGGTAATTATCAACCACTTTGTATGGTCGAGTTATGATGACCTCAACAATGAGTTGCTTAAGGATGACTAAGGGGGCTAAGGCACAACTTGTTTTCTTTACCCCCCGATCAGTCCCAACGCGACCAATGGCCATCCTAAAGTTTACCTCTTCTTCCTTCGCCTCATTGAAGCCCCCTCCGTCCAACAACACCCATCAACAATGGTCTTTGTTGATTCTCTACTATCATTCGATCTGAATGTCATCTTATCCCGTGACACCGTTTGGCTAATTCTTTTGCAGTTGATCATTTGTCCCTTAAGCACAAATAATATTTTACAATTGAGGAAATTAATTGTTGTTATTTCCTTTTGCAAACTCAGGAATCACTTTTCTTTATCTTTTTTAAAAGAATAAGTAATCTGCACTCGTTTGTAACCTTTCTTTAATCTTTACTCAATTCTAGCGAGGTAAAAAAAAGCCTTCAGTTAAAAGCAATAGTCTATATGAAAAAGCTTTATCTATTTTGTGTTTTTTAGAAGAGACTCTTTTTTTGGGGTGGGTCTAAATGCCAACAAAAAAAAAAAAAAAAACCTCCCAAGTTTAGGTCAGTTTTACAAAAACATCTTTTGAAGTTTCAATTCTTCATTACAACTCTTTGAAATTTCAATATTTATCAAAACTTTTGTTAACTTTTATAGATGGAAAAATCACGAGCCTATCATATAACTAGAAGTGCGAATCAAATGATGCATCTTTTTTAATATGATAATGTGATTTTCCATCCATAAAAGCGAATGAAGTTAGTTTCAAAGGTCCATTTGGTTGATAAGGAAACCTGAAGGACTTAGAGCATCAGCATCCCGAAATTCCAATTCTATTCTATTTTACCATTTCAAAAAGTTACTTTATCATTATACCATACCATTTTACAATACTTCCAGTATCCCAAACTTTTATTTTTCTATTCTACTCATTAAAATAATATATCCCAAAACCCAAATAAAAACAAAAACCCAAATCACCACCTGCTACCACCACCACCACGACCAACCATCAACCCATCACCGATCCAAACCCATCAACCCAACAAACCCATCAGCACCAATCAAAAAAACCCAACCATGACACCAAAAAAACCCACCACGAACAACCATCAACCAAGCAAACCCACCACAACACTGGGAACAACCATTAGCCACGAACAAACCCACGAACAAGCAAACCCACAAACAACCAAGCAAACCCATCGAGAACAAGCAAACCCAACCATCAACAAGCAAACCCACGAACAACCATTAGCCAGCCACGAACAACCCACCAGGAAAAAAACCCAGCCACCACCAAGCAAACCCACCACAACACCGGCCAGCAACCACCAAGAAAAACCCACAAAAAAACCACCACCAATCTTGCTGTTGTTGATCTAGAAATCCATCAACCATGGCAGCAAGCCACCACGCCAACAGACAGAGAAGAGGGAGATGGAGAGAAAATAGAGAAGTGAGTCAGACAGAGAAGACCGAATAAAATATTGATTTTGGTTTTAAAATTGTGCTACAGTGCAATTCTACATTTAGAATTGCACTGTAGCAGTATTGCAAAAAAATTTGCAATACTTGGGTTTAGCATTCCCTGATGCAGATCATTTTGGGGCTTGAAATGTCAAATTCTTTTTACATTTGGCATTAGCATTCCCCAATGCTAATGCTCATAAACCTCATAAGTTGTTTTTGCAATTGACCCAAACTCAAGGAGATCTTTTTACATTTTGGCTTTTTTTAATTTAATTTTTTTAGTCAATTGACTAAAATATGTTTTTGGTCGGGTACATTCGTGGTAATTTCAAATTTTCAACCTGTCCTTGTACATTTATATTGGCTATATATATATATATATATATATATATATATATATAGAATCTACTTCTGATTTAATCTGATTTCAATGTTTTCTTTACTGTTAAAATTTGGATAGAATTTATTGATGTCATAAATGGAATTTATCGGACCCATAATTTTGATGACATGGACAATTATATCACCAAATTTAACTGGATAATGTGGCAAATATAGAACCACATCACTTTAATTGCACCATAATTTTCTGTTCTATTCTCAATTCTTTCCTCCCGCTCATGCCTGACCAACACCCAACACTATCGGTCATACTGCCACTCCCCACCCATCAAAGAACCGCTAACCATGCAACAAAATTGTGGTAGCTAAAGAGAGAGTGAATCAATGTTAGCTCAAGTCATCCTAAACCACAGTTCTATAGCAAATTGATCCCCAACTTTATGACCCTAGTCCTACACACATTGAAACAAGAAAAAATATCTTCTCACACGTAAAAGAATAATTCAAACTAAAATTATATGTGAGCTAATTTCAATGGCACGTAAGTAACTTCCATAAAAATTTTAACAATAAGAGTAACATTTAAATCAAATACAAATTAGGACTAAAGTGACTTCTAGCGTTGACAAGACGTGGCCAAATAGTAGTCATCAGATAAAATTTAGATATTGTACATTAAGTGCACTACATTAAATTCCTTAATTAAAACCCTTGATTGCATTGACAAAATGTTTGAATTCAATGAGAATCTAATACTCCACTTACCTAAGTTTTAGGTTATCATAAGCCTCCAATATATATGTCAAATTTGCCAGCACCTATCCCTAAAGCTTGGTACAAACACAAATCTTTGAAGATAAAAAAATCTTTTGAAAAAAACAAAAAAACAACAGGAATCATCGAAAGCTACAATAATTTTCCATTTCCAACAAAAGAAAAACAAAACATAAAAAAATAATTAGAGATTGATTTAGGGAGAATTTTGATCTTTTACATCAGATTGAGAAGTCGATCTCTGTAAAAATTTAAAGACCATTTGAAAAAAACCACATCAATACTCCCATTAACCAAGTAAGCAAGCAGTATAAAGGAAAATGAAGAATGAACTTGATTCATATTTTTTTGATAAGAGAGAACTTTTTTAAATTTAAGAACTAAAACAGATTCAAGACCAGCTAATATTTTTCCAAGAAAAGAAAGACCTAGAGGGTCAAGAAAGCAACACCAGATTTAACTGACATTTAAAATGACAACGTTATGGCAATCCTACACAACTCTTGCACCTTGAAATTAACTCTCTATGTTGACTTCTCGTTCCAACTTCGGGAGGAAGACATCAGTCAAGACACTCTTCGACTGCAGAGAAGCCTTGAGCAATTTCACACCCTAACAAAAAAAAAAATAATAATCAAACACATGGGCAAAATAGTTGTTTTCCATAAAACAAGATAGAATGTGCACAGAAAGAAAGAAAAAAAGATAGCAAATAATGACCAACATACCTCTTCCATGCCCAGTTCGACTACTTTCTCCTCAAGATCCCCTAATTGTTTGACATTAAACTTGTTAAGCAGTGTGATACTAGAAATGGTGGACATGGGTTTCACCTCCAGATCATCCATTATCATGTATGTAACCACCCCTTTCACGTACCCTCCCCCACTAGAGACCGTATTATCAGCCATTGGTGGGTCAACAAAACTTACATCGCGGGTCATAGAACCCTGGCACGAAGGACATAATGCACTACCATCATCAGCCACATATCCGTAACAGTTGTTGTTTTGGAGTCTAGAACACCTATAGAATTTCCTGGATGTCGATGATGATTCAATGTCAGGCAATAGGAGAGGGACCTCACCAGTACCACCAGAGATGTGAACTTTGTGCTTCAAGAGAGTCTCTTTGTTCACATTTGGTTGAAGGTAAGTAGTACTTAAATTTTCAATGCTATCATAAATGTTTCCAAAGCTGCCCACCATTCCCTGCTTTTTCAGAAGAGGAATTATAGTTCCGAGCGGCAGGCGGAGAATGTGAAAGAGGAAGTCGATGAAGTCCTTGTCAGCTTCAGCAAAAAGCACTTTGCGGTTTTCTGTGTCTATCAGAAGTTTCAATCTCATATTGGTTACGGCCATGATTGATGTAGCAAAAACCTCAGCAACTCTGAAAAACAAAAAGGTTTTTTTAATAAGACGGCACAGAATAACAATCGATGAGTTTTTTATCCTTAGGCCCCTGCATCTTTTTATAATAGCAACTCACATTGATTTCTAATTAAACTAGGAAGCAAAATAATGATAGAACCAAACAAGTAACTAAATTAATAATGACATGTGATTATTAGTATAAGATAACAGATTTAGTTAGAGAGATGTGAAGTGGTTCTTAGTCTAGCTGTTAGTGTATAAAACTTTGTATAAATAGCCTGCTTATGCCTCAGTTAGAAAATTGAGCTACTCACTCAGATATTTTTATATCCTTTTCTCACTGTTCTCTTCTTTTGTCTCTCAATATCTTCTTTTCTCTCAAACAGTATTTGGTAAAACCTTGAAAAATAGTGTGGTTTCTGTCAATTGAGCATTTGGACAACATTGGTGTAAAATTGCGGTTTTGGTTACAAAATACTAAAATGGACTAAACCATGCTGTCAAGGTTATCTTGTCTTTTTTAATGTGATCAATAATAATAATAATCATAGATTCACAAAGAGAACTACATTAATATGAACAGGAAAGAAACTATATATTATAATGTTCAAAACCACAATATCCATACTAACTTTAAAACAGAAATAATAAAAATATTGTTTACAATCCACAAATGGACCAAGCTATGTCACAAATAACTTTCATTTTCTCATCATGCACATTCTCTATGTTTTCTTGACTGCTATTGCTACAGCATTGCTTCCCGATTTACCTAAGTTACAATCATCCCACCCAAATCCCACATCCTCCCTGTCGTGTATTCTAATAAAATTATGTAAGACACAGCTAGCAACTACAATATTTCTTTGGCCCTTAATGTCATATAATGGCATTAAATTCAAAACTTCTATTCTTCCACACTCTAAAAGTTCACCCAATCACACTTCTAAGTAGTAAGTGGACATAATTAAACCTCTCTTTCTATTGCATTTCCTCAACCACCTCACTGGAAATCTTAAATATGGAATATCTTCCCCTCATGAGGTGTCAAATATCAATCCATTAAGGGGTATCCAACATCAACCAAATAATTTTTTTCTTCAGTGTATCCCACTTAGCTTATACTTCATCCTAGGATATTCCTCACCAGTAATCTTTTTGAAAGCTGCTTCTATATTCCTCCAACCCACTTTATTAAAGTTAAAGTGGAAGTGTACATCGATTACCCTTAAAAAGCTCATCCACACAGGCTTCACAAAAGATTGTAATCTATTGTGGTGTCCATTGAGCTCAGCGTTTGAGTTATTTTGGGATGGGATTCAAAGTCCCCTTTTTCTTACCCATCTGTTAATGTTGTAGCATGATGCTGGTAGTAAAAAAACTTGTAATATGATAAATAATAAACTTGTAGTATGATATATCAAGGTCCTGTTTATCCTTTTTAGCTCTATATGTTGACAATATCAAAATGCACCTAGACAATATCTGTTATTAAAGTCTTAGTAATGGCCTAATGGGATAGTGTGATTCAAATATTCTCACACGGTGTGACAACAATCATTATACTGAAATATATCACTCATTTGGAATAGCTATAAATCTAAGCATCACCCACATCCTAGAATCCAAATGAAATATATTTCATTATTCAAAATTCTGTAAGGTCCTCAGCAGGAATGAGTAGAGTTTTATTCAACTTCTCCATTCAAGAATTGGTGTTCGAGGTAAAAAAAAAAAAAAAAAATACATGCAACACTATATACTAGCAAGTGACATTCTACTGCTCAAGTGCATATGCCCTATGGTTAAAAATTATTCTCCCATGACTCCACATAACAAGGAAATGTAACTGGTCCAACTTTAACCAACACAGAGAAAACAAAAAAACAAAAAATTCAGAATTGGTTTTGATACTTTCCAACTATAATGTTGTTACTTATGCACAGACACGGGTACAGTACAACGGCACGAGCAATTTTTGCAAAATTATAACACAATTTCGACACAGGTACGGTACAACCAGCGCGAGCAATTTTTGAAAAATTATAACACCATTTCGACATGGGTACGGCACCCTAAATGA
Organism: Notholithocarpus densiflorus; assembly: GCA_030021035.2. NCBI lineage: Eukaryota > Viridiplantae > Streptophyta > Magnoliopsida > Fagales > Fagaceae > Notholithocarpus > Notholithocarpus densiflorus. Next base: position 352,478 of record JARYZH020000146.1, read on the forward strand.
AGTGTCTATGCATCATGACATTAATGACGAGAAGAATCTTTTAATCAAATACTTCTCTAATACGGTTACAACCTCAAATTCGATTGAAACATGTAAAATCCCCAAATCAATTGAAGAAAAAAAAAAAAAAAAAACCCAAAACTATAAATTTCAAACAAAGAAACAAACAAATCATATGATATAAATACAAAAACTAAGAAATAATGGACACAAAGAACACATGAAAGTCACAGCGCATTAGCTCATTCATGAAAATTCATGGATTAATTGATCAATTTTTTATAAGAAGTTGATGAGGATCTTCAAAGTGAGATACATACTTACAAAAGATTTGGAGTGTGAAGCAGAGAGAGAGAGAGAGGGAGGCAAAAAGCTAAACGGTGAAGCTGCGTACTGTGCTACTCACTGAGCACACGGAGGAAATAAATAAGTGAGAGAGCAACAATGAAGGAGGGTTCAGGTTTATATAGTAATTGGGTATGTTGTTATTTTGTAGTTCGGTGAGGGTATTTGTGGTAAATCACACTTATATAATCCGTTTAATTTTCTTGAATTCGCGCGCTTTCAATTTCATGGCATGGCCAAATTGTGATTTCTCGTACATTCTAGCATCACAGTATATATATATATTCCATCTCAATCATCCAAAATGTTTACTAGAAAAAAAAAAAGTTAAAATCGATTTTCCCTTTTAATTTCTTCTACTTTTTTGGGCTACCAAACAATAAGAAAATATGGCCAACTTTAGGATCACTGAGTTTTGAAGGCGAAACTCAAGAATTTAATTCCATACTCAATATGAAAATGTATGAAATAGGTACCGTTAACAGGTGCTCTTAAAACATTTTTTATTAGATTATTTTAAGAAATTTTTTATACCACTTTTATAAGAAATGTACAAAAGTTGTAAAAAAAAAAAAAAAAGTAATTATTTTTTTCTTTTCACATAAAAAGGTTTCTAAAAATATTTCCTAACCTAATGTCTTTAGAAAATCCATTAACTTTTCCCAAGAATATTTAGTATTTTTTATTTATTTATTCTTGTTTGATTATTGATGTGTAAAATATTCATCAATAAGTAAGGTTTTTGTTAATGAATATCCTAAGAATAGTGGTTAAGGTGCGTTACATATTTTATATCTAAACAACTATTTTCTTGATATCATAGTTGAGAATACTTCATAATGCAATTGACTATGAAAAATACAATGACTACAATCCCTAAACGAAACTAAAGTGCTGAAATTTGAATCTCAGTTATTTCCAGTGCCATTGATTCTAAGTAAACTAGTTCGAAGTGAATTGTTCCTAATCTAACTAATTCAAAGTAAGCCAATTCAAAGTAAACTATAATAGATCATAGCTTTAGTTATCATTTCAACAATAAACTGATTTGAAAGCTAAGCATAATTTAAAATCAGCTTTTGTTATCATTTTAACAATAAATTGATTGAAAGCAAGCATAATTCAAAATCAAACATGACCAATAATTAAGGGGGTGTTTGGTTGTATTGTTTAAACAACAGTTTTCATTGTTTAAACAACACAACATATATTTCCACAATACTTTTTCACCCACACGTATTTCTACAACACTTAAACAACATTACCAAATGGGTCTAAATGCTAGAATTAAATTTGATCACAAAGTACAAGGAAAGTACTTACAAGTATAAATTCTTCACTACTCCTAAGAAACTAATTACAATTTTACAAATGGTCTCATCAAGTTTTTTGGTTTGTTCTCAATTCCTTCTTTAGTAGAATGAGCCTCTATCTATACTTGGAGAGACTTCTACAATTATTGTCAGTTGTGATTTCCATGTGTTTGAGCAAAACCAAATTTTCATTAAGTTTGACCATTTTAATGTTCTACATATAGCCCGTAGTGAAGGTTGAGGTGGAATTTCAATTTGCAGTGATATATGACTTTGTTGATTAGAGTTCGGGGTTCAGAAAATGCCTCATTTAAGAGCGGCTTTTGTTGTAATGCAAGTAACATCGAACAATGAAAAATACAATGACTACAATCCTTAAGAAACTAAGTGCTGAAATATGAATATAAGTTATTACCTGTGTCATGATTAACTACAATAGATCAGACCCTAAATTATCGCTCTAACACTAAACTGATTGAAAGCAAATACTAGAATCAAACTTGATCGCAGAACAGCGAAAGCACTTACATAAGAAATTCTAGATACGCATATGCTTAGAATAAAGACCAAGTAATGGTTGATAAAAGGCAAACATAGATTAAAGTTGAGCTAAATTGATAATTACATATAGGCTTAAAACACAAGCCTAGAATCCAGTATGAGGTAATACTTACATTGAAGAAAAAGCTTAGAATTCATATTACCTCGAACAGGAGTATAAGCTTTTAAAACTTCTTGAATTAAAAAAAAAAAAGGGGGGGGGGGGGGGGGTGTTAATACTTTGGCCCCTAAAGTCATATTCTTGGTTCCATCCCTGGATATAAAATCAATGATAAATCTTTATCCATTGAAAGTCTTAGAATTTATATTACCACGAATTGAAATATAAGCTTTTAAAACTTCTTGAATAATAAATATAAAAAAATGGTTCATAAATTGGCCCTCAAAGTCAAGTTCCTAGTTTCATCCCTGAACATAAGATGGTAAATATTTATCCAATGAAAATTGAAAACACATTTTCTTTCAAACATAAAGATCATCTCTTTATTGATGCTACAGATTATGATTGGTATGAACTGAAAGACTACCCTTCTAAATGAAATCTTTGAACATTAAAATCAAATACAACTTAGAAGAACTAAAGCGACACCTGGACTCGACAAGATGTGACCAAATGGTAATCATCTAGTACACATGGGTTCGCAAGGAGCCATGTAACTCAATTAGTTAGCACTTCCTAGTATTTTCAAATGATACATCTAAGGCTCAGATCCCTTCCAACCATTGAATTATTAAATAAATAAAAAAGTAGACGGTGAGTTCCTTAACTTTTTAAAACTAGACAACACAATAGAAATTTTCAATTGAAAACACACAAAATGATCATAAACATAAAACACATTTGTCAAATGTGTTAATACCTATCCCTAAAGCTTGGTATAGATACAAATCTTCCAAGATATAGAAATCTTTTGAAAAAATGAACAACGTGAATCATCGAACGCAACAATAATTTTCCATTTCCAACAGAAGAAAACAAAACATATACCTAAGAGGGAATAAAAAATAAAAAATATATATAATTAAAGATTGCCAGGTCGATCTCTACGGAAATTTTTAAAGACCATGTAAAAAAAATCACATCAATTAAAACAGATTCAAGACCAACAAATATTTTTCCAAAGACAAAAAAAAAAAAAAACGAAGAGTTTCAAGAAAGTTATATACTATGCAAATTGGCACCAAAAAGAGGGGGTGGGGGAGGCAATTTAGTTGCGTTATGCCCTCAGTCATCTTCAGGCACTTAGACTGAGATTTAAAACTTCTTTGCAACAAAAAACATTTTGGAATACTACACAACTTTTGCACCTAGAAATTCAGTCTCTACGTTAACTTCTCGTTCCAGCTTTGGGAGGAAGACATCAGTCAAGACATTCTTCGACTGCAGAGAAGCCTTGAGCAATTTCACACCCTAACAAAAATGAAAACATGGGAAAAATAGTTGTTTCCCCTAAAATCGTCTTCCATTAAATAAATAAAATAGAATGTACAAAGAAAGAAAGAGAGCAAGTAATGACCAACATACCTCCTCCATGCCCAATTCAACCACTTTCTCCTCAAGATCCCCTAATTGCTTGACATTAAACTTGTTAAGCAGGGTGATACTGGAAATTGTGGACATGGGTTTCACCTCCAGATCATCCATAATCATGTATGTAACCACCCCTTTCACGTATCCTCCACCACTAGAGACCGTATTATTTGTGGTTGGTGGGTCTACAAAACTTACATCGCTGGTCATAGAACCCTGGCAATAAGGGCATAATGCACTACAGTTGTCAGCCACATATCCGTAACAGTTGCTGTTTTGGATTCTAGAACACCTATAGAATTTCCTGGACATTGATGATGATTCAATGTCTGGCAATAGGAGAGGGACCTCACCAGTACCGCCAGAGATGTGCACCTTGTGCTTCAAGAGAGTCTCTTTGTTCACGTTTGGTTGAAGGTAAGTAGTACTTAAATTTTCAATGCTATCATAAATGTTTCCAAAGCTGCCCACCGTTCCTTGATTTTTCAGAAGAGGAATGATAGTTCCAAGTGGCAGGCGGAGAATGTGAAAGAGGAAGTCGATGAAGTCCTTGTCAGCTTCAGCAAAAAGCACCTTGCGGTTTTCTGTGTCTATCAGAAGTTTCATACTCATATTGGTTACTGCCATAATTGACGTAGAGAAAACCTCAGCAACTCTGAAAAGCAAAAGGGTTTTATTAATAAGACAGAACAACAATTGATGAGTCATTACTCCTGAGTCTCCCGCATCTTTTTATAATAGCACCTAACATTGACTTCTAATTAAGCTAGGAAGCATAATAAATATAGAAACAAACCAAGTGATTAATTTATTTATAACATGTGATTATTAGTAACAATAACAGATTTACTTAGAGAGTTGATAAGTGGCTGCTAATCTGTTAGTCTTGCTATTTGTGTATAAAACTCTATATAAATAGGTTGCTTGTGCTTCAATTAGAGAATTGAGCTACTCATATTTTTCTATCCTTTTCTCACTGTTCTTTGTCTCTCAAATTCTTCTTATCTCTAAAACTTTTCAGAAATTAAATTGATAAGTAACCTAAGTCAACTAGGGAACATTCAATCGATAAGTTTATTGATAATTATAAACTTCTAAACATCCCAAGCAAATGAGTTGCCAGGTAATGCAGGGGCATTCACCCCCCTAAAAGAAAATATATATATTACAATCTTCAAAACCACAATATCCATACTAACTATAACATAGAAATAATAGAAAAATTGTATACAGCCCACAAATAGACCGAGCTATGTTGTCACACATAACTTTCATCTTCTCATCATGTATACTATCTATGTTTTCTTGACTACTATTGCCCCAGCATTGCTTCCCAAGTTATCTAAGTTACACTCACTTATCAAAAATCTCACATTCTCCTTATCATATATTCTAATAAAATTATGTAAAGACACAACTAGCAACTACAAGATTTCCTTGGCCCTTAATATCATATAATGGCATTTGCTTCAAAATTCTCCATCTATTCTTCAACACTCTAAAATTTTGCTCAATCACACTTCTAAGTAGTGAGTAAACATAATTAAATTTCTCTTCTAATACATTTTCTCAACCAGCTGCTGGAAATCAGAAAGATGGTATTTCTTCCCCTTGTTAGATGTCAAACATCATTTCATTAAGGGGTATTTCTTCCCCTTTGGATGGTTTAGGGATGGGATTCGAAGTCCCCTTTTTCTTACCCATCTGTTAATGCTGTATCATGGTCCATAAACAGTACTTTTTATGTTGTAGCATGATTATGGTAGTATTTATAAAATAAAATAAAAATAAATAAAAAAAAACCTTGTAATATAATGAATAACAATGAGATTCATATATTCTCACATGGTGTGACACTGACAACAATCATTGTACCAAATATATCACTCATTTTGCATAACTATAACCATTGTCATCTAAGCATCACCCACATTCTAAGCTAGGATGCACGGATACAAGTACAATACGGCGACACGAGCAATTGTGAAAATTTATAACATGATATGGCATATAAAACACCGTTACAACACAAGTACGACACAGTTACGACACCCCAAATGAAGTGTCCGTGCATTCTAGATTCTAAGCATCCAAATGAAGCATTTTCATTATTCAAAATTCTGTAAGGTCCTCAGCAGGAATGAGTAGTTTTATTCAACTTCTCCATTCAAGAATCGGTGTTCAAGGAAAAAAAAAAAGGCCCATGCACCACTAGATCCTAGCAAGTGATATTATACATACTGCTCAAGTTGCATATGCACTATGGTTAAAAATGATTTTCCCCATGACTACACATAACAAGGAAGTGTAAACTTGTCCAACTTTAAAAAACACAGAAAACAATTAAAGAACAAAAAAATTTCAGAAACCCAACTATAAATGCTGTTAGCCATTTCATATTTTATAATGAGAGCAAGAACAATCAGATGCCTATTTTAATCAAATAAAACATGAAAAATCCCCAAATCAATTGAAGGAGAAACCCTAAACTAAAAATAAATAAAATAAAACAGAGAAATAATCATATCAAATACAAAAACAAAAAAAACAAAAAATACTTGTACACAAAGAAAACACGCAAACCACAACGCATATACACAAAAAGTCATGGATTGATGTGATTTTTATATTAAGTTGATGGGGATCAAGTGTGATACTTACTCGAGATTGGGAGTTGAGTCACGGTTTTTTCTCTTAAGACTAAGCAGAGGCAAAAGCAACCGCGAAATATGAGGGAAGGCTCGGGTTTATATAGTAGTTGGGTATTTTTGTCATTTTAGAGTTTAGTGAGGGTATTTTTGCCAAATCAAATAATAATAATAATAATAATAATAATAAAATGCGTCAATTTTTTTTTTTCTTTTTTAATTCACCCACTACAACCCAAATCTCAAACAAAATAAGAAGCAGTAGTTAAGGAGACAAAAAAGGGCATTAATTAATTAATGGGTATTGTTTGTTACGCGCGCACTGTTACACACTCAATTTTTTTAACTGAAATTATAAGTTGAAGAAATCGCGCCTTCAACTTAAAAATTTCAGTTCCAAAAAAAAAAAAAAAAAGTGTTTAACGGTTCGATTTTATTTTGACCTATGAAAGTGACATCTTAATTGTTGTAAAAATGTTGTGATCATTTATTGTGTCTGTAAAACAACTCATAAACTGGTGCAATAATTCTCTATTTCATATCGGTTGGAATTTCAGTTTGCACATGTCATTTTTGCAGAATTTTTCCATTCCGGGTAGAATATGCATAATGGACCACAATTGCTTTTATGGCTTTCTTATTATAAAATTTTTTTTTTTTTTTTGAATCCCACTTTTATGAGATTTTAAGATCGTTTTTTGGTTTATTTCTCCCCAAAAAAAAAAAAAACTTTTTGATTTGTCAGTAGTTTTTTATTAAGTTTGGTCTCAAGTAGCTTGAAGTGAAGCTTTCAATTTTAATTTTTAAGTGAAATCTGATTTCGTTGATTACGGTTTCGGGTTCAGAAATACCTCACTTAAGAGGATGCCTTAATGCAAGTAACAATGAAATGAAAAATACAATGACTACAAATTTTCAATACCTAATAAGCTAAATACAAAAATCTGAATCTAAGTTGCTATCCAAGGGAATTGATTCAAAGTGAACTGTTCCAAAACTAACTAATTCGAAGTGAGCCAATTCAAAGTAATCTAATTTGAAATAAACTATATTACATGAAAGTCTAAGTTATCATTCCAACACTAAACTAATTAAATGCAGACATAATTCCAATCAAACATGTGTGTCAAAATTGCTAGCACATATCCCAAAAGCTTGGTACATATACAATAAAAATAAAATAACCAACATGAATCATCAAAAGTTACAATAATTTTCCATCTCCACATCAATACTCCGTTGGCCAAGAAAGCAAGCAATATAATGTGAAAGAAATAAATTGAAGAACAAACTTGAGATATAATTTTTATTAAAAAAGAACTTTTTTAAATTTCATGACTAAAACATACTCAAGACCAACAAATAATTTTCCAAGAAAAAAGGACCTAGAGTTTCAAGTAAGTTATTTATCATGCAATGCAATGCTAGATTTAATCAATAGACATTTAAAACTTCTTTGCAACAGAATAACAAAGTCTCGGCAATCCTGCAAAACTCTTGCACCTAGAAGACATCAGTCATGACACTCTTCGATTGCAAAGAAGCCTTTGATGTGGATCATGTACGCAAAAAACAATTTCTTTCATGAAAGCCATAAAGCATCAGTCAGTTCATTCACAAAAAATTCATGGATTAATCTATTTTTATAAGACTTTGATGTGGATCAAATGAGATACCCACTTACAGGAGATTTGGAGTTGAGTCGCTGTGAAGCAGAGGCACACAAAGGAAAAATAAGAGACATAAGATGGAGGGTTCAGCTTTAAACATGTTGAGGATTCTAATGATCTCATTCATCAAACCAGTATGAATTCAAAATCTGTAGAAGTCTATCCTTATCCTTAGTTTGATAAGTTAAATTGTTCATGATAATCAGATCGTGTCTTAGTATGATACATGTCTTCAATTTTCAAATGTATGATACATGTAAACATGATGTTACTACAATTGATATGGCAGAACATAATCCTCTATCGTCTATCATGGTATGCTATGTGTTTGAAATCTTTTTTTTTTTTTTTTTTTTTTTTTGTGATAATCGATAATAAAGGCCAAGTAATAATCAGTAACGTTTTGACTCCCAAAGTCAAATTCTTGATTCCATTCCTGAATATAATGCGAAGGAGAATGAAGAAAAAACTTGGATACATATTTTTTTTGTTAAAAGAGAACTTTTTAAATTTCAGGACTAAAACAGATTCAAGACCAACAAACATTTTTCCAAGGGGAAAAAAAATAGAGTTTCAAGATAAATAGGAGTATTACGCAACACCAGATATAACAGAGATCTAAAACTTCTTTCCAACAGAATAACCAACGTTTTGGCAAATTCCACCAACTCTTGCCCCAATAAATTAAATCTCTATGTTGACTTCTTGTTCCAACTACGGGAGGAAGACATCAGTCAAGACACACTTCGACTGCAGAGAAGCCTTGAGCAATTTCACACCCAAAAAGAAACATGGGTAAAATATAATTGTTTTCCAAATATCCATTTCCATTAAATAAATAAAAGAAATTTTTTTATTAACATTGTACCAGCAATGTAAGATTTACATTGTAAACTAAACAAATAAGTATAGTGTTGTACACATTTGTTTAATCTACTATGTAAGATTTAGAATATGCACAGAAATAAAGAAAGAAATTAAAGAAATGAAGTAATGACCATCATACCTCATCCATGCCCAATTCCACCACTTGCTCCTCTAGAGCCCCTATATGCTTGACATTAAACTTGTTAAGCAGAGTGATACTAGAAATAGTGGACATGGGTTTCACCTCCAAATCATCCATAATCATGTATGTAACCACTCCTTTCACGTACCCTCCACCACCAGAGAGGAGCCCGTATTTATTGCGCTTGGCGGGTCTACGAAACTTACCTTCTTTCTCATAGAAGCCTCACACGAAGGACACTTTGTGTTGGAGTCATCAGCCACATATAGTAACAACTATTGTTATAGATTCTAGAACGCCTATACAATGTCTTGGATGTCGATGATTCAATGTTTGGCAATAGAAAAGGCACCTCACCAATACCACCAGAGACGTGTACTTTTGTGCTTCAATAGTCTCTTTGTTCACGTTTGGTACTTAAATTTTCAATGCTATCGTAAATGTTTCCAAAGCTGCCCACCGTTCCTTGCTTTTTGAGAAGAGGAATAATAGTTCCGAGTGGAAAGCGGAGAATGTGAAAGAGGAAGTCGATGAATTCCTTGTCTGCTTCAGCAAAAAGCACTCTGTGGTTCTGTGTCTATTAGAAGTTTCAAACTCATATTGGTTACTGCCATGATTGACCTAGTGAAAACTTCAGCATCTCTGAAATCCAAAAGGGTTTGATCAATAAGATGAAAAAACAATCTGAGTCCTTAGGTTACCACCCCCCACCCCCCTCTTTTTACAATAAGAACAAGGCTTGTGTCCAATGAACACGTGTCCGCATCCTAAAGTATCCATTTGAGTCATAAAAACTAGTATTTCAAAGGGTTGGTTTGGTTGAGACTTGGGAGGATGGAAAAGTGAGAGCATAAAAAAATGTAAAAATTATAGAATATGTTTTGATTTTCTACCTATTTGGTAGAGAAGATGGAAAAGTAAAATTACATGATTTGAAATTTTGAATAAATTTTGCTAATAAACCCCTTTGGAACAAGAGTAATTCCTGTGTGAGTATGCTTCTGTAAACCTTAGCCTTTTGATCTGTTTTATGTTATATTTTTTAATTAAAATGTGTTTTTTAAAGGAAAAGCCAAAGTTCAGTTCCAGGAAAGGTTTGTTATATAGGCACTAAGGCAAGAATTAAATAATTAGGCAGATTTTGCAACACTTTTAAGTTTGATAGGCATTTGTATGGACATTGGTCATGTTGGCGTTAGCACTTAGCTCAAACAAGTTTGCCTCAATTTATCAGTCATCCTCAGGACCGAACTTGGGAGGTCATCACAATTCACAACTCAGCGACAACAAGCAACATCCGGAGATAATTAATTAGTAGCAACTTACATATATACTTATATCTCATCTCTTGAAACATTGAGCACTCAGAAAAAGAAAAAAATTAAGAAGAGCAAGCATGTTTCCCTTTACATTGCCACACCAGTTTTGACTAACATAGTAATATTTATAACATATTTGAATCTAAGACACCTCCTTGCAATCCAGCAGAATTGCTGCACGTAAATATTAAACAAAATCAACAATTGGCTAATTAAGATCATCATCTATCTTTCTTCTTTGAGAATCAAGGTCCTCTTTCAAAATCGGGAGGAAGACATCAGTGAGAGTACTCTTTGTCAGCAGAGAAGCTTTGAGCAATTTCACAACCTAGCGACAAACCAGATAAAGGAGCAAATTAAACGAGCTTATTTAGCAATATTTTTCAGAACAAAAATGTAAAAAAAGAAAGAAATAAAATTCTAGTCATGCACAGAAAACAAAGAAAGTGACTGACACACACCTCATCCACGCCCATATCGACCACTTTCTCTTCAAGAGCCCCTATATCCTTGACATTGAATTTGTTAAGCAGTGTGGCAAGAGAAGTTGTGGACAACAAATATTTTGTCCACACTTACGTTTTTGCCTATAAGTACTGCCATTCACACCATGACACCACCCAAAGTCCAAAAACAAATCCCACAACTCACTGACACACACAAAGATGAAACCAATTGTGCAATCTTCATCAAGCTTTTATTAGTACAATGCCTAGCAATTGGTTGTGTTTCACAGAGTTTAGAATTCTTCTATCTTGTACAACAGGTGAGTGGGATTATTTAAGAGAGAGATCATCCTTTTGAACGCTAACTACTCTTATTTGTTGTTGTCATAACATCGCAGCTTTGTTCTTGATTTCAGCACTCTAAATCTCTAATGATGTCTGTGACACAAAGCAAAGTTGTTGCTATCCAACAACAAGAAAACCCAAAACAAATTTCGGCATTCATGGGCCTTGGCCTAATTACAATGATGGCTCATACCCGTCCAACTACAATCCTAACAACTCTTTCGATTAATCCAAGGGACCAATTTCTTATTAGAAAAATGTTAAAGTTGTTATCAATTTTACCATATATAAAACTTATAAAATAACTTGATAATAAATGTAATTGGAGCTACATCCACAACATGAGCACTTAAATTTCTAAAGTTTATATATTAAATTCTGTAGCAATTGTAGCATCATTCATCATTCATTTTATTACACATAAGTACATAGCTTCCATTCCATCGCTAATAAAGTTCATTGTATATCATTCTATAGATTTCAGACCTAATTAGCAGAATGCAAGTAAGTTGACCAACACTGGCTTGCCCAAGCGGCAATGGTTCCTCATTTTGATCACAAGAATGGGAGAAACATGGGACTTGCTCCGAGTCCATCCTTTACTAGCATGGATACTTTCAAACACCTCTAAACCACAAAGACAAAGTAGACCTCCTCCAAATTCTTGAAAGTGCAGGTAACTCTTCATCTCTTTAGTAACTTGAAATTGATTGTTCCAGCTTAATTTCTTAAACCTTCTCTTTGTTTTTTAATTTCCACTATAACATTGAGTGGGGGAAAAAAATGTTACCAGGATCCAACCTAATGGGAGTTCTTACAGCTTAAGTAGCATAAGTCATAATATAAAAGGAGCAATTAGGCATGCTCCTGGGATAGAATGCAATGTTGATGCATCAAGGAATAACCGGCTCTATCTTCGCGTAGAAACTTTTGGGTCACAACTCATCAAATGTCCCGTGCTACCAAAAGGGGTATATGCCTCCAATATTAATTTCCCTACCTTCTAAATATAATAAGAGGAAGAAAGTGGAATGTCTCTCTTAAACATCGTTTGCTAATAGTGTATTGGATATTTCGATTGTGGTCCTACCTAATTACCAATCATTTATATTCTCTTGTGGCATAATATAATCTATGGAAAATAATAATATCTATTATGTACACCTTTACATTGAAGAAAAATAAAATTTTCATTATAGAAATGAAGTCTCTGAATCTTGATTCATATTCTGTGGGTTACTATCAATGACTTTATATTGAATGAGGTTCTTTGCATTTTTATTAAAATTTCTCTAAGAATCTTTGTTAAAAAGAAAATCCTAACTGGCCAATCGTTATGACCTTTGGGAGCATGATACAAAAATACCGAGAATGTTTGACCATGGAATAGAAATAAGAAACCAAGCCAACAAAAACTTAGGCAAACACGTCCAAAAAAAAAAAAAAACATTTATGCAAAAAAGTTCATTCTATTACTTTAATTTAGTAGCTTTCCTTCTTTGTCATTTGAGTTACAGCTTATTGGCTTTTTGCAATTACCTTCTACAGCCTTTAGGGTGCTATCTTTAGAAGCAACTGCCACAGTAATACCTTCAGCACCTGTATATAAAGAACAACTTTAACAGTGCAAAGAAATAGTCACTGAAACCATGACCATTAGAAAGAAGCAGATATTGCCATATTGGTGAACAAAGGATAGATGAAAAACCAATCTTAAGAAACCAAGTTTGATTAAAAGATGTATAAAATTATTACTAAATTACTTCAGAGATACAAAGTTTTTGAAGAATTCAAGGCAGAGGTCCCAAGTTCAGGTGCAACAGTAGTTACTTTTGGCATTTCTGGCAAGTAAGAAGCACTTTAGATTATCAATCACCATATTTGGCACGTAAGAAGCAATTTAGGTTATCAATATTTTGCATATTTTAACTTACTAACAATGGGGAAGAAATACACTTTCTTTATCTTAGATTCTGGCTTCTTATAAACTTCCTTTTCCTCTTTCAGTAACAACAGTGCTTCCTTAACAAAAACAGTCCCCATGAATCAAAATTCCTAAGCAAATCTAAACATCCCCATAAAGCATATATTAATCTCCAAAAGAAATATAAGCAAAGCACTTACCAATAGGACTACTATATTAATAGGAAACTTTTTGCTCAAAGCCAAACTTAACTGAAAAAATTTAGTGAAGCCCAGAGGAAATCAAATGCAACCCACGTAATGGTAATGATTATAGCAAAATTGTATTTCTATTGCAATTACAGTGCATAATGGTATGTTTATTATTTTCCATACCTTCTGTTATTTAGTTTGTAAAGTTTATTTAATACTTTTCCTTCTAAATTGCATTACACACGGTATGTACAATAAAATCTGGCTAAGCATTAGAACACAGTCAATTATTTAAGAAAGAAAAAAAAACGTTGGTATTGTTTCTTGGTTCTCTCAGTTTGCTATTTTACATAAACAATGCTTGGGGCACAATTTCTAGTTAAGATATCATTCATGAATTCAGATAGAAGTTTGGATACCAAATAACTTTCACTAAGGAAATATGGTTCTAGTAACCTCAACAGAAAATTGCAAATCCTTTCTAGTGATCACAGCAGAGTAGGACAAGATGTGAAGAACTTGAGAGAGAGAGAGAGAGAGAGAGAGAGAGGGACTAAAAATTAGATAAAAAGGTAGATTTACTGCTAAAGTATGATAAACCTATACCAGTTTTCTATATAACTTAAACAATGCTTGGGACACAATTTCTAGTTAAGATATCATTGGTCGATTCACATTGAAGTTAAGATACAAAATAACTATCAGTGAGGATGGAAAGTTTTCTATAAGATTTTTTTACCTTGTACTTCCTAAGTGATGGAAATTTTGGTTTAGGCAGTAAGGATGGAAAGTTTTCTATAATATTTTTTTACCTCGTACTTCCTAAGTGATGGAAAGTTTGGTTTATGCATTCTTACAAATACTTTGAGGGAGCAGATAACACATGCAACTAACCTAAATCTTCAACTTGTAGTACAACTTTAAACAATGAATAATTCTTCTTCTTTCAATTCCAAATTCATTGAAAACCCAGCAACAAAACAATAATTAAGCTCCACAAAGTTCCACACTACACTCCAAATCATCACACCAGTATATCTCAAACCCAGTAAAAGAAAACACAAATTACATAATAGTTACTAAGTACCATCTAAGCACTCTAAATTATCACACTCGAGCTGACCCAATACAGAATATTGCATACTAAACGAAATTAAACAACTCCAACCCCACCAAAATAAATAAGAACATGAAGCATAAAGAAAATTTCCAATACCAATAGCAGGAAAAACAAAGAGAAAGTAAGAAAAACACAGAACGGATACTCACAATGTGGATCATGTGGTCGTGAGAGATGCAAAGGAAGTATAGCTGTGTAGCTTGCTGGGGACATTGACCAATAATATTGAAAGCCAAATTGAGGGTATGCAAACTTATGCAGGTTTCGTGGCCTGAGATTGACAGACCCTCTACTGGTAACATTTTTTTTGAATATTCATAACACTTTTGGCTCTGTGACTTAATCAAGCGAGTCTGCATTGGAGTAAAGAGAGAAAATTGAGAAGAGCAGTTATTAGGTGGTAGTCGAATGGTTGGGTTCTAAAAATAAAGCATTAAAAAAATAAAAATTAATAATGGTTAATGTGTAAATTTATGAGACCTCTAAGCTGACATGGCATAATTGTAGAAGGTCAACAAAAAGACAAACACTTAAGTTTTATAGTATTAATAGATAATGAGAACAAACTAAGATTTTTGAATGGCACGAATTTTTTAAAAAATGTAAAAAATGATTTCTTTTACCTCAATACCTCCACATTTCTTTTAACTTTGACATGTTGTCTTCAGGGAATGCATACAGACTAAAAAAGTGGGAGCCGAATCTTCACAAGTTTTCTTGTGCTGAACATCCTGATTAGGAGCTTTCTCACATTTTCCTTGTTCATTTTCCTCACTTTTCAATCAGATCCCACTATCCAATATCTTACCCCTACTTTTCAAAAGGAAGCTGCAGTAGCACTTGAGCTTTGTTGATAAACAACAGTACTAACCTTCAATTGTTTATGCAAAAAAGCATACATTTCATGTGACACTTGTAAAGGAAAAAATAATGGTGCTAGATAACTTGTTTCATAAAAAAAACTTCACCAGCACAGTTTTTAGTAGTCAAATAATGATTATGTAGATTTCCATTCTTAAATTGCTAATAGAAATTGCAAGTGCAGGCAAGATTCAATGTCTAGAAGCAGGGGAAAAACACACACACAGAGAGAGAGAGAGAGAGAGACTTAAAAAACAAAAAAATGGCCCTAATGCTCACACATAGCAGAAGAAAAGGAACAAGAGTACAACTAAACCTAAGATACAAATAGTTCTAGGTCTAAGTATTATATTCAATTGCTCCAAAAGTGTCTTCCACTATCTTTGAGGGTCCGGTACCACACCACCTGATGTAATAATTTTTTACCATAGGTACCTTGGGGTTGAGGCAAAGGGACTCATTATAAAGCATTAGCAATGTGAAACATGTTGACAAAGTGTGGAAAACAAAATTTGCTAGAGGACAGGAAATACTGACCTCGATTTTCAGAAAATGCATAAAGCTATTAATAAATATGAGCAGGCTAAGGCATAGGAGTGATAATCTAGACATTGCAATTCCTCGCATGTTTAAGGGCACAAACTCCTTGAAAAATTATATTGCAATTGAATTATAAGATCATGAAAAGGCATGTAGTATGCAAGGAGGAGAGAATATATGAAAGGTTTTTTTTTTTTTTTTTTTTTTTTTTTTTTCATACTTGATGCATTTGCCACATCCCCACAGAGCTGATAGTTGATGTGTTTACAATGACACAAAGTGAAAAATTTGTCAGGGTTTTGCTCGATAAAACTATAGAAAACAGACATTGTACCTGAAAATGAAGCAAAACATATCTCAGAAATTCATGGTCATGCCATAGGATGGTAAAGGCAGGCTGGATGAGAAGAGACAAACCAAGGAGAACATTTAGCCAAACGTATAGATTATAAAAAACAAACTACAGCTATCTATCTAACACAATTAATAAAAAAGTAAAAAACAAGAAGGATTCCACTTATAAATCACAATAAGGAAAAAGAGCATCAGTTAGATTCCGCATTGTAAACTCTCTTCTCATCGAAAGATCATCATTTAATACTTTCCAGAGGATTTAAGCTTCCATAGGTCGGCCCACATTTAAGAACTATATCTCAAAGTTCTGCTTCTTCCATATAAGCATTCACTATGGAGAAGCCAAGCCTGTAGGCTTGGTTGACAGTAACAAGACCTGACTGATTCATGGGGCCTAATTAGTTCAACTGCACTTCCCGACCTAGGAGTTAGCACCTTCTAAATAATAGAGTTAACTACATGAGATGCATATCAATTCCTCACTAATGCACAATTTCATTGTGAGGTAGCTTGGCAAAAAAAATCAAAAGCCCTTGTAATATGTGGATAATAACCCACAGACACATTGGATCTTACATTAAGCCAAAAGTCATAGTTATTAGGAATTGAGTTCCCATTTCCTACCAGCCATTTAGCTTCTTTGAGAACAGATAATCCCATTGTTTTTTTTTTTTTTTTTTTTTTTTTTTTTTTTAAATAAATATATAATTTCATTAAAAATTAAGAAAGTTGCTACCCTAGTACACAGACTTGACTCAAGTACAATTTTCTTTTCACTTCTTATATAACATGAAAACTTCCTAGAAAGTAGTGTGAATCTGTACCCAACCTCAGTTTCAAGATGTGATAGTAATTTGTTTCTGATTTCCATGGGTTGGTAAATAGTCATTGTATCAATATTATAATTGCAAGTTCGACGCATAATACATATATACAATTTTTAAAAAGCCTTTTTTTGTCTTTTGACGTGTAATGAAAAGTTATTTACGAATTGAAGTTGGGTTTTGGGAGATAGTGAATGACCTGTCTAATTTAAAACTTGAACAGCGGTGCACCTTGTGTCACTTAATTTTCAAGGTTTTAAAGTCCTTAATAACAAATGAAATTTCTCTTGGGCATGTGTAGTCAAGTTTATTGTTTGTGAACTCTCTTGAACTAGTTTGAACGATGCTACGAAATACTCTTAGTCCTTCAGCTCCTCAACACTCCCCCCCCCCCCCCCCCCAACCCCCGGGCAGGAAAAAAAGAAAAAAAAAAAAGAAAATAATAGAGAGAAATAAAAAGCCTTCAACAATTATGTTTCATCTATTAAATAAATTCTTAAAATACGCCCACATCCAGTTTGATGAGAAAAAATATATATATTAGGATTAAACATGATCTGAATACAATATCAAGTGAGGCCTGAACCCACATTGTTTATCTGCGAGATTGTGAAGCTTCCCCTTTCTCTAGTATGGACTTTGGGGAGGGGGGTTTGGTATTGGGGTATTTATGTTAGAATACCACACATTTTATGAATATTGAACAGAATTTTTATTGCTGAGACAATCAATCTTTTTTTTCTTCTTTTTTTTTTCTTTTCCCCCCCACCTAAATAGAGTATTGGGATGTGTACTAGCAATTTTCTCATAATCAATCTTTATTTCTCTAAGAGCATTCCCATCCGGGATTCCAAAAAAGTTCTATTTTACAACCTCGAAACCTACTTTATCTATTTTACCATCTCATTTTACAACTCACCCAACATCCCAGTTACTATTTTTATATACAACTCATTAAAATAATATAAACTATACCATCAAATAATATAAAAAATTCAGTTTCTCTCTATTCACTTCCATCTCTCTTTCCCCACAACCTTTGTCTCTCTCCGGCAAACCCACACAACACCTTCACACCTTCACCTAAACTGACGGATTTTTTTTTTCTGCAGAATTGCTAGTCTGCAATGCAAACCAGTTTTTTTTTTTTTTTTTTTTTTTTTTTTTTTTTTTTTTTTTTTTCCTGCAGAATTGCTGGTCTGCAAACCAGTTTCTTGCTTCCCCTGAGTTTGGTTTTTTCAGAGTTATTATAATTTTTTTTTGCATAAAAACTGAGATATTTATTAAAAGAAACACAGAACACATAAACAGAGTTTTAAAACAAAACAAAGCAGACACACAGGATTGAACAAAACACAAAACTGATACTACAACTACAACTACAGGACAGAACAACAAAACAATACACTTATAAGTTGATATGATAATGATATCCATTGCCATTGGGTAAAAGACGCAAATGAAACAGTGCTACTAAAAAGGGAAACATACCTTGGCATCAAATGCAAAACAAACCGGACAGAAACAAAAGAGGAGAGAAACAGTTTCAATGTGATTTTTTTATTGAGGCATATTTCTTCTGAGTTCATCAAAATGTCCTCAGTTTCTTCAATGATGAATAGAGATTGAAGTTGACAAAGTCATGGGCCATTGAAGTTGGAAACAAACAAAACTCACCACTAATGGTTAAGCCAAAATGCATATCTGCCCTGCCCAAGGCTAAGATGTATTCATTTGTTGTATCCATAGGAAGCCCCACCTTTTTCTTTTTTTACTCGAGAGAATAGAACGAAATGTTTAGGCTGGTGGGCACTAAGGCCTAAGGGCCTCAATCACCCTTTCAGGAAAAATTTCCGGGGCTGCAAAAGCAAAATAGCTTAAAAAGCTTGTTGGTTGGCTCAACTAGCCAACTCATGCATGAAATAGATGTGTCATCAAGGACCAGAGGAGACTGATATTCTTCTTTATCATCAGATCCATAAAATGTCAACTCATGCCGGTAATCAACGACATCATCATCATCACGTCCAGCAGTTAGAAGGGGCAAGTTAGGTATTACAGATTCTTGAGGACAAGTGCATTCTACGTGGACCCCCCACCTTTTTATGAGGGTGGGATTTAGTGGCTCAATACAAGGATTGGGTTCAACATCATAATGAGCGAAACAGGTTCTATATGTAACCTTAACGCAATTCTGGTCAGTTGGATTTGATTCAATCAAATGCTGCTGCAGAAGCCATTGACATGGAGAAAATAAGAACAGATGATTATAATTATTTTCAGATGGACGAAAATACCCATATTCACGTTGTTCACAATCATTGATGGAAATGTAAACATAGCAATCATAAAAGCGCTTATGTGCCTCATCTGGTCCAAGAGCAATACAGACAGCCAATTTTGGAAATTTGCAACCAACCCAAAATAATATGGAATTTTCAACACTTTGATGGTTGAACCACTTTGGAATCTCAGTTCCTGGTACATGAAGAGTATGAGCAATGTCCCCATGTTCATATTCAACACCCTCAGTTTCAGATGGAAAATAATTGGAGAACTGTGGATCCATTGATCTGCCCCCATCTTCAGATTCAGCACCCTCAGTTTCATTTGGGAAATAATTGGATAACTGTTGATCCATTGATATGTCCCCATCTTCATATTCAGCGCCCTCAGCTTCAGATGGTAAATAATTAGAGAACTGCAAATCCGTTGATATGTCCCCATCTTCAGATTTAGCACCCTCATTTTCAGATGGGAAGTAATTGGTGAACTGTGGATCCATTAATTTGTTGCTTCTTGCACTTCCACATACTCTATTTGGTAAAATCCCTATAATTTCTATTACCTGCATGCAATTAGAAAATTCAAGATTTTTCATTTAGCAAATCTTGTAAAGTATTTAGAGAAAGTAACAAAAATTGTTTCTTTATATCTTAAAGAAAGAGAGAGACCTGATTCAATAGCCCTCTTGATGATTGAGAATCCAACAACATGCAATTCTCTGCAAGAATGGTTCTTATCGATTGGGGAAGTCCTTGAATTTCACGAAGACGCTTGCAATTCGAAATTAAAAGTGATTCTAATTTGGGAAGTCTGCTAAGGCTTTCAGGGATGGTAACAATATTGGTTTCAGATAGATCTATCATTTCCAATGCGGGGAAGTAATCAAGCTTCATCAAAAGATCTAATTCAATTATGTTTTCAAAGTGCTGGAAATCTAGTGGTTTGATCTCCACCAACCCATATCCGGAAGAGCTATCAAAAGAATTGTATGTCGGCCTCAATTTGGTAGCAGTAGTGTCCAATATCCGAAGCTGTTGCAATTTATAAATGCTATTTGGAAGATCCCGAAGGTTTTCACATTTATCAAGGCTTAACGTATCAAGCTTAGTGAGATACTCGATTGATGAAGGCAACTCTCTAATGCCACTCTCACCTAAATATAAAATCTCTAAACATCCCATTTCTGGATGAAAATTAGGGAGCTTCTCAAGCCTCGAGCAACTAGTAAGACAAAAATATTTAAGAGATTTCAACCTGAGTTGGCTTGGAAGAAATTGAAGTTTTCTGCAATGAGCGAGGTTCCATCTTTTAAGCTTTTCAAGAGATCCAAAGCATTCATCAATCTCAACTAAATTTTTACAAAAAGCGAGGTCCAAACTCTCTAAATTTGGGGCCCATAATTTAGGTAATTTCGTAATAAATTCACAACGTTCAAGATTGACATCTTTCAAATTTTCTAACCGGCACTCCTGTAGGGAAAACAAACCAAAAGTTAACTACAACAAAATTTGAAATAAAAATTTAACAAAATCCCAATTTTTAAAATATACATAATAATACCTGGTTGATTAGCTTCGACAGTCTAATGCAATTACGTGGCATCTCAATAGCAACAAGTTGTTCAGGAAAATATTCGGATGGCCAGTGAAAAGGATAATCGGGCCACTTAAGAAGTATTAAATTGTTGGGAAGAAATTTAAGTGGTTTACAAATATGTACATTCTCAACTATTAGAAATTTGAGATTTTCCATCCTTTTGAAAGCTTCAGTGTGTAGTTGCACCTCTACTGGTTGAGGCGAATGCAACATTATGCCTCGGATTTTTTTTGATCCCTAATTGAAGAAGCATCAAGTGAACCATAGAAAATAAAAGAAATTTCCAAATAAATATTTTGAAATTAAAAAAAAAAAATTACTACTGATGAACTAATATTTTATAAAATGTTAGACAGAAAGAAAAATTAAAGAAAAAAAACAATACTTTCTATCTAGTGAAAAATAAAAAAAATAAAGAGCAAAATAATTGAAGAAAAAGAAGTAATACCTTATTTCTTGTTAGTACTTCAAGTGAATCCTTATAACAATATAACCTACTACGTTTTCCGAGGAAGTCTGGTGCTTGTTGTCGAACAACTTCCTTGCCCATTTGTTGTATCAAGTCATGCATTGACAATCTACCATATTGATCAACAACTATGAGACACTTATTAACAAGTCTCGGAATACCAGAACTTGGATATAATTCACAAGCATCTAATATCTTTACAACATAATCTTTGTACCATCCTTTGAAGAAACATGCAATATCCAGAAAAATATCTTTCTCGGTGTCATTCAATCCATCATAACTTACTCTAAGTATTTTTTGAATTTCTTTATTGGGAATTTTGCTATACATATCTAATGCACTTTCCCATTCATCTTTAGCTTTTCCACACAAATCACGAGCTATTATTTCTAGAGCTAGTGGAAGGCCATTAGCAAAATCTATGAATTTAGTTGCAAGTTTAGAATAATCTTCATCATGAGGTTTGTTTCCAGGAAAGGCATGCTCTTTAAAGAGTTGAAAAGCTTCATGTTTGTTTAATTGCTCGACCTTGAATTCCTTGACCTTGTAAGTTGTACAAACTTTTTCTTTAAGGGCAGCTAACCAGTGTCTATCTCTTAATGTTATAATGACTCTACTTCTGGAAGCAAACCAATTACATTTTCCAAGCAAATTTTCTATTCTTGTCGAATCATCAACATCATCAAGAATTAAAAAAACCCTTTTACAGCAAAGTCTCTTCTCTATCAAATTGATTCCTCTAAATCTGTTGCCCACTTTCCAATTACCATCCCCTAAGATGTCATTAAGAAGTTGCTCTTGTAGTTTGATTATGCCAGCATCTGTCCCCATATTTTCTCTAACATTCATTAAAAAGCTGCTTCCATCAAAATGTTTAGCAATTTTATTATAAACAGCTTTTACAATTGTAGTCTTTCCTATACCAGGAAGGCCATAAATCCCTACCACGCAAAATTCATCTGACTCAATATCTAAAAGTGACTCTATGGCCTCTACACGAGACTCTATTCCAACTGGGTATTCAGCAACATATAACTGCGTCGGATTTACTTTAGCATTTGCTATCTCTTCAACAATGTTTTGGATGAAGTCAGATTCAGATTTATATGTAGCGCAGCTGATAATCACAGAGCATAAGAAAAAATATAATTAGATAGATTAGCAAATGAACTACGAATTCAAGATAACTAGTTGTGAGTTATAACAAACAATTGACACATTTTTTGATAAAGTAAATGGAATGCAATTCATATATTTTTGATAACTGTCATTGATATAAACATCATATTAGCAGTACAAACTCAATAAAAGCATGAACTATGATATCAACAATCAGATACATACCCTTTCTTGTAATGCCACCCAGATGCATTAGCTGCTTTTATTAGAGCATCCCTCCACCTCTGCACCTTGTTCTTGTTATCCTTCAACTTCTTTTCATGTTTAGCGAGTGCTTTTCCAAAGTTCCCCTTTTGATTTCGTATTTCTGATGGATCAATATTGTAAAAAACTGGACGAATTTGAACCTCTGGGTCCATTTCATTACACTCAACAATCTCAGCAAGTTCATCCAAGCACCATATGGAGTCGGCGTAGTTTTCAGAGAAGACAATAGCCAAAATCGATGAACTTTTGATGACTAGGATAAGTTCTTCCGAAATTCCTTCACCCCTATGAAGTTTATCATCGATGAAGGTGTTGATGCCTTTGTCGCACAAAGCCTTATACAAATGGCTGGTAAAACCTTCGCGGGTATCTTCGCCTCTAAAGCTCAAGAAGACGTCATAGTTCCATCGGCGAGTGGAAGAAGAAGAAGAAGAAGAGGAGGAGGCTCCTTCACTGTTCAGGAAAGTCATTGATGGAATCGAATAGACAGAGATGCCGATCTGACCCAATCTTGGCAGTGTGGACAGTGAAAGCCGATCTAACTTGGCTGATCTCTGCTGATCGAGCGACTTTTCAAATAGGTCCTTAGCTTGAGTGAAGCAGGTCTTCCTCGAAGGTGTGGTTGCGGTGCGGTGGAGCAGGGCGGAGATTCTTCATCGGCGATCTCTCTTCTCTTTTCTCTCTCTTTGTCTGTGTGTTTTCACAAAAAGGAAAGGCCGTGCGGACTTTTTTTAATGATAAGTTTTTATTTTAATAAAAATTAATGACAAGTTTTTTTTTTTAAAAAGGAAAATTAATAAGAACAATGAGTTTTTTTTTTTTTTTTTTTAAAAAAAAGAACAATGATATCAATAATCCCATAAATTAAGATTAGATAGGTTTAATTATCAAAAAAAGATTTAGATAGGTTTTTCTTCAAATAAAATAGAAAGAGTAATTAATAAATTAATGATTATTAAAAATTAAAATATAATATTAGACAAAAATTAATGAATAAATTTATTCCAAATTACATAGATTTGATCAATTTTAAATTACATTGAATTTTCAAAGGACTTTCACAAAATTAGCAATGATTTGATAAAGATGAACAAATAAATAATATAAACATGAAATTAAAATTATACTTTTAACAAAAATGATCGAAATTTTGGAAAATATTACTATTAGAAAATTTAAAAGATATAACTATTGGAATTTTGAAAAATATAATTGTTGGAAATGAATGATAAGAAAAATTTTAAAAATAATAAAAGAATATTAAAGAATGAATGAAAAAATGATATTTAAATTAGATAAAAAAAAAGTGATAAAAAGTTTGTTAGAAGGTATATTTGAAAAAAAAATAAGTAAAAGACAAAAGTAATTGTCCACTTTCCAAACTGTACAAAAAATTGGAGAGACTACTAAAGATGCTGTTACTTTAAAACGAAAAACTAGTTTATTTGTTTTTTTTATTATTATTAAAGAGTGAGATAAATAGATTTAAGCACTTTCTCAAACAAAAAAAAAAAAGATTTAAGCACAAAATAAGCTAAGGTACCAAAAAAAAATTTATAACTATTAAAATGTCAAGTTTTTAATGATAAGTAAAAAAGTAATGTCATTGGTTGGTGCAAATAAACACCATTAATAAAATAATTTGTCAACACAAATGTTATGAAAATTGTTGTGTTTGTAATATTATTCTTTTTAAAGTCACATTAGAAATTCTACAATATTCCTACATTTTTGGTGTGTGGGTATAATACATCTAATAAATAATTAACATGAAATATCAAATCACCGTAACATCACATTGAATATTACAAAGGTTATCCCCAAGGTGTTGACAAAAGATTTTGAACTCAAAATCTCTTTGATATCACGAGGTCTTAAGAACTATTTGGGATTAATCTTACATTACTTATTGGTGGAGATATAATAATTTATATAATTAACAAAATTGTCCATACTAATAAATTTTATTTTACAAATGAGAATGACTAAAATACTAAGAAACCTTTAAAATACCTCAAAACCACTAAAAAAAACTAAACTATCTTTGAAAGTTGGAACTGCCAAAATCACTAAAATACACTTTGAATGTCCAAAATACCCCTAAAACCAATGTTCGAGAGGATGATGTTATTGTTTAAAGTAAACTGCAATGGTAGCAATAACCATTGTTGTGGGATAAGTAAATTGCAATGTCTTGGCAACATGACATGTAGCAGTGAATTGGACAAGAATGCAAGTTGTAAAGGGAATTTCATAATATTGCGGTCTGAATTTAATATTTGTTGGGAGAGTGGTTTGGTGGAGGGTGAAATTGATTTTTCAAAGTTAGGTTCAGGTGGGGGTGACAATATTTTTTGGATTGTAGTCCTCTGATGATGATCATTCCTACTAGTCGAGTTGGCTTTGATGGGGTGTTGGATTGTGCAAATCAGGTAGTGTGTATTGATGATCATTTAGATTTCAAGGCGGTGAAAATAGAATTTGTGGCTTTAGTAAACTGGTTGGGCTTCCTTTGATTCAATATGAGAAGATGTGTATTGCTCTGTTACAAAGGCTAGAAGCAAAGATGGATGCAGCCAATTTGTTGAACACGGAAGCTACTAGAAGTAATTCCACAGCAAAATCTAAGAACAAGGTCAGGAGAGAATTGAGGAACTTGATTTCCTCAGTTAATTATGATGAAAGATAATGAGCTGGTTGCATAGTCGTAGGGTATGGGAGATAATTGTCTTTACAAACCTTAAAATTATCTCGTGAAATGTTAGAGGTTTGACTGACCGTTAGAAGTGTCTCATGGTGAGAAATTTGTTACGTGATTGGAAAAGTGATGTAGTATTTTAGAAGAAATGAAACTTACTGTTATGGATAGATGGTTTACAACTTGTGGAGCAGTTCTTATGAGGATTGGATTGCTCTAGATGCTGATCAGATGGTAGGAGGGGTCTTAATTAGGCTGGATAAGTGGAAAAATTGGAGGTGATGGTGAGAATTTACATATGTTGGGCCTGTCTTGCTCTTCTTTGCCTTTTTCCTTCCTTTTTGTCTCTAAGCCCATGGGCAAACTGCTTTTATCTAGTCCACCCCCACAACATTAATTGAACTTATTATGTAATAGATCTAAATTATCTAATTCATTCAAAGTATGTGCCAAGGGTTTCAAAGTAGATTTCAAATTTGCCCTAATTTTGTGTCAAATACCTCTAATTTGAAACTATTTTCAACTCATAGAACAACTAGTTTCTCATTTAAATCTACTTCATATGCATTTGAAACTAATCCAAAGTCTTTTACAATTCCAAAACTTATTATCATTAATTCAAAAACAAAATTCAATGAAAAATTCATTGATAATACCATATTGCAAAAAACTAGTTGTACCATTTCAATAGATTTTATTTTAAAAAAGCAATGTAAATGTTTACAAAATTCATTTTACCCCAATAAGAAAAATTAAGTTATGGGTAACTCAGTATATAAAAATTTTAAATAGTTCAACAACTATTGCTACCTTCTTTTTCTTTCCAAAATAGAATGATCCACAATGACGAATTTGCATACTAAATATAATTGGTATCTTAGAGCATTCACATCAGCCTTCTAAAATGTTTAGCTAAACTAACCCAAAAAACTCTACTTTCTCTAGTTTAGCTATTCATGTTTTTGATGCACACACCTCAGACTCAATACTCTACCTTTTACTTCATTTAATTATTTATTTATTTTCTCTCTCCTCTCTCCATTCTTTCTTCTTACTTCATTTAAATTTTTTTTTTCTCTTTCCTCTCTCCTTTCTCTCCTCTCACCTTCCCAACCACTACAATGTTGATGCTGTAATCTCAACCCTCAAAACTGTATTTTTTATTTTTGGTAGGGAAAAATTAAGCGTGGGTGTCAGTAATGAAGAAGCATCACTATTGGCAGTTCTGTGAGCGCTGGAATTTGCATGGGAGAGCGGTTTACAAAAGGTTATGTTCAAAGGCCACTCTATTTTTTTTTTTTTCGGCTGCTTTGGTTTCTCTAATAAGTGTGGTGGAGTTAGAATTTGATTTTAGAGCCAAAAAATTTATAAGTGACACACATGCCCGTACATACACATTCATTTTTTCGAAGTGGTATGCGCTAGCTATTTGTTTGTTAGACTTCCATCATTTTTATTAGATGTTAAATGACCCAAAGAAAACTTGAGTTTCACGAAAGGTTTGTTGTATTGGCACTTTAGCAAGAATAACATAAGGCAGTATATGCAACCCTAGAGTTTGAATTTTTATAGCCATTTGTAAGGACATTGGTCATGTTGGGGCCATGGGTCGTGTTGGTGTTAGCTTAAACAAGTTTACCCGATCAGTCATCCTCAAGACCAAACTGGGGAGGTCATCACAACTCGGCGATGTCAGGCAATATCTAGAGATAATTTTGTTTATTTATAACTTGATACTTATGGCCTTAGGGCATGAGAATTTGAATAATAGACATCGTAACACCGCTCCAAAACTCTTAGCCAAAGATAAGTAATAGAAAGTACATCTATCCGGCGATAATAAATAGACATTTACGTAATTACATGTCATCTCTTGAAACATAGAGCGCTCCCACTCCCCCAAAAATGGAAAAAATTAAGAAGAGCAAGCATGTATGCCTCTACATTGCCACACCAGTTTTGACTAACGACATGGTAATATTTATAACTTCTTGTCAATCCGACAGAATTGGCGCACTTAAATATTAAAAATTTCCTTCTACCTCCTGTTGGCAATTAACTTCCTCTTTCAAAACCGAGAGGAAGACATCAGTGAGAATAGTCTTTGTTAGCAGAGAAGCTTTGAGCAGTTTCGCAACCTAGCAACAAACCAGATAAAGGAGCAAAATAGGCAATTATAAGAATTAGCATTCGTATAGCCACGATTAATTAGTACCCTCACTCTCAGATTATACGAGCTAATTTAGCAATAATTTTCAGAACAAAAAGTAAAAGTAGTAGAAAATAAAATAAAATTCTAGTCATGCACAGAAAGCAAAGAGCGACTGACATAACATACCTCATCCCTGCCCAAATCGACCACTTTCTCCTCAAGATCCCCTATTTCCTTGATATTAAACTTGTTAAGCAGTGCGATAATAGAAACTGTGGACAACGGTTTCACTGCCAGATCATCCATCACCATGTATATAACCTTTCCTTTCACAAAATCTCCCACACTGAAGTAGGGATTGTTTGCGCTTGGTAGTTCTGCATATTTCGACTCTTTGTTCATAGTTTTCCCGCACGAACAGGTTTCGTTTCTGTCAAGAGTCACATTTGCGCAGCACCTATACACTTTCCTAGATGATTCAACGTTTGGCACATGGAGAGGGAGTCCAGTAGCACCACAGTAGTATGCTTTGGGACTCAGGAGAGAGTCCTTATTCACGTTTGGTCGAAGGTAAGTCGTGCTTAAATTTGCAAAACTGTCGTAAATGTTTCCCAAGCTGCCCACCATTTCTTGATTGAGAAGTGGAATGAAAGTTCCGACCGGCAGGGCAGCAATGTAAAAGAGGAAGTCCACAAAGTCCTTGCCCGCTTCAGCATAAACCACTCTGCGGCTTTCTGTGTCTATCATAAGTTTCAAACTCACTTTGGACGTTACAGCTGCCATGGAAAATTAATGTCTAGCGGTTTTTCTTTTGAGGGAAAATGTCTAGTTTGGTTTCTATCTTACTTTTTTGGGACAAGTGTTATACAACCACCATGATCATCTGGACAGTTTATAATTCTATACTTGTTACTTAGATGACATTATACTTGGAACTTAAGAAATCCCGTAAAGCCAATAGCTTTCTTTCCTATGAAATGACAGTTCATTGTCGGCCACATATTGACTATTTTTGGGACTGGCTCATTTGTCTTTAGAACACACATTAATTATTTATATTTTTTAGAAACGTTTTATGAAAAATTGAAAAAACGTAAAAAAAAAATTGATGTATTTTTCATTTTTTTATAAAAAATTTCCTAAAATAGTTTACTAATATATGTTCTAAGCCACACGTTAGTATAAAACTCTTTTTTATACATGCAAGTTCTGATCGTTAATCTCTTTGATTTACTTTTCCTTCTTTTTTGTGAAAAAAGAATTTTACCAGTGCGCAACCCTTTATAACCTTTCTTAGTCAAAAGGCAAAGCATGCAATAATCTACGAGAAAGCTTCGTCCTATATATTCCTATATAAACATTTTTTATCATGCAAGTAATTGAGTAAAAAAAATTCAGTAATAATTTGAGTACTTTTGCAACTTCTGATTTTTTTTTATAGCTACTTTTGGTAAAGAAAAAGTTAATCAGCACCTATTCTTTACTTAGAGCATTCACAATAGTGGTGCTAAATAGCTATAATGCTACTTTTTAGCACCACTGATCACAAAAATCATGCTGCAGCAGTGGAGGCATAAGCAAAAAATTTAGATGTTCAGCTACAGTGCACATCTATCTTTAGATGTGCACTGTAGCTCAAAGGTAAAAAAAAAATACTTTTTTATTACACTCTCTCTCTTCTCTCATTAAAATAATCATATTCTCTCACTCTCTCTCCGGCTTCTCTTTTTTCTTTTTCTTCTTTCTTCTTTCTTCTTTCTTTCTTCCTCTCTCTCTCTCAGTCACTCTCGCCTCTCTGTCACTCTCGCCTCTCTCTCTCAGTCACTCTCGCCTCTCTCAGTCACTCCGTCACCGGCCCAAGCCGACCCAAGCCCCGACCCTCCGACCCACGCCTCCGCCGGCCTCAACGTCACCGACCCAAGCCTCCGCCAACACACGATCCACTGGCCCACGCCTCTCAAGCCTCCGATCCACCGCTGCCGCCCATCTCTCTATTCTCAAGCTCACTCTCTTACGATCCACCGACCCACGAAGCTCGCCGCCGATCGAAGTGCCTGACTGGGAAACTCATGGAGCTCGCCGCTGATCAGAGTGCTTGCCTGTGGATATTGTTCTTCACGCCGCCAATGGTTGTATCACGCCGCCGATCGGAGATTTGGGTTTTTTTTTTTTTTCCTGCTGTGGACTGGTGGTGGTGGTGATGTTGATGGTGGTTGTGGTTGTGGCTGTGGTTGTGAGGAAAAAGATTGGAGATTTGGGTTTTTTTTTTTTTTTTTTTTTCCTGTTGTGTACTGCTGTGATGGTGGTGTTAATGGTGGTTGTGGTTGTGGTTGTGGTTGTGGCTGTGGCTGTGGCTGCATCTGTTGGTGGGATATATTATTTTGGTGGGATATATTATATTATTGTATTGAGTATATTATTTTATTGTGATGTTTATATTATTTTATTGTGTTAAAAGCTAAAATAGATCCACTGCTGTAGCATGTATGTAGGTAAAATAGATAAAGTGGCTTTTTGTGTAGTTAAATAGCTAAAATTTTACAACCACTGCTGTGGATGCTCTTAGCTTTCTTAGGTTGTGAAAAAAAAAAAAAAAAAACATTTTCTTAGGGTCTATTTGGTTGGGTAGAAAACAATAATAATAGAAAATATAGAAAAAATATGTTCGATTGAGAAGGGAAATGAAAGGAGAAAATGGTAGGCCAGCAATTTTCTCCTCGGACGCACTAATACTCAACTCCCCCAATTGAAGAGAAAACACACACACACACACAAAAAAGGAGTCTTGCTGCTGTTTTGGACAAAACTACCCAGCACCAACGTTCATGCTTTGAACATTATCTTTTCTTTCTTTCTTTTTTTCTTTCTACGATGTCTCATTTGTTTTTATTATTATTATTATTATTGTAATGATGCAATTTGAATCCTAGGCCCAAAAGTTGAAAGTCTCTAAGCCCAAAAAGCCCAATACAATGAATTTGTAGAGAGTTAGTTGAAAAACTAGATTCTAATGAGTTGGGTAGCAATTATAGTGGATCCAAATGACAATAAAGTAAAGATAGACTGATTTTATCTAAAGAAAATCGTCATCGGTACAGTCCGAGGAGATCAGTTCTTGTATATATTTCTTGAAGTTGGTTACAGGTACAGTTCTTATTGCTACAATATTTCTTTCTCAATTCTCCGATCCCTTTCTTAGGTCCTTCCTTCTATTTTATACTATCTTCCTCCTTTCGTCTCTGCCCTCCACGTATAGAGTAGATTATTGGTATTGATCCTTGTCATATCAGCACATTCATGAAGTCTTTGGGGATGTAGCTGTAAAGCTGGAAATTACTGTTCAGGTATCACTTCCTCATTAATGCGGCCAAAGAGTTAGCTACAGAGCATTCAATGCGGTAGAAGCAGTCCCTTAGATATTTCATAGCTCCCATTTGTCCTGTACGTTCATGATGCAATCCTTATCAACATAATTTTCTGGAATGTTACTCTAGATGACAGAATATACCTTCTGACCTCTGCTTTGTTTAGCAGAGGAGATACTCCTCCTCGGCTTACCTTCCCCCACCTTCTTATTTGTAGCTTGCTCGAGGAGTTCTGAATCTTACACTTTCATTACTGTTTATCTGTCCTCGGACCACTAGGCGTCCTCAGACAAGACCCAAGGCCCAAGGCCCAACATATATTCTTGAACCCCTTATCCCCACAATTATTATTATTATTATTATTATTATTATTATTATAAAATAAAGTGTTCATTTATACACAATTTTTCAATAAAAATATAATGTGTTATTTTTTGTTTTATCAAATAAGGACATGATAATAAATTTATACAAAACTATATTTTCTATCTTCTCATTTTCTATTCAACTAAATAAAAGAGTTTTACATCCTCCACTTTTCCACTTCCGACCAAACACCATGAGAGAAAATTAAAATTTTTTATATCTTCCCACATTTTCATCACATTCTCATTTTCTATTCTCCAACTTTTATATTCCCCAACCAAATGGACCCTAAATAAAAATAAAAAAATTCTAATCGTCTTGCTTCTTAATTTGTTCCATTAGTGGTGTTAAAGACCAGTCATTCGTACCATTTTAGTCCATATAAACTATAGGAATCCTAACTTTATTTTTAGTGCAAGTAAAATAATCTAAGAGTTAATTTAGGATTAGTCTAGGCCAAGGACAAACTCAGGTGAAACTCAGGTGGTGGTACAAGGGGGCCCGGGACCCCTTGGCCCAAATTTTTTTTTTTTTTTTTTTTACTTATTATATATATTTCATTTTCGTAGTTGGGCCTCCCTTCCAAAACCTTAAGCCCCCCATCCTACTCAATCAGTTTAGTTAGTCTAACTCAACTAGCAACTATCCAACCCAAAAACAATAAAAACATTCACAATAGTGATTATATTTTAGCAAAAAAAAAACTATTTTACCACCAAATAAATCATATGTTATTAGAGAAGCTAAAGCTAAATTCTTTCAATTACAGTAAACTGGTATAAATACCAGTTGATTGTAGCAAGTTGTTAAAAATTAAATACAATATTTTATTAAGATTATCTATCTTCCTTCAATTAAAAAACTCAAATTCTCTCTCTTCCTTTATTATTTTAATGAGTTGTTTATATTATTTTAAATGAAGTGGTAAAAAAATAAAACTTTTGATGTTGGGTGTATTGTAAAATAAAGTGGTAAAATAGATTAAATAGCTTTTTGAGGTGCTAAAAGCTAAACTATTGTGAATGCTCTAACTTCAAAAAAATAAAAATACTAGCTAGCCTTTTTTTTTTTTTTTTGTCTTTATTGATAGATGATTGCATCTTAATGTATTAAGAAACAATATTTTTGTGTATTTATAATTTGTTAATACTATATGGATGCTTATTTGGATTTTTTTTTCTTATACTCTGGACCCTTTTAGCTTGAAATCCTGAGTCTATCCCTGGTCTAGGCTAGGTTAGTATCTTATACATACTCTTAAATAATAAAGATGTAAATATTTAGGACCTTTCGTTATTGAAGTAAACCTCCAAAATGGAACCATGTTTATCTATTGAATTATCTCTCACATATTCTTGTTATTTTTCTTCGTTCGTGTTTTCCATACGCTTCAACACTGTATTAAGGCCTCTCTCTCTCTCTCTCTCTCTCTCTCTCTCTCTCTCTCTCTCTCTCTTCTTAAAATTTGGGCATATTTATAATATGGTGGAAGCCTTTTTTTTATCAAGGGCTAAAGACTTTTTGTAATGTGGGAACTAAGCCTAAGCCTTGAGCCAGTCCTATGACAGTATAACGCTAGTATGGATGATGATATAATGACTTAAGTAGCTAATATTCTAAATCAACGGTTCGAATGAAAAGTTATTGTTTCATAAGAGGTGATTTTTTTTTTGATACAAAATAGAAATTCTACTCGAGCTTAATTTAAGTGTATATGTGTGTGAGGCTCCCTCTTGGAGACTTGAACCCCGACTCTTACCTCTCACACCCTACAAGTACTTATACTTGTAGAGTGACCATCGCATAATTTAAAATTAGCATAATTCTGACCACTAAATCCTAAGCACCTATGGTTTGTTGTTGTTATTATTATTTTCTGAATAGGATCTGTTAATTTTTTTAACACCATTATCTATGAGTAGTTAATTAGAAGGGAGTTAATTTTGTACTAGAGCCTGTTTTAATTTTTTAACAAACAAACAATATATTTAAGTACTAATCAATACCAATATATCCTTTCGAAATTACCATTATATTTTAATAAATTACTAAAACAAATATTAATGTATAATTTTTACTCATATCTCTTCTACCATACCAATATATATTTTAGCTCATAAATATACTAACTAATACTCGTACAATGTGTTTAAGAGTCTAGGAGAGAAAGAGTTCAAGCTGCAGAATTAGTAGCATATTGTAATTATCTCTAAAAAAAAATTCCTCAAGTTAATTTGCAATGACTTTTAGCATTCAGCAAAAAAAAAAAAAAAAAAAAAAGAGACTTTTAGCAAAATAAAAAGAAATTTTGAAATGATTTATCGTTTACGTCTACCGGGGGAAAAAAAAGGATTGAAACGGTGTATAGAGTTCCACACCCACTCAGGCAACTACTGTAATAATCTTTAATTATAATTTTTTTTTTTAATTCATTTATCTTTTACCTCCACACGTTTTGCTTTCACGTGAGTGCATCCAAATCCAAAAAAAAAACTTTGGAGTTAAGACCACATTGCAGACAGGTTTGGTCACCTCCAGCGGCTTCTGTTTTTAAAGTAAATGATGGGGCTGTCTTTGCACAACAAAGAAACAAAGAAAGTCAGGGGTAGGAGTTGTAATTCGCAATTGTGAAGGATTGCTTATGGGAGCTTTGTCAATGAAGCTAAATCAGCGGCTGGGTTCCTTGGAGGCCGAAGAAAAGCTTATGAATTGGGGATTTTGTTTGCTAAAGATATGGGCTTTCATGAGATTGCTCTTGAGGGAGATTCTGTTACGGTTTCAAATGCTATTGCTGGCATTTCTCCTCTTCCATCTTCGATAGCATCAGTTGTGAATGGAATTAGTTCTCTTTTAAGTGCTTTTCGTAGTTTTTCTATTTCACATATTGGTAGAAAAGGTAATCAGGTAGCTCACTTATTAGCAAAACATGCTTAGGGTGTTGAGCAATTTGTTACTTGAATTGAGGAGAGCCTTGTTTCTTAGAACATGCTCTCTCAGCTGATGTAGTTCTTTCTTGTTCAAGTTAATGGAATTTCAGTTTTCTATCAAAAAAGAAAAAAAAAAAGAAAGAAAGATAAAGAGGCCGTATGAACAGAGGCCAACGAACTGAAGAGGAGAGACCGATGTAAGAGAGTGGGGGTGAATCCTGAAATTTGGGGAGAAAAATTACAGTTTTCTGAGTTTTATTTTTTCTTCGGTATCGATCTATTTGTTAGCCGAAACTGATAGTAACATAGGATAAATTACAGTCATTACAGATAATAAGAAACAGAGAGAGAGGATATATATTAACATACCTTTATGCTCAATCCAACCACCAATTGCATTAGAAGATAAATCAAGACCTCTTAACTCCTTGAAACTCTCAAATAAAGAGACGTTTAGAAACCAGACCTTATCTACGGAAAGGGAAACGTAAAAGGGATACTCATCCGGTTCAGTATCGAATTCCCAGATATTGTGGAGAGAGAGATGGGTCACGTGACCAGTGGTAGAGTTGCAGGTGACTCTCTCCCACTCACAACACTTATTCTTGTGATCATCGACCCATGAAGGGAGAAGATCCGTCCTCCCAAACTTCTTGGGGAAGGACCTCACAAACTCCTTCTTGATTTCTAACAGACCCATCCTCTCTTCTTCAAAGCAACCTCTGTGGCCATTAAGATGAACTAGAACTATCAAACCCCACAATAAGCACTTCACCAAGGACCGTCCCATTGTGAATATGTAGTGATACTCTAATTTTTTTGCTACACTAGTTTATGTAATAGTTAGGAGAATCAAGTCAAGTCAATGGCGTTTCTCCAAAAAAAAAAAAAAAAAAAAAAAAGAAGTCAAGTCAAGTCAATGGCTGTGGAAAAAAACGAAGAACGAAGATTCATTATGGGTTGGCTAATAAAGGTGGGTGGTGGCATTTTAGTCCAAGCATTCGGAGAGCATTTTTGTTTTTACGCTGAGCTGTAATATGAGTCCGTTTAAATAAAACTTATTTTACTGAAAATTGAAAATATTGTAATAAAATAATTTTTAAATGTGTAAATAGTATCATAGAACTTATTTTTAATGAAAAAGTTGCTGAAAAGTAAAGTTTGTGAATTCGTGAACAGTATATAGAACTCACAAACTGATGAAAAGTTGCTAAAAAGTCAGAAATATACAGCTACTGTTCATGAACAGTAGCCGTTTGTCCCCCTGAAACGTGTGCTGCAGCCAAAAAAAAAAAAAAAAAAAAAAAGCAGAAAACACCAGACGCAATAAACGCAACGTGTATCCAAACGGATACTAAATATGCTTATTGCTTAAGGATAATTCACACGCATGTTTTGGAGCATTTCTTTTCACTTCTTTTTTAATTGTCAATAGTCTTGAAGTTGAACTGAAACTTTTTGATATTTTTAAAAAACACATTTAGTGCTTAAAATTTAAATCCACTCTCCTCCACGTATTGAATTATAAATTAAAAAAAAATATTATACATGTGACAATATATATATATATATATATATATATATATAAGAAAAAAAAAATTAGCTTCAAACTGCATCGGGTCATCTTTAAAAGTAAATCACAAAAATGGACTTAACGTTCAAGGCTGTATTTCAACGTTGACGTGGTATGGAATAATGCATTAAAGGTAACTAAGAGAATGTCTTAATTTCAACATCCACATGGGCTGATGGCTTTAATTTCAACTTGATGGAGACATGCCGTGTAGGGTACCCTAGATCGCATTTCCAAATTCCATGTCTCAAGTAATAATTAGATGAACGTGCTGTTTTGGTTAAGAAATGAATATTGAGAAATGAGAAAAGATAAAAATTTGTGAAGTGCACAGATTTTCTATAATTCTAATATATCATGTCGGTGGTGGAAAAGAGGCGAACCTTTATTATGTCCTGTGGCCGCTGGTAAAGGTGGCAACCTCAAAAATTCTACTTTCTCTTCATTATAGTCCAATTCACTCCTAATTAACCTCAGAACTCCAAACTATGTCGGAAAAATGGAGAACAATATTATGGGGAGTAAGCTGTAAAGGTAGTACTTTGGGGAATTGTGAGTCAAGTCAATGGCGGGAAAGAAAATTACACTAATTCAAAGCATCTTGTTGGAGCATTTTAGTCCAATTTACTCTCAGGTAATTTAGTTAGCATTCAGACCGCATTCGATAATATATACTCAGTTGTACTAGTTGTTCATGTCGTTTAAGCATAATTCAAAGCCATCCACTTGATATTTGGAGCATTTTAATATTGAAAATTATTTAAATGAATTAATGAAAAAAAGGTTGATAATTTTTTTTTTTTTTGAGAATTAGAAGAAGTGAGAGTTTAATGTGGTAAATAATTCTAAAGTGAGTTTATCCTGGCTGAGAAATTACCTAATTAAACTAGGCAATAGTTTAGACCCCTAAATTAACAATTAAGGCCAAGTACATGATTAACCAATTGAACTAAGCACGGATAATAAGTAAATTAAATTAAATAAGTAATAAAGCTTTAAGTAAAGAGAAATAAATCTAAGATATAAAACACCAAATGTGTTATCCAAAACAATCTACTAAGTATAGATAGTTGCAATATAGAATACACACATATAATTATTTATAAACTAATATGTTTTGTCTATTCTAAAAAATAATATTGAACATCTTGACTTAAGGATCCCAATAATCTGGGTTCAACAAAAGTAATTTTGGCCTCTCAAACATAATCCTTAATCCCTTAAAAAAACTCAAATAACAATAATAAAATTAGCCCAAACAATAAAAAGATTAGGACAAACAACTACAAAAGAACAAAATATTCAACAAAAAAGTCATTCAAAAGTAATTAAAAATATAGATACTAATTATTGTGATTGGAAAAGATAATTATTATCTCATCCTATTGTTGGTATAAGTTCAGAAAAACTTCCATAATAACTCCATCATATCTAAAATTAAAAGAGAGAAATTAAGAAAATGCAACCTACTATATATATATAAATATATATATATATATATATATATATATATATTCTATGCTTAAAAAAATATTTTTTTTCCTGCGAAAAATAAGATTAAAAAGTAAAGTACACTAATAAAGCATAATCTATGCACAACCAGTGTACAATAATAAAGCATATATAATTTGTTTTAAGTATTTAAATTTTTTGATAGGGTATTTAAATTTTTTTTTTTTAAATGTCAAGAACATTATAGTTCAACAAGCACTTTCTGATAGTACCTTTTGGTGTTTCTAAAAAAGATGTTCAAGAGTTCAAATTCTCCATCCCAATTATCAATTTTTTTATATAAAATAAAAATGATTTAAATGAATTTTTCTTTTTTATTTAAACAAGAAGAATTTAGAGTTTATGCTAACTAAACAGTAAACAAAGCTTTCCAACAATGTCACAACTTCTGAGCATTACAAGGGAGTACAAGTAGCCATATATCTCTTGCAACTGAATTGTGGAATAGAACTTATAGAAGATGATCAACTGTTCTTACAACTATTTTTGCACTACAAGGCCAATATCTTTCTTAGAGCAATTGTGCAAACAAAGAAGGCAACTTTTGGAAGGGCCTTCATATGCCAATTATTCTTCCATGGGAGTATTAGATCTCTTAATTAGAATGAATATCAAACTTAGTGGTTATCACTTCTTGTAAAGTCCAACACATTCTTTCTTCTCCTACTCTAGTAAACTCATATGAATACAAAAATCAAATTGACAATCAACAGAATCAACATTGATTCCATTATTAGAATCCCAATATGTTTGTATAGGAAACTATAGAGGCACCCTCCTTATCCATGAAAATTGGGAATAAGGAAATGTCTTTTTAGAGCAGCCTTCTGCACCATAGATCCGATGAGGATTGGCTGGAGATGCAGGAGGTGAAGAGGGATTGAGATTTTAGGGAAACGTGAAATAGGTTTTGTTTATTTGTTTGTTGAAATGTTAATAAGTGTATTAAGATGTATTGATTTTACAATGAGTTTAAGTGAAAGTCTGATGTGGCATGTTTTTATTGGCTAGTGTAAATTAGAGGGTTTACACCTCGTCCTTATTGAATTTAATCTCATGGAAAAATCTAGGTAAGTTGCAGATTCCACTCATTTTTCAATTTTTTCTTTTTGTCTTCGGGTCCACTTTTTTTTTTTTTTTTCTTAATAACTCTATCAATAAAAGCTAGATTATACTTAAGTTAATTTGTTTGGTTTATACTCTGCACATATTTGATGTGATGATTACTCTACAAATATATTTGTGAAATATAAAAGGCAAGGGCCAGAGTTTATATCAAGATTTAAAAGAAAAAATTTGTTTGGTTTATATAAATTGTTTTCCTTTTTTTTTTTTTTTTTCCTTGAATGAAGTTTTTCACGTCATCAAAAATAAAATAAAAAAGTCATGATCATAGAAAAAGTGAAAGACAAGATCAAATAAAAAATAAAATATATGCAAATTGGATGCCAAAAATCTACCTCTTCTAATTTGCGTGCCAAATGTAAAATATGAAATAATATTAAAGATACCTACACAAATAACTAAATATATCATTTTTAACTCAATCAACTCAGTGTAGTTATAAATCTAACATTAAAAATATTCATACTTGAGAAATATACGTTAAATTTGTAATTAATTTTGTCAATTTATTCGTCTATAATACATTAATTTAATAACTTTAGTAAACAATTAAAAAAATAGGTAAAACAGAATTATAATTTTAATCCTTAAAAAAATGGATTGACCGTATAACCCAAAAAAATCCTATCTGGCCCATTTTTTAAAATGGTTAAATGTTTTTTAGCCATAGCCATGTTATTTTTTAAGCTTTAAGTGAATAAATAGATTAGAGTCCAATTCTGTCATGTTTAAAAGAAAATAAGGAAATACCACCGCATACCCTTGGTGCGGTGGTCACTCCATAAGTATAAATGTTTGTAAAGTATGGGGGGTAAGGACCGGGATTCAAGTCTCCAAGAGGGAGTTTCACACACATATACATTTAAATTAAGTTAGAGTAGAAATTCTATCTTGTATAAAAAAAATAATAATAAGGAAATTATTATATTTTATATAAAATTAAGAAAGTAAAAAGGTTCTGAATATCTTGTAAGAATTACTTTTATATCTAGGAATTAACCATTAATAATTATAAAAATATTAAACAAAAAAATTTAAGTTTATTTTTCATTCTTTTTAATTTTATATCCAAACACATATATAATGAGTATTATTGTCCCCTTTTTTTATTCTTATCCTTCCTCTAATATTTTTTTTTTATTTCTTCCTTTAAACATAATATTAATTTTAAAAAACAACAGAAAATTCCACACCCTCCCTTTTTTTTTTTTTTTTTGGGTTATCGTACTTGGTATCCACGTATTTTATGAGTTTTATTTTTATTTAGTCTTTTGCTCTTTTTGTTCAGCTATATTCAACCGATTGACAAGAATTCAATCAATGCCATGAACCTAATATTTAAATTCACATAAAAGAATGCTTGATTGATCAACTATCAATCGAAGACCGATCAAAAGAGATCGACTTTTTGCTTTTTTTTTTTTTTTTTTTTTTTAATTTAGCAGAATTTTGGCAAAAAAGAAGACACTTATATATATATATATATAATTTTTTTTTCTACAATATATAATATATTTAGTAAAAAAAAATTTATAAAAGAAAGGGTGCAAATTTTCAACCCTTCTATTCTCCGCCAGAGTGTGCACAGCTTTTGAGAGGCAGAGTGAAGATTGGGGCATCGTCACGTGTATGTAGGAAATTTCCAAGAAGCTTCATTTAATGTAT
Organism: Notholithocarpus densiflorus; assembly: GCA_030021035.2. Taxonomy (NCBI): domain Eukaryota; kingdom Viridiplantae; phylum Streptophyta; class Magnoliopsida; order Fagales; family Fagaceae; genus Notholithocarpus; species Notholithocarpus densiflorus. The sequence goes on from JARYZH020000146.1 coordinate 392,602, forward strand.
ATTTACTTTGACATGGTGTCCTTTCACTTCATTCAATGTATCTTTTACTTTAGCATGCCGTGTTTCATTCACTTCAGTTGCAGGTCACGTACGAAAATTGCAAGGAAGGGAAGCTTCGTGTTTTACCTTGCTTTTTGACCAGCCAGTGAATGGCAATGAGAAAACTGACATGATATGCAGAGCCAGAGGAAATAGTGGTTTCAGTTTCATAATGCTGTGGGTTCTAGTTCTTTTCTTCTTTTTATATTTCTTTTTTTTTTTTATATAACATTTTATATTTCTTTTTAATTAGCTATAAAGTTTTTTTTTTTTTTTTTTATATATATATATATATATATATAAAGTTTTCTCAACAGTTAACACTACTTTTTAACCAACAAAGTGAATCGATTTTTGTGACAAAAGTGAGGACTTTTACACCGGGGTGATTAAGTGAATTTAGGGAATGGAAAATGGGGAAGAAAAGTGAGAGAATGACTTTTATTTATATTTGAGTTTAGTTGGGATGATCTTAAGAAGAAAAATTTAGCAGTGGCAGAACACATTATTTCGACCAAATACAGAATTTGACCATTTTTGCCCCAAAGTTGTATATAGATCCGTAAATTTGTAACGAGTGTCCTCCCCTCTGAAACTGAGGAAGACATTGTACTTCCATCGGTTGGTAAAGATTAGGAGTTTGAATCCATTAAATCGCGATAAAGATTTGCGAAAAGAAAAATCAATTAGAATTGATGATGCAAAAAATTATTAGTTGAACTCCTCGTCAATACAGATGGACAAAGGCGACCAGCAATAAGATATGAAATAGAAAAAAAGAAATATATCGGTGTAGTGTGTGCCAAATAAGTTTGAAATATTTCAGTTATTTGCAGTTTGATCATTTTAAAGGTTAGGTGAAGTAGGTTCTTTTTTATTTTATTTTTTTATAGATAATTTCAACCCATATCGTCTGCTCTTAATAATTTTATTTTATCATTAAAGGAAGATACTAATTAGTTTTTTTGGTTTAGGAAAGAATCAAACTCCAAATCTCTTTTTCATAAATAAAAAATTTTACTAGTTGAGCTAATTGAAAATCTGAAACCCTCATTGAAAAAGCACGTTTGAGAACCTGCTCTCAGCAAGTGAAATAACATCTCTAGCATGCAAACCATTGGGCCACACACATCTTGTTGATCAGGAATAAAAAATTAATAAATATAAACCAATTTAAGTATCAAATATATTAAAAAATTAAATGGCACATTACGGTTTAATCTCGGTTAAACCTCGGTCTAACCTCAAAAATCTTGAACCTCTCCATTTTTTTGATCTATTAAATGGTCCAGGTTTTAAAACTATGCTAGATTAAAGTACAAAAGGCAAACTACTTAGTAACATAATTTTTTGTATCAGTTTGGTATTTTGATTTTTCGGGTGCCTGAATATATAGGGACTAGGGTCCAATGTTTGGATTGGTCTAAGGCTCATACGGTGATAGTAAATTGCTAAAATATGAGATAAATGGTATGTATATTATTGGCCAAAATGGCCAAATACCACCTTTTTTAGAAATTTTTAACAAAAAAAAACTGTTTCAAAAATAAATGGCAAACTACCGCTTTTTCTAGAACTCGAGTATACCAGGCTCGAGTACCTTTTATAAATAAAATACAGAAAATTTTATTTCTACAGTACTCGAGTTTAACTAACTCGAGTACCGTGTAAATATATATATATTTTTTGTTTGTTTGGGGATAATCAACAAATAAACATAAAGATAAAAATAAGTAGCTTCTTTTATGTTTTTATTTATTTAAATAGAAGCATTGTAAAATATAGAGATTTTAATTTTGAAATATGAATTTAATTTCTACATTAATTAAAATTTTTCATTGTTTTCTCATAAAAATTGTTCACTATTTTCTGTATAAACAATTTCTACGATTTTACATAAAATTATTTTTTGTTCAGCATTATTTAAGAAATTGTTCGCTCTCTTTTTTGCATAAATTATTTTCTGTTCACTATTTAAAAAATTGTTCACTGTTTTCTCATAAAACACCTAGTGAAATCATGTTTTCTAAATTTAAACGCCAAATCTGAATGCTTTTTCATGTTTGAATTTCATAATAATCGAATATATTTTTCTGCATTGATAAAATCTGTTTCTACATTAATAAAATTTTCTCTCTGCACATCATATTTACTGTATACTCAAATTTGCTTATTGCATTCATAAAATCTGTTTTTTGCATTAATTAAAACTGTTCACTGTTTTCTCATAAAATTTTTTCACTGTTTTCTGCATAAACTATTTCTAGCATTCTGCATAAAATTATTTTCTGTTCAGCATTATTTAAAAAATTGTTCACTCTCTTTTATGCGTATATTATTTTTTGTTCACTATTTTAAAAATTGTTCGCTGTTTTCTCATAAAACACCTAGTGAAATCGTGTTTTCTAAATTTAAAAGCCAAATCTGAATGCTTTTTCATGTTTAAATTTCACAATAATCGAATTTGTTTTTCTGCATTGATAAAATCTGTTTCTACGTTAATAAAATTTGCTCTCTACAAATCATGTTTACTATATATTCAAATTTGCTTAGTGCATTCATAAAATCTGTTTTTTGCATTATGTAAAACTGTTCACTGTTTTCTCATAAAAATTATTTACTGTTTTCTGCATAAATTGTTTTTAGCATTGGTGCAATTATTGCACTTAAATGGTTTTTGTGTTTTTAAAAATTTGTAACCATATGAATAATGGACAAACTCCATGAAAGAAAAATGAATGATTTGTATAAATCACCTAATGGTAAATGCCTAGAAAAATTTGAATTTGTAAAAAAGTTCGAATTAGTTGAATGTAGAACTGTTCACTAAGAAAACTATTTTCTGCATTAAGTAAAACTATTCACTGTTTTCTCATAAAAATTGTTCACTATTTTCTGCATAAAGTATTTCTAGTATTTTGCATAAAATTATTTTATGTTCAGCATTATTTAAAAAATTGTTCACTCTCTTTTCTGCGTAAATTATTCTCTGTTCACTGTTTAAAAAATTGTTCGCTGTTTTCTCGTAAAACACTTAGTGAAATCATGTTTTCTAAATTTAAACGCCAAATCTAAATGCTTTTTCATGTTTGAATTTCACAATGATCGAATCTATTTTTCTGCATTGATAAAATCTGTTTCTACATTAATAAAATTTGCTCTCTACACATCATGTTTACTGTATATTCGAATCTACTTACTGCATTCATAAAATTTGTTTTTTGCATTAAGTAAAACTGTTCACTGTTTTCTCATAAAAATTGTTCATTGTTTTCTGCATAAACTGTTTTTAGCATTGGCGCAATTATTGCACTTAAATGGTTTTTGTGTTTTTTTCAAATATGTAACCATATGAATAATGGACAAACTCCATGAAAGAAAAATGAATGATTCGTATAAATCACCTAATGGTAAATGCCTCGAAAAATTTGAATTTGTAAAAAAGTTCGAATTAGTTGAATGTAGAAATTCTAGAAAAATCGATGGAAAATCAATGAACGTACCAAATCGTGAAGGTGTACATAAGATGTACAGATAGTCTAGACTTGTTGAGAAATTTGATTTCGTTGAAAGTACAAAATAATGAAAATTCAATGGAAAAGTATGTACGTTAGATGTATAGATTGTATGAATTTGTTTAAAAATTTGAATTCATTGAATGTACAAAACTGTGAAAACTCAAGGAAAAATTATGTACATTAGATGTACAGATAGTACGAATTTTTTGAAAAATTTGAATTCGTTGATTGTGTAAAATCGTGAAAATTCAAATGAAAATTGAAGAACATAACAAATTAAGTAAGCTTAATGGAAAATTAATTACATTAGATGTACAGATCATCCAAATTTGTTTCCAAATTTGAAGTCGTCAAATGTACAAAATCGTGAAAATTCAATTTAAAACTATGTACTAATGTACTAATCATCCTGATTTGATGAAAATTTCAAAATTGTTGAACATACAAAATTGTGAAATCTTAAAGGAAAATTGAAATTGTTGAACGTACCAAATCGTAAAAATTCAATGGAAAGTTGTGTACATTAGATGTACAAATATTCTGGACTTGTTGAGAAATTTGATTTTGTTGAAAGTACAAAATCGTGAAAATTCAAGAGAAAATTGTGTACATTAGATGCACAGATCATTCGAATTTGTAAAAAAAAAAAATTTAGATGTACAGATCGTTCAAATTTGTTGATTGTATAAAATCTTGAAAGTACAAAATAAAATTGTGTAAATTAGACGTACAGATAGTCTGAATTTGTTGAAAAGTTTGAATTCGTTAAATGTACAAAATCGTGAAAATTAAATGGAAAACTGTGTACTAATGTATTGATCATCCGAATTTGTTGAAAAATTTGAAATCGTTGAATGAACAAAATCGTGTAAACTCAACTAATAATGAACAGTTAATCTTTAGTTTTGCAAAAGTTGAATGTACATAATCATTAGTTGTCAGACATTAACAACAACATTTTGTATTGCACAGAACGTGTAGACATTGACAACGACGTCTAATGTTCGTAGGTAGAAATTTTTGGAAATCATCATTACTTGAATCTGAGAAGTCTGAAATATCTCTTTCATCATCTAACGCAGTAACTTCATTAATAGACTTGATGGCTCGCTCTTGTGCCTTCCCCTTTAGATGCTTCTTAGCTTTTTGGATTGCATGAAAACGGTTTAATCGCCTTTGCATTTGATTGTTCTCTTGTTCAAGACGAGCAAGTATGTTGGCAGGTTCATCTCTAGGTAACTCAGTTAAGCGTGCCTTAGGAGTCATAACCCATGCCATCGACAATACACCTCCAACTCACACCTCTTCTCGTATAGGGTTGACCATGGTGGTTCTGCTACGGTGAACTCTATTGTGGTGGTATCTGTACTTAGTTTTGTAGGTTTGCCAACCATGATATGCCCGATGCTTCCAAGACTCTCGTACGTGTATATTGGCATATTAAGGAAATCTCTCTTCTTTCCAACCCATTTCTCTCCATAGTTTCATAAACTCGAGTTTCATAAACTCGAGTTCTAGAAAAAGTGGTATTTCCCTATATCATTCCGAAACAGTGTTTTTTTCTACAAATTTCTGGAAATGGTGGTATTTGGCCATTTTCGCCCGCGGACTCTTGTATTTCTCTTTAATTTTGCTGCCCAAATAGTTGTATTTTTTTTATTATAAAATAAATAATTTGCCATTAAAGTGGAATTAGTTTAGAAACTTACGGTAGTAGATTGTCTGTCTTTATTTTTATTGTTTTGGATATATTGTGTGGAGCCTTTTAAAGTGGAATTGGTTTGAAACTTTGAATGGTTAATTGCTAAAATTTTATAAAATCAATTTATTATAGTGTGAATTGTAGCGCTGACCTGTGTGCATAGTATGTATAAAATCAAAAAAACAAATTCGATTATTGTGAAATTTAAACATGAAAAAGCATTCAGATTTGGCTTTTAAATTTAAAAAACACGATTTCACTAGGTGTTTTATGAGAAAACAACGAATAATTTTTTAAACAGTGAATAGAGAATAATTTATGCAGAAAAGAGAGTGAACAATTTTTTAAATAATGCTGAATAGAAAATAATTTTATGTAGAATGCTAGAAATAGTTTATGTAGAAAACAGTGACCAATTTTTATGAGAAAACAGTGAACAGTTTTACTTAATGCAGAAAATAGTTTTACTTAGTGAACAATTCTACATTCAACTAATTCGAACTTTTTTACAAATTCAAAATTTTCGAGGCATTTACCATTAGGTGATTTATACGAATCATTCATTTTTCTTTCTTGGAGTTTGCCCATTATTCATATGGTTACATATTTAAAAAAAAAACACAAAAATCATATAAGTGTAATAACTGCGCCAATGCTAAAAACAGTTTATGCAGAAAAGAGTGAACAATTTTTATAAGAAAACAGTGAACAATTTTAATTAATACAAAAAACAGATTTTATGAATGCGGTAAGCAGTTTCGAAAATATAGTAAACATGATGTGTAGAGAGCAAATTTTATTAACGTAGAAACAGATTTTATCAATGCAGAAAAACAAATTTGATTATTGTGAAATTTAAACATGAAAAAGCATTTAGATTTGGCTCTTAAATTTAGAAAACACGATTTCACTAGGTGTTTTATGAGAAAATAGCGAACAATTTTTTAAATAGTGGACAGAGAATAATATATGCATAAAAGAGAGTGAACAATTTTTTAAATAATGCTAAACATAAAATAATTTTATGCAGAATGCTAGAAATAGTTTATGCAGAAAATAGTGAACAATTTTTATGAGAAAACAGTGAACAGTTTTAATTAATGCAAAAAACAGATTTTATGAATGCAGTAAGCAGATTTGAATATACAGTAAATATGATGTGCAGAAAGAAAATTTTATTAATGTAGAAACAGATTTTATCAATGCAGAAAAATAAATTCGATTATTGTGAAATTCAAACATGAAAAAGCATTCAGATTTGGCGATTAAATTTATAAAACACGATTTCACTAGGTGTTTTATGAGAAAACAGTGAACAATTTTTTAAATAGTGAACAGAAAATAATTTATGCAAAAAAAGAGAGTGAACAATTTCTTAAATAATGTTGAACAGAAAATAATTTTATGCGAAATCGTAGAAATAGTTTATACAGAAAACAGCGAACAATTTTTAAGAGAAAACAATGAACAATTTTAATTAATGTAGAAATTAAATTCATATTTCGAAATTAAAATCTCTATATTTTACAATGCTTCTATTTAAATAAATAAAAACATAAAATAGCTACTTATTTTTATCTTTATGTTTATTTGTTGATTATCCCCAAAAAAAAAAAAAAAACAGAACAAAAAAAAAAAAATTACAGGGTACTCGAGTTTGGTAAACTCGAGTACCGTAGAAATAAAATTTTCTACATTTTATTTATAAAAGGTACTCGAGCCTGGTATACTCGAGTATTGTGTTGCATGGTACTCGAGTTTACCAAGCTCGAGTACCACATAATTTTTTTAATGGCAGAACTGATGAGGAACTCGAGTTTCTGAAACTCGAGTTCTAGAAAAAGTGGTAGTTTGCCATTTATTTTCGAAACAGTGTTTTTTTGCTAAAAATTTCCAAAAAATGTGGTATTTGGCCATTTTGGCCTATATTACTGGACTTACACTGTACTTGAACTTAAAAAATCATGGGTTGGGCTTGTACTCTCAAGTCGCGATGGGAGCAATGGGTTGATCCTCAAGCGTGCTGGGTTCAAGGGTGTTCGAAGTGGGTGTATGGACCCATTATTAAAACACAAGGCATAAAATGATGCTGTCACGTGACAGCAAAAAAAAATTTACATTTTAACACAATTAAAATTTACCCCTAATGTATTAAAATATGGAAAATATAATTGCTACAAATAATTAATCCAATAAATTAAATTATGCTTTCTACGGAAAATAGGGAAAACATTTGGGTATTGATAGTTACCCTTCTTTGTTTTGTGTCTCGTGTATACAAGAAGATGCTAGATGAATGAAAAAACTGTATTATGAATTTTGACTCATGTGATAAATTCAATCTATGTTCCATAAAAATGATTATTAAGATTTTAGTTGCATAGGAATTTGTACCTTAGGTGGTTGTCTACAGCTAAACAACCATTTTTCTCCTCTTTCTCTTTGAGACTACATAAATAGGAAGTTAAATGGATTATTGGTTTTGTGATTTTTGAAATTAGAAAGTTTCTAGTGTGAAAGAATAACTATTTGATGGTGAGGTTGGAGGAGTTGAAGTGTTGGACTTTTAAATGTTTGATATGCAAGGTTTCATTTTTGTGGAGATTTCAATTTTGGTTTAGAAATGTGGTGGGCACTGGTTGATAAATGAGGAGGAGGGGTACTGGTGTAGGGTTAATGTTTCATTTTCAGTAAGGAAGACAATGAAGAGGTTTAAAGCACACTTATAACTCGCCAAAATTACCATTTGTATCTTATTAATTTTCCTAACCATTCCCATTCCAACATCTATTCAATAATTTTGTTGAAAATACATTGATTGATGTTGAACTAATAATTTTTTTAAAAAAAATAACTACTGTAAGGACCAGATTTGAATCCCTAGCCCAAATGATGGATGGACTTAGGCCCAAAACAATGAATTTGTAGAGAGTGGGTTGGAAAATTGGGCTAAAATGAATTGGACAACAAATAAAATGGATCCAAATGACAAAGATAAGAAGATAGACAAGTTTTAACTACAGAAAGTCGTCCTCGACAAGGTCCGAGGAGATCAGTTCTTATATATTGTTCTTAGGCTTAATTACAAGTTTGATTCTTGATTGCTACAGTATTTCTCTCTTGATTTTCCGATCCCTTTCTCCCATTGCCTCCTCTTTCTTTTATACTCTCTTCTCCTTTCATCTTCGTCCTCCACGTGCATGCCAGATGGCTGGTGTTGATACTTGTCCCATCAGCACCTTCCATAAGTCTTGTGTAGTAGCTGTAAGGCTGGTAACCACTGTTCAAGTATCACCTCCATATTAATGCGGCTAGAGAGTTAGCTGTAGTGCATTTAATACGGTAGTAGCATCTTTTTCCTTAGATATTTAAGGACTTCCCCCTGTCATATGTTTTTGCAATGCCTATCCATATCAACAGAATTTCCTGGAATGTTCCCTTGAACTGCAGACCAGCTCTTCTGACTTCGGCCTTGATTAGCCGAGGAGGCGTTCATCCTCGGCCCACCCTTCTGGGCCATTATGACCAAAACTAACTTCTTCATTTACTAACACGGACTCTTTTGGCAAAGTTTACTCATCTTTGGACGACCCCTTGTCCTCGGGTTGGGCCTCAGGCCCAATATCTACATAAATAGTGAGCTCCCGGCCCAATACCCCTACAATAGCCCCTCGAGATTCTTCTTTATGGATCCTCGGCAAGAAAGGAGGATTTCAATGTCACCTTGGCCAATCCATGCTCACCACACATCACCTTTACCTGTGTAGATGTCTTTTCAACTGTCCAAGACACGCTCTTGACGCTTCGGCATACGAGATGCGCTCTTCATTAAATTTTTACGGCTACTTGTCCCTAGGGGTGTCCACGGGTCGGTCCGGGTCGGGTTTGTGCCTAACCTGGAACCGACCCGATGACATCGGGTTTCCGGCAAGAAAACCCGCCGCCGACCGCAAACACCAACGGGTCAGGTCGGATCGGAGTTGTTTGATCGGCGGTCGGATCGGTTGAAGCTGACGATGATGCTGCCGAAGATTCCATTTTGACGGCGATCTGTATTTTTCATCGGATCTTCGCTGGATTTGTGCAAAAATCACTAGATCTAAGCAAAAAAACATCAAATCGTCACCTGATTTTTGCAAAACTCACAATATCTGAGCAAAAATACACCAAATAGTCGCCAGAATCTTCAAAAAATTCGTCGGAATCTGCAAAAACCCAGTAGATCTGCACCAAAAATCGCCGAAATCAACCTAGATCTCCTCGAATCTCGCCGGATCTCACCAAATATGGTCGAGATCTCGCTTGGATCTCCGCGAATGTCGCCGGATCTCACCAAATCTCCCTTGGATCTCCCCGAATATTGCCGGATTTGTATATAACGTCGGTCGGGTCGGGTGGCTCGGGTTTTGGAGAAGAAAACCCGCCACTCGACCTGCCGGCGTCGGGTCTTGGGCTTGGAAACCCGTCACCGATCGTCGGAGTGGTCGGTTTGGGCGGTTGTCGGTTCGGGTTCGGGCGGGTTGCTCGGGTTGGTCGGGTTCCGGGTTGGGTTGGACACCCCTACTTATCCCCCACGTTCTACGGCACGATGCAAATCCAACGGCTGAGGATTCTGCTAGGACTTGGGCGGGAACTTTCCCGCTCTGTAGCTCTCTCTTTGATATAAATATCACTCAAATTAATCACTTACCTTACTTTTGCATTCACTTAGCTCTTGCGCACATACACTGAACCTGCCAAACCTTCCAACTTACTCGTGCTCTTACGAATACCAAAAAGCCTGTTCGAGGATACTCTTCTTTCTTCTGTAAGTTTTCATAAATCCTTTTCACTTTATTTTTCCCACACACTTTTCTTTTCTTAGTGTCCTTCCCTCCTCGGCTCTTCTTCCTTTCCATTATTTTCTTAGTGTGTCCAGTTCTCCCTTAGGAATGGGTAGATTCAAAAGCTTGGTAGACTTTGAGGAGGGAATGGAGAGCTTTAGAGCTCGGTATAGGATTCCTTCAGGGGTAGGTATTAGGTACTGTAAGGAGGGACAGTGGCATGAAGACAGGCAAGAGGGAGAGGTAGTAATCCCGATGATTGCCTTTATAGAGGTCGGGATGAAAATCCCCATGGGGCACCGTAACCAGGGGTTATCTTAGGGCCCATAGGTTAGCTCCTACCCAGTGTGCTCCAAATATGTTTAGGATCCTAGATTCTGTAGATGCCCTCAATGAAAGGATGGGGTTAGGACTTACCCACCACGATATTAATTGGGTCTACAACCTCCATCACTTAAAGGGACAGGGGTATTACCTGAAATCTAGGTACCCCGAAGTTAGACTCATTCGGTGCCTACTTGAATCCAACAAAGGCCTGAAAAAAGACTTCCTGATCGTGTCAGGGGAATGGCATGATAGCTTCCCCTACCCGATGAAAGATGGGCAGCTAGGTGGGGTCTTAGGCTTAGGACGGTTATTTTTAAAGCTACACCTTTTGTGTTCTTCTTTTCTTTTTTACTTGTACCTGAAATTTTCTGTAATTTACATTTTTTTTTAATTTTTTTTTATTTACTTATGATGGTTTTCGTCTTTCCCAATGGTTTTGCAGACAAAAACACTGCCGTCCCCAACCTCAGCCTCATGAATCAGGCAAGCTTGGACAAGATCCTGAAGGCTGAAGTGTTCATTCACACAGACGGACAACTAAGGGCTGCTCACCTGGTTTTGGATTACATTCCAATTTCCAACGCCTTCCAAGCACCGAAGTGTGTAATCAAGGCAAGGGATCTACGTCTACAAAGGATCAGTGTAGCCGCTCCAGGGTTTCTTATTACCAGTTCAATCCCAGAGGGCACACTTGCCACCGGTCCGATTCCTGAGGGCATCCCTAAGGTCACCTAACCACCACAGCATACAACTGAGGAGGGAACTTCTTCTCATCCTGCCTTGATAAAGGAGGAAGAAGAAAAAGTAGTAGAAGTGTCCGATTCTGAGGACAAATTTGGCATCTTCAACCAAATCTTGTCCCCAGAAGCCTCTCCTGGTGACCTCAACTCTTCTTCCTTAGCCCCAGCCAGCACTTACCAAGAAGCTTCTGATACCTCCAGTGATATGGGCATCCAACACAAACAGAGGTCCACCCTCCAGGAGTTGTTGAAGTCTCAGCCGGGGAGAGATGCTCTAGGGAAGGCTCCTCAGACCAGGCTCCTCACTCCTCCACCTGCCCAACCAATCCAAACTGATTCGGCCGACCACAAAAGGAAAAGGGAGGAGAAAGGGAAGGAAGTGATGGAGGTCGGGAAAAAACAACCTCCCCAAGAGATCGAGCCCTAAAGGGGGGCCAAGCAGCCCCGGACGATGCAGACGAGGTTTGCCACTGAGGGGGAAAAAAGAGTTGACCACCAGGCTGCAACCCCTGTTTAGGCCCCACGCATGGAGCAGGATGGAGCTCCCCTTCTCAATGATGCCTCCATCTGAGATTTCCAGCAGGGCACAGCTGGGTACGTGGCAAATGCGGTGGAGCAATCCTTGCTTCTACCCAAGGATATGGCTGACCTCAGGTCTATGAGGCAGCATGAAGTCTTCCTCGGACTGAAGAGGGACTTGACCATGGTAAGAAGTTTTTAAGTTAAGTTAAGCCCCCTTCTTCTTTTTTTCCTTTTTTTTCTTTTTTAACTGTACTCCTCTTCCTTTCTAGGCCATCCAAGCCACCTTTAGGGCCAAGGAGATGGTGAACTATTCCCATCAAAAAATGAAAGAGGAAGAGGGGAGGAGGATAGTAGCCGTGGATGCCTTCCACGTGGCTGAAAAAAGAGTCCAAGATCTTAAGGCCAAGCTGACCAAGGAGGAGGAGAGAGAGAGAGAAAGAGAACTGCAGCGACCCTGGACAATGTTGAAAGACAGGCAGAAGGCCAAAGGGCGCTGCTCCGCAATGTTGAGAACCAATTGGCCGCCTCCAAGAAGCAAATCGCAGCTCTTAAGAAAAAATTGGAAGAGGTCCAAAAAGTTAAGGACCAGGCAGAGAAAGCCAAGGAGGAGGCAGAAAAATCCTGAGAGGAGGTAAAGCAACATGGGTATGATGTTGGAGCGGTTGAGATTAAGGACGCCCTTAGGGCCAAGGTCCTAGGGGTATGTAGGACTTATTGCCTCCAGGTATGGAATAAGGCTCTTAAACTAGCTGGGGTTAAGGCTTCTTCTGTACTTAGGAAGGCAGAAAGTGTCTATTATCCCCCAGCTATCCGCCCCTCTCCCTCCAGCAGTTCTAAGGCAGACACTCCTCCAGAGGTGGCCGATCCAAAGAAGAGCGGCTCCGAGAAGGCCCTTCCTTCCTCTGGAAGCCCTCCGAAGGTGGCTGAGCAACCGGGGGTAAACGAAAAAGAGACCGAGGTTACCAAGGGAGTGCCCCCTGATGCCATCAAGCCCCCAGCTGTTCCCCAGGATCCCATCAAAGACAATGAGGCATCCAGGATGGAAATTATCCTTGCAACTCTCCCAATTCCTGCTAAGGGTGACCCCAAAGGTATTGACCAAGGATCGTTGGAAGCTGCAACCCAGCAATCCAAGGCCCCTCCTCATGGAAAAATTGTAATAAAGAAGAAGTAGATTTAAGACAGTCCCTTTTTCTTTTTTTTTTCTTTTTTTTTTTGTGCGGCAACTTATGTTTTGGTTTTCATAATTTGTAACCAAGTTGCCCCTTTTGCATTCAATCCGCCTTGCTTCAAGGCTGTTATTAATGAAAAATACGAATATATTTCCTTACTTTTGTGATCCTTATACAAGTGCTGATATAATTTCCATATTGTTTAACACTTAACAAATGTAATAATAAAGCAAAACCCTTTTCTCACCAATCCGCATAAGTAACAAAAAAGTTATCCCACCTTACATAATCAGCGAGAAAACAAGTGAAGTCTACTAAGTTCACCATCTCGGCAAAGCATAATTCTAATTTTGAGAACATACACAGTAATGCAGCATACATATAGGTTTAAAATTACTTTGTGTCTTACTCATTAATAAGTTTATAGGGTCGAAAAGATGATCAATTTTCAAATAAACGTGGGTATGCCTGTAAATGCTTTAAGTGATGCTCATGTGCATCTAGTTGAGATTCTTATTACAGTGAAAACCATTACTGTTTGGAGTGATTATACTTGACATTAAAGCAATCAATAAGGAATACTAATTTACCTTAAACGTGTAGTCCAAAAAGTCCGCAATAACTAAGGTTTTGCCCTGTCACTCAGCAATTTGATAGAAAGTATTAATTCACCTGAAGCATGTGGTCCGAGGAGCCAGGCATAGCTAAGGTTCTGTTTGATACTTGGAACAATGATTAAAAGATATCAATTTATTGAAGGTATGTGGTCCAAGGAGCCAGGCATGACCAAGGTTCTGTTTGATACTTAAATAAATGTCAAGGAGTATTAATTTACCCAAAGCATGTGGTCCGAGGAGCCAGGCATGGCTGAGATTCTGTTTAGTACTTAGAACAATGATTAAAAGATATCAATTTACCCAAGGTATGTGGTCCGAGGAGCCAAGCATGACCAATGTTCTGTTTGATACTTAAATAGATGTCAAGGAGTATTAATTTACCCAAAGCATGTGGTCCGAGGAGCCATGCATGGCTGAGGTTCTATTTAATACTTAGAACAGTGATTAAAAGATATCAATTTACCCAAGGTATGTGGTTCGAGGAGCTAGACATGACCGAGGTTCTGTTTGATACTTAGATAGATAGTAAAAACGCATGACGCACAATATAACAAACCCAAATAGGGTGAAGTAAGCCTACATTAATAATAATACATTCTTAGGTTATTTACATTCCAAGGACATGGTACAGCCTTTTCCTTTAAATCTTCAAGATAATACGCACCTATTCCTGCCATTGATGTGATACGATATGGCCCTTCCCAGTTGGGTCCCAATTTTCCCCATGCTGGGTTCTTCGCAATTCCTAAAACCTTTCTTAAGACCAAGTCTTCAACTATCAGTGGCCTTAGCTTTACGTTGGCATCATACCCCTACTTGAGCTTGTGTTGATAGTAGGCCAATTGAACCATGGCATTTTCTCTTCGTTCTTCAATTAAGTCTAAACTCTTCTCTAATAACCCATCGTTGTTGCTCGGAGTGAAGGAACTCGTTCTCACGTGGGGAATCCAGTTTCTAGAGGAACGACAGCCTCGGCCCCATAAGTCATCGAAAAGGGGGTCTCCCCGGTGGACCTACGAGGAGTGGTCCGGTAAGTCCAAAGGACATGTGATAGCTCTTCTACCCATTTCCCCTTCGTATCATCCAGTCTCTTCTTGATTCTACTCACTATGACCTTATTGACAGCCTCGTCCTGTCCATTCCCCTGTGGATATGCTGGGGTGGAATATCTATTTGTTATGCCCAGGCCACAGCAATATCTCCAAAAGACTTTACTGTTGAACTGAAGTCCATTGTCCGAGATGAGTGTATGAGGGATTCCAAATCGGGTGACAATATTTTTCCAAACGAATCTTTTTGCATCCACGTCCCTGATATTTGCCAGTGGTTCAGCTTCAACCCATTTGGTGAAATAATCTATGTCGACCAATAAATACCTTTTATTCCCTGTTGCCTTGGGGAAAGGACCTACAATGTCTAAGCCCCATTGAGCGAAAGGCCAGGGGCTGGACAATGGATTGAGGACTCCACCAGGTTGATGAATGTTTGGTACAAATCTTTGGCATTGGTCGCACTTCTTCACATATTCCTGTGCTTCTTTCTGCATATTTGGCCACCAATAACCTTGTGTGAGGGCCCTGTGAGACAAAGATCTGCCCCCCGTGTTGCTGCCATAAATCCCTTCATGTAATTCTTCCAAGAGTAGCTCAACTGTTTCAGGGTGTATGCATAGCAAGTATGAGCCAGAAAAGAATCTCTTATACAACTTTTGGTCCTCGGACAGCCAAAACCGAGGAGCTTTTCTCTGTATCTTGTCGACCTTGGACTTACTCTCAGGCAGGACATCTTCCTTAAGGAAAAGCACAATAGGGTCCATCCAACTAGGCCCTACCCTTATTTGGTGAACATGAACCACATTCCTTTCCACCTCGGAGGGTTTACATAAGTCCTCCACAAGGATCACCCGAGGTAAACTTTGTGCTGAGGATGTTGCCAGCATGGCAAGAGAGTCTACATGTGCATTTCTACTTCTAGGGACTTGTGATAAATTAAAAGACTCAAATTTAGACTGTAAGCGTCTAACCTGGCTCAAATATTCCTGCATTCTGGGATCTCTTGCTTCCAACTTTCCCTGGACTTGGCCTACAATTAGCCTTGAATTAGAGAATATCTTCACTGCTGTTCCACCCATTTTCCGAACCATGGCCATCCCTACCAACAGAGCTTCGTACTCGGCCTTATTGTTTGTAGCCGAGAATCCCAATCTCAAGGATTTCTCAATTGTGATCTTCTCTGGGGATACCAGAACTAGCCCCACTCCAGATCCTCTGTGATTAGCCACTCCAGGATAAAGGCTTTTGCAAGGAGATTACACCAACCGATTTTCCATCCATGTTTTGCTCCTTTAATCTATCTTCTGATGGGGTCTCGGCAAACTCAGCCACCAGGTCAACGAGGACCTGACCCTTGATAGAGATGCGAGGCATATATTTGATATCAAAAGCCCCTAGGATCATACCTCATTTTGCAATTCTCCTTGTGTAGTCAGCGCTTCGAAGTAGAGATCTGAGCGGGAGCTGGGTCAAGTCAACAACCGTGTGTGATTGGAAATAATAGGGGAGCTTACGTATACCATGCACCACTGCCAGAATGGCCTTCTCAAGTGGTAAGTATCAGACCTCAGCTTCATATAGTGACTTACTCACGTAATAAACTGGCCTCTGCACACCAATATCAACCTGTATCAGCACCAAGCTTACTGCGTGGGAGGCCACTGTAATGTAATCTGATAGGCCACAAACTGAATTGACCCATTGTGATAGAAATTAATTAATTAATTAGCCAAGTTATTAATTAATCAATTTATCATGCAAACGCGTGGTAACACAAACAAATCACCAATAAACTAATTATGTAGCGGAAAATAAATAACACGGTGATTTGTTTACGAATGGGGAAAACCTAACGGCAAAAACCCCACCGGGTGATTTTCAGGTCACCACTCCCGAAACTCCACTATTATCATAACAAGCGGTTAAAAGTAAAGGAATCCCAAGTACCTTACCAACCTATAGTTGAACCCTTACCCCAATACCCAATAGGACTTGTTCTGTAGTGACAATTCCCCTTTTTTGATGCATGGCTCCCAAGTACGTGACTAACCAATGCACGGATCCCAGTACGCGACTTCAATCACCAACTAAGAAGGTTGTTGGCTGCAAAGTTCTTCAGTTCATCCACACGATGAAGATCAAGAAGATGCTTGGTCACAAAACCCTATGGTGCAAATACACAGCAACTTCTTCAAGAGAAAGAGATGAATAAGGGCAAGAACTTTGTCTCCGGTCACAATTTGCTTGAACAAGGTTTGCTCAATGCTTGTGAAACTTGTGAACTCTTTGATGGCCCTTAAAACAATCCTTTTATATGTTTAGGGTTAGGAGAAAAGAAAGCCCAAACATATAATCACAGATCCCAAGAAAATCAGATCAAGATTCTGAAATTCATAAACCTCGACAGATAGAAGGTGTCGAGTAGCTGTCGAGCAGGTGTCGAGCACACGGGGCTGAAACAACTTTCTTAAGCTTGATAGATGCAACTGTCGAGCCAGCTGTCGAGCTTTAATGATTTTGCGCTTTCAACTTGTTTTCTTGGACAGACTTGAAGGCTTTAACACTTGATCTTGAAACATGGTTTCTTGAAGTATTTAAAACACATCCTAGATCTACCCAAATACAAATAAAGTGCGTTTTGTCAAAGGATTAGCCAGGTACATAAAATCATGACATATGCTCTTAACATGAGAAACATATATATCCTAACAATCTCCCCCTTTGGCAATCTGTGACAAAACCACAACAAACAAATGAACATATGAGAGAAGTCATAAATCACTCAACTCATATTCACTTGTTGAATACAATAAAATCTATCCTAACACAAACTTTTGAAAAACTTTGCAAGAAGAGAGTTTATAACAAGTAGACTTTGACAACCTGTATTTCTGAAACACTTTAAACAAAACTCATCAAGGTATCTTTATGTGAAACAGAAATAATAGATTGCATACAAATTTAAGAAGCATGTGTATAAAGAGAGAAAATAAACAACATATGAAGAGGTAGGTGAAAGAAACAACATACATCATCAATATAAAGAGATAAGTACAATGTATGTCATAAATATGGTCACAAGACCTAATGTACAAGAACAATGTATCTCAAAATAGAAAGAAAAGAAAAGATACATGTAATAGCAAAAGATACATCATATCCTCACTACATCCCTCAAAAAGAAAAACAACACTCCCCCTAACAAAAATGGTCCTATACTAACTCTCCCCTTAAGAGTGACTACTCTTATATCCAAAACTACTCCCCATTTTTGTCACGAGTGACAAAGGGTAAGAGTGTCAAGTAGACATCTCATCAGTAGAGCTAGCATCTCCATCATCATCATCTGAAGCATCATCGTCATCACCATCATCATCAGTCTCATCCTCAGAATCAGAAGCCATGGGAGGAGGTGGTGGAGGAGAAGCCTCAGAAGCAAAGCCACCCATGGACGCCTGTCGCCGTGCAATATGATTGACACGAACGTTCACCTGATACAATTCCGTAGAAAGATCAAGATGAGCATCCATGCGCTGCAACTGCGCCATGATGTCTCCTAGTGACACATCGCTCGTAGAAGAGGAGGGAGCGAATGTGGATGGAACAGATCTGGATGGAACAGATCGGGAGGGAAGAGTTGCTGAATCTGTCAGTCACGACCTAAACTGTGCCTCACTACGTTTTACGGTAGCGGCGTCTATAGCATACATAATGGTGAAATGGTCGAACGAGGGAAAAGGAACAGAAAAGTGGCGTAGAATCCTCGTGATAGCGGAAGGAAAGATGAGCTTATCACGGGACGCCGAATCCAAATGAACATCTATAATAGAAAGAATGAAATGAGACGGAAAATCAATAGGAAGTTGTTCAAGAAGAGACAAAAAAAATCGAGCACGAGGCTCTGTGATAGAGTTGTAGTGAGAGAGAGGATGGAGTATAAAAGTCATCACCATGTTTAAGAATCTAGGACCTTTAGCAAAAGCCTTACATGGTATATACTGACGCTCACCCCAATTAGAAGGGCGCTCACAAAAAGCAGAAATAAGCTCATCCTTGGACACAATCCTCAGACACTCACAACTAGGATAGTCAGGAAATTCTATCCTAGGAACCCGAAGCACATCCGCAACAAGCTGCGGTGTGACAGGAATGCTAACACCCCTAACACGAGTGAAGAAGTGAGGGACAGACCGGTCAATCCTGTGCATGTTGGAGTAGAACTCCTGAATAAGCACAAGGGGACAAGTGACAGGCTCATCACAAAGAGACTGCCATTCCCGACTGTGAATGACATCGGGAAGGTCGGTGTCGCCAAAGTCTGCCAAAATAACTTGGCGTTCCGAATGAACACCTCGTTTAGAAAAGTTCTCCGAGAATGCCTTGTGAGCATCATCATCACGGAACCGAAAAGATAAGGGGACAGAATCTGAAGAAGAAAAGGATGCCCTGGAACGGAGAGGGTTCCGGGACGGAGTGGATTTACGTTTCGGTGCCATAGACACTACTAACGTAACCAACAGTAGAGGGATAAAGAAAAAGAGACAATCAGAAGAGTCCCAAAACAATTCACAATATTAAGAATATGTGAAAAGAAGTACGTATGCATGGAGAATGCATGAGCATGTGACATGCAAAAGAAATTGCACCATGGGCTCAGCCCAATCCAATCCTATTAGCACACAAACATATTGCACACATCTAAATGCATGAAAATATTGTTATAATGCTAGTGTGATGCAATGCATGAGATTTTAAACTCAGTTAATTGAAAACCTATCCCAAAATTTCAACAAAAACTCATCAATTTTGAAAAACCTCAAAATTTTTCAAAAAACCCAAAAACCTAGGTTTCAAAACATGAAATGCATGAAAATGAAAGAGAATAGAAGCTTACCAAGTGAAGAAACCTTGAAAAAGCTTGAAGAAACCTTGAGGAACACGATTGGAGTTAGATGAGAGAGTTTGGGAGATGAACAGTCAGAGCAATCGAGAGAGAGATTGACAGAAATGAGAAGCGGATCGCACGAGGTGTTTAAATAGAGCATCAGTAAATCTCGACAGATAGAGGTGTCGAGAGGTGTCGAACCATCTGTCGAGATAGGTGTTGAGAAAATGGCCTTCGACAGAAGCAAGTGTCGAGAAGGTATCGAGGAACACATCATCAGACACAAGAAGTGAGGCTCAATCGATCCACCAGGTGTCGAGAAGCTATCGAGGAGGCAGGAGCTTTCTCGATCGATCCACCAAGTGTCGAGGTGCTAGCGAGATTGCGATAAGAAAAAGCTGAGGAAGCTCGACAAATAGCCAGCTATCGATGAGGTATCGAGGAGGTGTCGAGCCAGTTTTTCCAAAAACAGTTTTTCGAGGAGAGAAAAACACAGATATGAATGCAATCAAGCATGCAACTCAACCAATGATCCAATCAACATAATAAGCTCTTAAAATCATCTCTCAACAATAATTTTTAAGCACATGGATCCCAAAAACACACGCACACACTAAACAAGTCTAACCGATTTTATTTTTCAAAAACAAGTTAAGATAGTTTAGTGAGCATACATTAACACATGTAAAACCTTGTGATGGCTAAATCACATTGTACTCGCACATGTATCAAGAGTAGCAAAGAATATTGCGTGTTGTGTGTGAAAAACATCGCAAGATTGCATAAGTGTATACATGTTATGACAATTTGAGATATGAGAAAATCACTTTAACTCACACACAATCATAACTGCTTGATGGGGATTATCACCTTCGAGGTACATCCTATAACTCCCATATCTCCTAGAAAACACGCTTGCAATCATATTTAAAGCATATTTGATCTTTTTGCTTTTGATTTTCTTTGCATATTTTATTTTTTTTAAGCATATCATGCATGGGCATATAAGAGAGAGAAAAGAAATACCCAATGATATATGACATTCCAATTTTGCTATGCCTAAGCACACAAATGTCATTGACACTGCACTTTTGCTATGCCGAAGAATACAGGTGTCATTATGATTGGCGGGCAACAGTGGTGAGATGGTTATTTATGCCTTTCTCTTAGGATTTTCTAATCTTTCTCGTCAAAAAGAGTGATACAAGTGTTAAGTGCAAGAGACAACTTAATCTTACTCATCACAAACAAGAGCCACAAAGCTCACTTGCTTAGTTGTGCATAGAGATGCTCATCTAAGCTACAAGAGATACAAAGTTTAGAAAACTTTGTATCAATGGCCATCCAAGGTACACAAGTACCAATGTACCCAAAACACACACTGTTTTTGTATTTTTCTGATTTTTCAAAAAAAAAAAATTTTATATGAAAAACAAAACAAAGCAAAAACTGAAAAATAACCAAACAAAAACATGTTAAACAAAGCAAAGCATAGAAACTAGACTGACTTAAAACAGTAAAGCAAAACACACAAGTAATGCAAACAAAAACAAGAAGAGAGAAGAAAGTGATAGAATCACTTGGAGCCCTTTTCCTTCCACACCCTGGAAGAACTTTTCCTTTGATTAAACCCTTGAACCCGCAGTGAGGGGGAAGAATTGAAACCGTTTATGTTTGAAAGGAACATGAGGGCTTTGAGAAGATCTCCAAGGGGAGCAAGAGAGGATTGAAGCTGATTTTGGCTTCTAGATGCTATCATGCCGTTGCTCTGTTGAGTGGCAAGCCACTTATAGCAATTTGGTCGAGTATGACCGGCAGCTCCACAATGATGACAGAGATGCTACTTCTTCTGTTTAGGTTTATGCGAGTTAGCCTTTTTAGCCCTAGGGTTCTTAGCTTCTTTTTTATCTTGCTTAGAGGGTGCTCCTAAGATAGATTTATTCTTGTCTAAGTTCTCACTAGCTAACACAGTTTTAACATTATTGTTCTCAATTTCAACATTATTAGCAGGAGGAACAAAAACAGTAGAACTAGTAGAAGCAATATTAGAGGAAGAAAGACCATACCCCAAACTTGTTTGATCAGAAGCAGATTTCTGAAGATTGAGCATCTCATCAAGCTTTGCACTTGAAGTCCTCTCCATTTGAGCTCTGACTTGAAACAACTCTGCTTCAAGCTTCTTGGTCTTCTCAGCCAAGAAATTGTTCTCGAATCTTAGTGCTCCTATAGTCTGATTAGCTTCATCAAACTTTGTTGAAATATCTTCACAATCAAGTTCCACATCACTGAGCTTCTTGGTGGCCAGCTTATAGAGTTTCTCATATTTCTCAGAAAGCTTGTATAATTTCTCATAGGCTGTATGGATATCATCTTGATCATCCATCTTCTCAAACTTAGAGTCCACCAGTTCTTCTTCTTCATCCACATTTTCAACAATCCCCTCAATAGGATTGACAGTGGCGGTGAAGGCATTTAGGATTCCGTCATCCTCACTGTCAGAATCATCCTCAAGCTCGGTGTCACTCAAAGTAGCAGCAAGTGCCTTGCTCTTCCCAATGCTCTTAAGATAAGTAGGACACTCATGTTTCATATGACCGAAGCCTTGACACTCAAAGCACTTAGGTCCTGCAGGGACAGTGTACTGACCACCTTCCTTAGCATCCTTCTTCCCTTTGTCTTGGCCTTTAAACTGAGAAGAACTTGATTACTTGCGGTCTTTGTCGAAGCGCTTTCCATTTGCGTTCTTCATAAACTTTTTGAATTGCCTGATGACGTAGGACTTCATCTTGGAATCTTCATCATCTGAAGACTCATCTGTCTCACTGTTCTTGGCCTTCAGTGCCATGCTCTTGCTCTTGCCTGACTTACCAATCTTTGTTAACCCTAGTTCGTAAGTCTGTAGATTACCAACCAGCTCTGTCAAAGGAATCTTGTCAATATCCTTTGATTCCTCGATATCTGTAATCTTGGTATCTCTCAGGCAGAGATCTGAGCACTTTCCTCACAATCTTGGGTTCAGGAATGGTTTCCCCAAGATTGAAGGTTGAGTTCACTATGTCCTTTAGCTTGGCATAGAACTCATCGAACGACTCATCATCCTCCATCTTAATCTCTTCAAAGCTTGTAGTGAGCCTCTGTAGCTTTGAATCCTTGACAGCCTTTGTACCCTCATAGGTTGTCTGGAGGATGGTCCAAGCCTCCTTGGCAGTTTCAGTAGAGGATATCTTCTTAAACTCCTTATTGGTGACTGCACTGAATAGAGCATTCAATGCCCTGCTGTTGAATTTTGCCGCCTTGATCTTCGCATCATCCCAATCGGCCGGCGCTTCTGTTGGCTTAGTCCAGCCTATCTCCACAGCTTGCCACACCTTCTCATCTAGAGACTGCAAAAAAACTCTCATACGTACTTTCCAGTATGCATAGTTAGTGCCATCAAATAAAGGAGGTATAATTAATGACTGTCCTCTATCCATGACAAACAGGGGTTAATGGATCAAACACAGTAAAGATTAAAACCTAATCAGAGTGTGCCTGTTCTGATACCACTTGATAGGCCACAAACTGAATTGACCCCTTGTGATAAAAATTAATTAATTAATTAGCCAAGTTATTAATTAATCAATTTATCATGCAAACGCGTGGTAGCACAAAAAAATCACCAATAAACTAATTATGTAGTGGAAAATAAATGACACGGTGATTTGTTTACGAATGGGGAAAACCTAACGGCAAAAACCCCACCGGGTGATTTTCAGGTCACCACTCCCGAAACTCCACTATTATCACAACAAGCGGTTACAAGTAAAGGAATCCCAAGTACCTTACCAACCTACAGTTGAACCCTTACCCCAATACCCAATTGGACTTGTTCTGTAGTAACAGTTCCCCTCTTTTGATGCACGGCTCCCAAGTACGTGACTAACCAATGCACGGATCCTAGTACGCGACTTCAATCACCAACTAAGAAGGTTGTTGGCTGCAAAGTTCTTCAGTTCATCCGCACGAAGAAGATCAAGAAGATGCTTGGTCACAAAACCCTATGGTGCAAATACACAGCAACTTCTTGAAGAGAAAGAGATGAACAAGGGCAAGAACTTTGTCTCCGGTCACAATTTGCTTGAACAAGGTTTGCTCAATGCTTGTGCAACTTGTGAACACTTTGACGACCCTTAAAACAATCCTTTTATATGTTTAGGGTTAGAAGAAAAGAAAGCCCAAACATATAATCACGGATCCCAAGAAAATCAGATCAAGATTTTGAAATTCATAAACCTCGACAGATAGAAGGTGTCGAGTAGCTGTCGAGCAGGTGTCGAGCACACGGGGCTGAAACAGCTTTCTTAAGCTCGATAGATGCAGCTATCGAGCCAGCAGTCGAGCTTTAATGATTTTGCACTTTCAGCTTGTTTTCTTGGATAGACTTGAAGGCTTTAACACTTGATCTTGAAACATGGTTTTTTGAAGTATTTAAAACACATCCTAGATCTACCCAAATACAAGTAAAGTGCGTTTTGTCAAAGGATTAGCCAATTACATAAAATCATAACATATGCTCTTAACATGTGAAACACATATGTCCTAACATAAGCAAACAAAACCTCGTCCACCTCAGGCCTGGTCATAATGGGCGGCTGAGAAAGGTACTCTTTCAACTGCTGGAAAGGCAGGACATACTCCTCGGTCCATTCAAATCCCTTCCATTTGTTCAACAACTGAAAGAAAGGCCTACACCTGTCAGCTGAACAAGAGATGAATTGGTTTAGAGCAGCAGTCATCCTAGTTAGCCTTTGGACCTTTTTGGGATTCCGAGGTGGTTACAAGTTGTTGATTGCCTTAATTTGGTCAGGGTTGACTTCAATTCTACGGTGTGTGACCATGTAGCCTAAGAACTTCCCTGATCCGACACCAAATGAACATTTGGAAGCATTAAGTCGCAGCTTGTGTCTCCTCAAGATCTCGAAAATATTATCGAGGTCATTGACATGCTCAAAATCCAACTTGCTCTTGACCACCATGTCATCTATATAGACCTCAACGTTTTTCCCTAACTGTGGCTCAAACATCCTGGTTATCATCCTTTAGTAGGTAGCCCCTGCATTTTTTAAACCAAAGGGCATCACCTTATAATGGTAATTCCCAATAGGGGTGACAAAAGTTGTCCTCTCTTGATCGTCTATGGCTAAAGGTATCTGATGGTACCCTTGAAAGGCATCCAAAAATCTCATCCAGGGATGGCCCATAGTGCGTCCACTAGCTGATGAATCCGAGGCATGGGGAAGGGGTCTTTTGGGTAGGCTTTGTTCAAATCCGTAAAATCTACATATACACGCCACTTCCCACTCTTCTTCTTTACCACCACTATATTAGCCAACCATTCAGGGTAGAACACCTCTTTAATAGCCCCGGTCTGCTTAAGCTTTATCATCTCGTCTTTGACGGCGTCAGAATGATCCTTAGATGAGCGCCAAGGTGGTTGTTTCTTGGGGGTAACAGATGGATTGACGTTCAAATGATGGTAAATGAAGCTCGGATCCACCCTCGGAGCTTTGTAAGCATTCCAAGCGAACACATCAACGTTCCTTTTGAGAAACTCCACCAATTCTTCCTTTTCCCGAGGCAGTAGTTGAGCCCCAACCTGAAAAAACTTCTCCAAGTCATTACCTACAACAAATTTCTCTAAATCTTCACATTTCGCCTCCTCAGCTGGCCCATCTATAGGTGACACCGGAGACTTTGGCTATTATAAGTCTTCTTCAGCAGAGGCCGAGGACTCCGCCAAAGGTTGACACATAATTGTAGCCACGAGGCACTACCTAGTCATGGACTGACTCCCTGCCAGCTCCTCAATCCGGTCCCCTAATGGATACTTCACTTTCAAATGCAGGGTTGACGAAACGGCCCTTAGGGTATGAAGCCAGGGCCTTGCCACAATGGTCGTGTAGGGAGAGTATGCATCCACCACAATGAAGTCCACTTCATCCACCTCTCTCTCTCTCTCTCTCTCTCTCTCTCTCTCTCTCTCTCTCTCTCTTCCCTAAACTAGTACCTCATTTTCCAAAAAAATTATCACCATTTGGTATTGCTCAACCTCGATGTAACCCTTCCGGACACCATTTTTCAACATCATTCACATTACTTATAACCCGATTGGATTAAGCAGGGAGGGAGGGGGAGTGGAGGGAAGCAGAGTAAAGTTGGCTGAAAATAGACTAATTTTGGGTCAATTTCACTCTACTCTACTCTACTCTACTCCCCTTCCCTCCCTTTCAATCCAAACGGACCATTAATCTATTGGAAGCCGATTTACACAGCACCACCGATTTACACAACGCCACAAAGATCATTGCCAAAAATTATCCTCCTGTGGTCTAAGAGGTTTTATCACTCACCTCCATGTGCCCTCGTGAGCTGGGCATGTATCCTATGTGACTTCGCATAATCACATGTCATCCTCTTCTTAGTTACATGTAATTTACGCTTGTAACGCGCTTGCCATGTATCCCGCATCCCTTTAACGATCGTTGACCAATGTTAACATTTTAAGCAATTTTTTCTAATGATCTATTTTGCTTAATTCAGTCACTTTTATATCTATTTTTGGCTTAGATTTTGTATTTATAGTTTGGTTTAATTTCGGTTAAGTCATGTTTTCGAATACTATTTCTTTCACATGACATGAATGTACAAACCGCTAATTTTATATAATTAAAATGAATAAATATGACAACGTAAATGTAAAGATATGGGAGTTAGTATTAGGGATGACAATGGGGAGGGGCGGGGCCGAAGGATGGAGTCTTCGTCCCCGCCCCACATGGTTTTGTCTTGCCCTATCCCCAACTCGCCCCGCATGACAGGGAAAACTTTCCCACCCCATCTCCGCCTCTTGGGGCCCCGCGAAGCCCCGCCCTATCCCATAAAACTCTACTTTTTGTTAATTTACCCTGTAACTAGTACAATTTTTTTAATGAAACCTATTTCATTAATAAAAAATATATTTGAAATTACAACTAAATTTATCCCATTAAATCAAATCAATTTTTTTTTTTTAAAAAAAATTGAATAATATATCCAAGTATTTAACAAGACAATCACCAAAAAAAAAAAAAAAATTCTCATAGTATAACACATAACAAAATAAAGGCAGAGAACCACATTAGGTAGAATAAAATAAACTAATATTGATATGTTTTTTTAAATAGTAGGGTTTTAGGGTATAAAAAATTTACAATGATAACTCTTAGCAACGTGGGGCGGGGCGGGGACGAGGAGGGGCGGGGCGGGGTGGGTCTAAAAAGTCTAAACCCATCCCCGCCCCACCCTGTGGTGCGGGGCTAAAATCTTGCCCCATCCCCGCCCCACCACCTTTGCAGGGCGGGGAAAACCCATGCGAGGCGAAGTGGGGAGGGGCGGGTTAAGCGAGGTAGGGCAAAATTTCCATCCCTAGTTAGTATGGAAGATGAGGAATTAGTGAAATGTTTAATCTACATTGAAAATGAAAGAGACTTCTTTATTGTTTTTAAGTGTGCTGATTATTAGGCTGAAATGCATTAGAGCAAATATTGAGTCAAATACGTGCGCAATGAGAAGATGAAAGTAAAGAAGGGTTTAGGAAGAAGTCATCAGATCTTGGAGATATCAAAGCATAACATATGATAATTAAGAAAACTTACATATTGTCATCTCATTTTGGTATAACATATTAATGCTGCCTAACTAAACTCCCAAAAAAGAAAGAGAAAGAAGGGCAAGCATGCATATTGCCCTTTTTACATTGCCACATCATATTTTACTAGCATTTAAAACATATTAACAACAACAAAACAAAATATCTTGGCAATCTCACAGAATTGTTCACCTAGAAATGGAAACATCATTTTGCTGCTGCATTTTCTTGGCAATTGACTTCTTGTATCAACGACGGGAGGAAGACATCAGTTAGGACACTCTTCGTCAATAGTGAAGCTCTTAGCAGTTTCACAACCTAGCAATAACCAGAAAAAGTAGTGTAGTGGTTAATAGAAGTAGGAAATAAAAGTGAAATTTTTACAAAAGTAATATTAGGATAATAAAAATTCACATTCAATTTCACAATTATTGAGATAGTAAGTTGTAATTGTAATAACAACTTGTGATATTCACAGACCAACTACATATCGCTTTTATAACATTAATCATACCATGCTAAATTAGAAATTATGAAAAAAAAAATTGTATCTCTAAACTTTTTTTTTCCAATAAAATAAGACATTAGGAATTTGGATGGATAAGTGTGTCAATTCCACATTTTTATCTTTTACACTTTTTCCATTTCCGTTCTTTTCAGAAATAATTTGAGCTCTAAATTGAGCAGCTATTTCACAACCTTTTTCATTGCTAATAATATACAGCTGCTTCTTTCTTTTAGTGAATAATAAACTTTCATTAAAACAAAATAACAATACAAATCCTGAGGGAACCAGAACCAACCAATCTCAATCCCTTGTAACCAAGGAAAGATGGGGATTGAAAAGATAGGGATGGACCTCCAGGTTGTATATATCCATTCCTTTATATATTTATTTTTTGGCTGAGAAAGAAGTCCATGAATTTGCTTTTATGGGATTTCTGGTATATATAGCATCCACACAAGCCACAACAGTCCACACTTGATTTTGCTTGTCTTTCTAGCTAAAAAGACCATATACCTCGTGTTTTTAATTATTTGGAATTAGGAATTTAGGACTCATGTAGCTACAACTTATTTTGCAATAATTTTCAGGAGATGGAAATTACAGACAGTAAAAGAAGTAAAGTTATAAGCAGAACGAAATCCACAAATGCAAAGAATAGAGAACGACATATATATATACCTCATCGGCGCCCAAATCGACCACTTTCTCCGAAAGAGTTCCTATTTCCTTGACATTAAGCTTGTCAAGAAGAGTGATAATAGAATCTGTGGAAAATGGTTTCACCGCCAGATCATCCATCACCATGTATGTGACCGCCTCTTCCACGTACCCTCCCTCACTCTCGGTCTCATTCGTGAAGTACGGATCCTTTGGCCTTGATGGGCCTCGATAAGTTAATCCCTTAAGCAAGCCATATCTGCACGAGCAATAGTTGTTATTATTGAGGTGGGACACCGCGTTGCAGCCATTATCATCACAGCCATACAATATCCTGGATGTTGTTGGCGTTGTAACGTTCGGCAATTCCAGAGGGACTCTAGTACCACCAGAGATGTATACTTTGTACTTGAGGAGAGTGTCTTTGTTCAAGTTTGGTTGAAGGTAAGTAGTACTCAAATTTTCAATGCTCTCGTAAATGTTTCCCAAGCCGCCCATTATTTCTCGATTCAGAAGCGGAATGAAAGTCCCGATCGGCAGGGTGAGAATGTTTAAGAGAAAGTCCACGAATTCTTTGCCCGCTTCAGCATAAAGCACCCTGCAGCTTTCTGTGTCTATCATAAGTTTCAAACTCACTTTGTTCGCAGCAGCCATGGATTCTGTCTAGCTCTTTTTTCTTTTTTTCCAAGAATTCAGTTTTTGCAAGACAAGCGATATACCATGGATCAATGTGAACCTCTGGACAGTTTATGTACTCTCGTTGCTTTGCTGACCATACTTAGAAGTTAGAACTTAAGAAATCCCTTACACCCTATTTGGCTTTCCTATTCAACCATAGTTCATTTGTGGGCCACTGAGGACTCAGAAAGTTTTATTGTAAATACAATAATTTAAGTAATTAATACACACTTTTACGTGCACTTTATCACAATTGTCTAACATAACAAATTATAAATGGTAAAAAAAATAATGCATTCACATAATAATAACAAAGAATCAATTACAATTTACTACGTATAATGACAAAGTATATACGATACCAGTGAAAACTGTAACTTCAAGTAATAAGTTGAGTGTAAAGAGGTAAGTGTGCAGAGTGCTCTAGCTATTATCCTGGTAGAAATAATCACTTGGGTTTGCTTTTTTTCCTTCTTTTAATAAAAAGAATATAATCCGTACATAACCCTTTAAAACCTTTTGTAGCTTTATATATAGGAGTACTTTTTAATTAGTCAATCAACAGAGGAAGCTTGCAAATTCTGAAATCTCGTTGCTTTTTCCTGCTTCGTAAAGAATCAGCACGTAGGACGTAGCCTTTAACTGAAGGGTATAACAAATTAAATTCCATAGTTTTGAAATTAATAAATTAAATCCTTAAATTTTAAAAAGTAACAAAATAAAAATTTTATAGTTTCTAAACTAACAAATTAAACATACATTGATCCTTCTCAAAAAAAAAAAACATTGATGATTCAAAAAGTAACAACTCCTTTACTCATTTTAGTCCATATATATCCCCTGCCAATTTTTCAGATTTTTAGCCAAAGTCCACCAGTTCGACCTCTCCTTGCCCACCTACCTTATTGAGATTTGGGTAGAATGTTTTCTCTAACTAAGCATCTCCAAGTCCAACAACTTATATAAATCATAAAACTAAAATCTTCTCTATTTTATAAAGTAAACCCTTATAATGTATGTCCAATAATTTCTTTAAATAGAGAATTTTTTTTTTTCATGACCAGTGACTCTTTGTTGGGAGAAAGAATAAAAAAAACTGTATTTGAAAGAATGAGAAAAACAAATTTAAGAAATAATGAAAAAGTAATATTGAAAAAGGATAGAGCCTGTCTATTAGAAAATATTTTTGAAAAAGTAAGCAGGTTAGCACCAAAAAAAATAATGTTGAGGTTAATTTTTACATATACTATCAATGACTAAAGGAATTTTGATAAGAATTCAATTAATTGAATTTTTTATAAGAATTCAATTAAGGTCTCTAAGTTTCACTAAATAATGCATCTCCATCAATTTCATTAAATGTTGAGGTTAATTTTTCAAATTTTTAATTTTTTCCTCAAATTTTTCAAATTTAAAAAATCCAATTAAAGATTGAAAAATAATTTTCAAATTTTATTTTTTAAATTTTAAGGGAAGTTGAGAGAAAAACCTTAATTGAATGAACTCAAAACTTAAAGACCTTAATTGAATTCTTATAAAACTTAAAGAGTGTGTTTTGCTTTTTAGGCTTAAAAAAAAAAGAAAAAAAAAGTAATGTTATACATATAACGTTTTCACAATAAATATTATAATTGTTAAAATGATTGATCATAAGCGGACACAATTGAAACTCAAGTATCCATCATTTCTTCTCCTGAGGAAGTTTATGGACACAAAAAGTTTGACAAAAGATTCCATACTTAGTTGATGTGATAAATTGACAGTGGTAGATACAGAATTATATTAATGTTGGATCTATATAAAAACCAATAAAAAATTGTCAACTCAACTATTATGAAAGACATTGTAAAAATTTTTGTGAAAAATTGACAGTAGTAGGTACAGAATTATATTAATGTTGGATCCATATAAAAACTAATAAAAGGTTGTCAATTCAACTATTATGAAAAACTTTCTCAAAAAAAAAAACTATTATGAAAAATATTGTAAAATTTTTTGTCTATAGCATTGCTCTTTTTCTCCATTATTACTAATTAAGAGAAAGCCTACCAAGTGCCAACACAGAAATTTCATAACCACTAATGTAATAAACTACTAATGATATGTAAAAAAGTAACTTCGAAAGAACAATAAAATCTTGCCAAGTAAAATTTGGTATCCGAGGCATTATCAATATTTTTTCTTCTTTTGACCAGCTAGAATTTATCAAATTTGTTATTAAAAAAATTGTGTCAGTAGTTGGAAAAATGACAGTTCATTGTCAACCACTTATGATTTGCTTTTCCTTCTTTTGTGAAAAAGAAATTTACACTACGAAATTATAACCTTTCTTAGTCAAAAAGCAAAGAAAGCAATAATTGAGGAGTTTTGCAACTTTTGAAACCTTTTTATTTTTTAACTAAAAAAAACCAATATTTTCATTACTTTTTTCTTTTGGTAAATAAAAATTTATTCATGCACCTATCCTTTAGTAACTTTCTTAGGGTATGAAAATCCAACCATCTATAAAATCAAAGCTCATTATATTATCTTAATTAAAGATCAACCTTACATCTCATTAATATTCATTATGCTCCCTTTAGTAATTTTTACACGTTACTACAATATAGTTACAACAAAATTTCAACTTAGAGTATCCGCTTAATAATATTTACTCTTTATCATAGGTTCAAAACATCAATTAGTTTTTTGGGTATAAGGTTTATGTGGCTTTTTGGTGAGTTAAAATGCTTTTTTTTTTTTTTTTTTTTGGCATAAACAGATGGAAATGCTCAAGTTCTAATTGTAACTAATCTATTTGATATGCTTTCCCTTCTTTCGTGAAAAATAAATTTACCACTACGTACCTTAATTATAACCTATATTAGTCAAAAAGCAATAATCTATAGAAAAATTTCATCTATATAAATTTTTAATTGGGTAATTATTGAGTACTCCCGGACTACCATAAATACGTACTCCCTCCTCTAACATAATTTTGGGTTCCACTAATTAAATTTATGGTAGGACCCACAATTTATGTGAGAGGGAGGAGTATGCATTTATGATACTCTTGGAGTATTCAATAATTTTCCTTTTTAATTAGGCAAGTAATCGAGGAGGTTTGCAACTTCTTACAGCTTTTTATTTTTTTACTATAAAAAAAAAAAAAAACCTTATTCATGCACTTATGCTTTAGGAAGCTTTCTTAGGGGATGGAAATCGGAGCACCTATAGACATCATTATAATGTCTCCTATTAAAAAAAAAACGATCATTGTATTATCTTATTTACAGATCAACCTTACATCTCATTAATAGTCATCATGCATCCCTTTATTAATTTTTAAACATTACTACAATATAGATATAGCAAAATTTCAACTTATGGTATCTGCTGCATGATGTTTACTTTTTATCATGGGCCTAAAAACACCAATTTTAATTATGAATTTTGCAGAACTTATAGTGGCATTTGTAGACCTATAGTGGCGTTTGCAAATGCTGCTATAGATCCCTTATTTTAATTTTTTTTGTTTAGTTCTGAATTCTTTTTTAATGTTTTTTTAAATTTTTTTTGCTGGACCTATAGTGGCGTTTGAAAAACGCCACTATAGGTCTTTTTTCTCATCCAACCCTTATTAAAGAAAAAAAAGTGCCTATAGTGGCGTTTTAAAAAACCAACTAAAAAAATTCCTATAGTGGCATTTGTCCTTTTTTAATTTTTTTTTTTTTGGTTAGTTTTTTTTTTTAAGACCTATTACAGCATTTGTAAGACCAGGACAAACACCACTATAGACCCATTGTTTTAAAACGTTACTATAGGTATGCCTATAGCAACGTTTATAGAAAACGCCACTATAGGCCCAATTTTTTGTAGTGGAGGTTCAGAATATGCCTCATTTAAGAGTGGCTTTTTATGTAATGCAAGTAACATCGAACAATTAAAAATACAATGACTACAATCCTTAAGAAACTAAGTGCTGAAATATGAATATAAGTTATTCATTGTGTCATGATTAACTACAATAGATCAGACCTTAAATTATCACTCTAATGGCCTATTTGGATTAAGGCAGGGGAATGGAAGAGAGTAAAGTAGAGTTAACTAACTCTACTCTACTCTCCTCCACTCCATCTCCCTCCTCCTCAATCCAAACTGACCCTAACAGTAAACTGATTGAAAGCAAATACTAAAATCAAACATGATCACTGAACAGCGAAAGCACTTACATAAGAAATACTAGATACACATATGCTTAGCATAAAGACCAAGTAATGGTTGATAAAAGGCAAACATAGATTAAAGTTGAGCTAAATTGATAATGACATATAAGGCTTAAAATACAAGCCTAGAATCCAGTTTCAGGTAATACTTAAATTGAAGAAAAAGCTTAGAATTCATATTACCTCGAACTGGAATATAAGCTTTTAAAAATTCTTGGGTTAATACTATGGCCCCTAAAGTCATATTTTTGGTTCCATCCCCGGATATAAAATCAATGATAAATCTTTATCAAATGAAAGTCTTAGAATTCATATTACCTCGAATTGAATATAAGCTTTTAAAACTTCTTGAATAATGGTTTCATCCCTGAACATAAGATGGTAAATCTTTATCCAGTGAAAATTGAAAACACATTTTCTTTCAAACATAAAGATCATCTCTTTATTGATGCTACAGATTATAATTGGTATGAACTGAAAGACTACCCTTCTAAATGAAATCTTTGAACATCAAAATCAAATACAACTTAGAAGAACTAAAGTGACACTTGGACTCAACAAGATGTGACCAAATGGTAATCATCTAGTACACGTGGGTTCACAAGGAGCCATGTAACTCAATTGGTTGGCACTTCCTAGTATTTTCAAATGATACATCTAAGGTTCAGATCCCTTCCAACCGTCATAAATAAAAGTAGACGGTGAGGTCCTTAACTTTTTTAAACTAGACAACACAACATAAATTTTCAATTGAAAACACACAAAATGATCAAAAACATAAAACACATTTGTCAAATGTGTTAACACCTATCCCTAAAGCTTGGTACAGATACAAATCTTCCAAGATATAGAAATCTTTTGAAAAAAAGAACAACGTAAATCATCAAACGCAACAATAATTTTCCATTTCAAACAAAAGAAAACAAAACATAAACCTAAAAGGGAAAAAAAATTAAAAATATATATAATTAAAGATTGCCAGGTCGAGCTCTATGAAATTTTTAAAGACCATGTAAAAAAAATCACATCAATTAAAACAGATTCAAAATTAAACCAACAAATATTTTTCCAAAGACCACAAAAAAAAAAAAAAAAAAAAAATCCTTGAGTTTCAAGAAAGTTATATATTATGCACATTGGCATCAAAAAGAGGGGGTGGGGGAGGCAGTTTAGTTGCGTTATGCCCTCAGTCATCTTCAGGCACTTAGGCTGAGATTTAAAACTTCTTTGCAACAAAATAACAACATTTTGGATACTACACAACTTTTGCACCTAGAAATTCAGCCTCTATGTTAACTTCTCGTTCTAGCTTTGATATAATTTTTGTTACAACTATTCTACGTGTCAAAATATAATTAATTTCTTGTCACTTTTCTATAAACGTACTATTTTTTCACCACTACTCACAATCCGCCAAAAATTATGAAATTTTATATAATCTTAAAATTTTTAATATTATGTCCCTAAAGTTTGGCTTTCCCCATGTAACAACAGTTCATTGTCGGCCATAAATTGAGGTCTTGAGTCACGCTTTTTCTTCGTTTTGTAAAAAGAATTTAATCCGTACGTAACCCTTTATAACTTTTCTTTAGTGGACATAGCTTTATCTATTATGTACTTTTTAATTAGCCCAGCAATAGAAGACTTTTGCAAATTCTGAAACCTCTTTGCTTTGCTTTATTGATAAAACAAAAAACAAAAATAAGAAGCATCTTTTCTTTTCTTTTCTTTTTTTTAAGATTTGGTAAAGAATTTAATTAAGCAGCACGTACCCTTTTCCCCTCTAAGGATATGAACAAGCCTTTTGTATTATGTATTTCTTAAGTATCCGAATAACCTAAATGGATTGCTTCGTTTTTTGGCTGAATAAAATGCTTCTTGTTCTTCCTTTTAAGAAGTTGTGATATCAAGCTTTATAAAATACTGTTTGGACACCTATAATAAATTGATTGAGCTGAATATTGTAATTGGAATTAATTTATTCAATTGAAGTCAGGTTCAATTCTCCCTCAAAAAAAAAAGGTTAAGTTCAATTCACTTAATTGGAACCTTATAAATCCAGTGGATGTGTTAGAAATTAAAAATAATAATAACCAATTCTTCATGTGTTTCAAAGCATAAATAACATGAATTGAAAAGAAAAACGCCCCTATGCTCGCAGGGTGTGAAACGCTAACAAGTTGGTTTTTGATTGCTTGTCAATATTTGAGTTGGAGCTTAATGATTTGTTGGATTAATGGTTTGATAATGCCCAATATCAGAATACCAAATATTTCCACACCATCTTGTGGATTCTACATGCGGAAGAAACGAAATGACGTGCGTAAGGTGCAAAAGAACAAGGTCTTCTGACTTTGGTTCGAAGAGCAAAGGAGCTTACTCAAAGTAGATATGACATAATGACAGCAAGCCAATTGTAGACTTGGTGATCAGGTGGCCTCCTCCAAGGAATAATTGGTTCGAAGTAAATGTTCAAAGGCCACTCTAAATTTTTTTAAGAGATCTTTCTTTTTTTTTTCTTTTTTTTAACTAGATATTTGGTAGTGAGAATATTTGAATCATAGATGCCCCTACTAGAAATATCATGATGTATTTCTCGGCCAAACATATATATATATATATATTTATAATAGAAACTTACATAATACATACATCTATCCGGAGATAATTAATAGAAACTTACGTGCTTACATGTCATTTCTTGAAACACACGGCACTCCCTCTCCCCCAACAGCCCAAAAAAGAAAAAATAAAGAAGAGCAAGCATGGTTCCCTCTACATTGCCACACCAGTTTTGACTAACATAGTAACATTTATGACATATTTGAAACAAAAACACTTCTTGACAATCCCACAAAATTCGTGCACTTATATATTAAAATTTCCCTTCTATCTCCTGTTGGCAATTAACTTCCTCTTTCAAAACCGGGAGGAAGACATCAGTGAGAATACTCTTTGTCAGCAGAGAAGCTTTGAGCAGTTTCAAAACCAAGCAACAAACCAGATAAAGGAGCAAAATCAGTAACAAGAATTAGCACTCGTATAGGGTATGTATAGCCACAATTTGTACCCTGATCACCCTCAGTTTAAACGAGCTTATTTTGAAACTTTTTTTTTTTTCCCAACATAAATAATGGAGGAATAAAAAGTAAAAGAAGAAATAAATAAACTTCTAGTCATTCACAGAAAGCAAAGAATGACTGACACACCTCATCCCTGCCCAAATCAACCACTTTCTCCTCAAGAGTCCCTATTTCCTTGATATTGAGCTTGTTAAGCAGTGTAGTAAGAGAAGTTGTGAACAACGGTTTCACCGCGAAGTTTTTTTGGACAAGTGAGATACATTCAGAATGATCATCTGGACAGTTTATACACTTGTTGCTTAGATTACCATTCTTAGAAGTAGCTTTAAATTTAGGGCTGAGCAGGGACCCGACCAACCCGATCTGATCCGACATATTTTGGGTGGGTCTGAGTTTGTTCAATTCAAGGGGTCGGGTCTCACAGTCGGGTTAGTTTTGGGTCAAGTTAATTGTGGGTTGGGTTCGGGTGACCCAACTGATTGACCCGATTTTTTTTTTCTATTTAAAAAAAATTCCGATATCTCTCTGGCTCTCTTTTTTCAATAAAAATTTGCGTTTTCATTTTCTTTATTCAGAAGGTGAATAAATTCTCATGCAAAATGTCTATGCAATAAGTGCTAGTTATAACTAATTAGTAGATACCGGCATACCGCTGTTAATTAATGTTCAAAGAATTTACGAAGCTTGGATAGGTCATAAACATCAAATCATAAGCTAGTGTGAATTGTTAGTGAGATGGGCATGTCAATTATTACGCCCCAGAAAAGAAAAGAAACGAAAAGAAGAGCTAGTGTGTGAAATGGACTTTCACAAACCTTCCATCGATTGAAAAAATGAAAAATTAATTCAGAATGGCTTGGTTGCATTTTTTGAATGCTAATAATTATTTTTGCCTTGATTGACTTCTCATAGCTGTTGCTTTCCTTTTGTGTTTGATTTTCTCATCACATGGAATAATTTTCTGATTTGGTTGATGAATTTTTTTAAGGGTCTGTTTGGTTGGAAGGGTAAAAAAGTGAGAGAATAGAAAGCGGGAGAATAGAAAAGATTTAGATTATGTTTGGTAACAATTTTTGTTTTCTATTTTCAAAAACTTGTTTTTGGAAATATAAAGAAAAAAAACAATTTTCTTGTATTTTTGAAATCAAAAACATATTTGGTTAGTTAAAATTAAAAAAAAAATAGAAAATACTAAAATATATTGTTACTACTAGAATTTGAATTTTTAACTCCAATGCTAACTCATTAAATAAGACAGATTTATTAAATTAAATGCGTGTTTTCATTGACTTTTGAAAATTAAAAACTGAAAACAGCCTTTTGCATGTTTTGAGTTTCCTTCACAAATTGAGTTTTGAGAACAGTTTTTATTTTCTATCCATTTTGAGTTGCCAAACAAGTTTTTTAGTGTCAAAAATAGAAAATTGTTTTTTGAAACAGAAAATAATAGAAAAAACAATTACTAAACATACCCTTAGTTTTCCTTTGTGTGTGCTTGGATGGAGAGGTGAAAAAGTAGGAGGGTGGAAAACTCTTTCGTTTGGTTGATGAAAAAAGTGAAAGAATAGAAAATATAGTTTATATAAATTGGCTATTATACCCTTGTTACATAATGTGTAAGAAATAGATTTATTTGTACTTATTAAATAATATAAAATTAACACATCATACATATAAATTTATATTACTTTTCTTTATTATTATAATATAAAAATTACAATAGTATACATATAAATTTATATTATTTTTCTTTATTGCTATATATAATATAAATTTTCTGGGTAACAAACATTGTATGATACATATCAAAAAAAAAAAGCCAAATAAAAATTGTCGGATGTGTCTTTGCTAGGAAGAAAAACTGGGCAACAAAAGCCATCCATATAAGTTCAAGAAAAACTGGGCAACAAAAGAAATCCATGTAAGTTTATATAAAAATTGTAGTATGCGTCTTTGCTGTGAAGAGGCTTGTGACTTGTGAAGAGGCTGAAGATAGAATTGACGATGAGTGCTGGGAAAAGTGAGAATTAGGTGGGCAGGTGAGAGCAAAAAGTCAAAGGTTATTTTTGAGCCAGCATTTTCGTCCATCGTTTCTCTCCATTTTGGAGAGAAAAGTTTTGTGTGGGGCTGGGTAGAAAATGTTTGGCCCCATCTAAAAATTTTGTTTTCTCCCTTCCAACTAAAAAACACACAAACCCGTTTTTCACCATATTTTTACTTTATTATTTTCCATCCAACATATTTCACCTCCAACCAAACACACCTTAAAGGTTTGTCTTCCTCAACGGATATATTAGGTGGTCTTTCCTTATTAAAAAATTTTAATGTTTATTTGGTAATATCATAAGAATTAATAGTCAATAAATGAATTTAATTACTACTAAAAATTAAGGAAAATTTTGGCTACAAATTTAGTTGTAGCCTAAAGCTACAACTCCCACTAATTTGGTTGAGTTAAAAAAGTTTAAAGTCTATACTGTGTATCTAAGAGTTTGACCCTTTTAAATATACATCACTGTCAGTTTTTTTATGACTTTCTCCTCTCTTTCTGTGTATGAGTGTTAAAAATACTTAATATTCGTGTAAAAAATATATATATGATTTGTTGTTATTGGAACAATACTTTTATAATATAAGGACAGGCGTGCTAAGAAAAAAATTTATAATACAGTTTAAAATCTTTATTTATTTTTTCTATTTTTTAACATTGATGAGACCCTTTTGACATTGAGTGCCACAACTTTGTCCAAGCTCTAACGTGAGCCATGAAAAAAAAAGAAGATAAAACTCACAGCCAATTACTGAAAAATGGTCCAATAAAGAGCAGTAAATAAAGTAATGCTAAAGATGCATAAATTTACACAATTTTGTATCACAACTGATCATATGATGAGTTATGAATGATGAAAGTGTGTCTTAATATAATTCACTATCACACATTTACTAATTGCAACTCGCTACGTTACTACTTAAAATACTTTTTGAGACCTCAGTATCCCTATAATTTTGCTCTTCCTGTGCAACAACAGTTCATTGTCGACCACAAATCGTGGACTTTTCTTTAATCCGTACTTAACTTTTCAGAACTTTCCTTCTAGTGGACAGAACTTTACATATTAGGGCCCATTGTCACCATCCTGATGGGCCAAGCCTAGTACTATCTATGTTGATGATTTTGATTATTATTATTATTTGAGAACCATTATTCTGTTATAATTATAATGTTGGTAAAAATAAAGGAAAGAAATAAAGAGAAGAAGAGACAAGAGAGAAAATAATTTCTAAATTTAAAATTGTATAACAAAAATTGTCTTTTAATATTAGCATGTATGTGTGTGGTACAAATATATGGAGTGCAAAGCAAGTATATAGTAATTAAGGAGCATGTTAGTCAGGATTAGAATCCTACATAGGATCAAATGAGAGTTTTGTGAATTGAATTGAGGATCATAAGATTCTATTTTCTCTGAAAATCAAAATTAAAATCTATTATATATTAAATAATTATAAGAAAATAAAAAATAAATATGACATAAATTACTCATAAAAGGTATTAACTAATTAGAACCAAATTAACAAGACATGAATAAGTGACAAAGTTCAAATTTCAAACTTACAAGTTTTAAGTTCCAACAAAAAATATATATATACCTAAAGTTCAAAATTAACAAATCTATCATTTACTACAATAAGAAAATTACCCCAAATTCAAAGTTACAAAATTTTTGCAAATGTTTCAACAGCATCAAGATAGTGAGAAATGTCAAGTCATTGAAAACCCATTACAATAGAGTTGGACAATTCTAATCTCTCCATAGAAAGACGTAACTAAAAATAATTATAATGACTTTAATGGATGTTGATTTTTCTTAAAAGGCTATATAAATGACAGATCTAAATTGATCTATGAGGTAAGATTGTTAGGATTTTATAGAGAATAATCATAGGATTTTACATTTCATCATCCAGAATCACAATCTCATGCCACCCTTATCCCATTAAAGATTCTATGCCAATCGGGATTGTTTTTATAGAGTAGGATCTTAGGATTTTAAGGTCAAGAATTGGAATTATAACAACCATTGTAAGGAGTTTGAGACAAATAAAAGAACCTTGGGCCTAAGATCACGAAGAGGGACCTCACCAGTACCACCACATACGTTTACTTAGTGCTTCAAGAGAGTCTCTCTGTTCACGTTTGGTTGAAGGTAAGTGGTACTCAAATATTCAATGCTATCGTAAATGTTTTCCAAAGCTGTCCACCGTTCCTTGTTTTTTGAGAAGAGGAATGATAGTTCCGAGGGGAAAACGGAGAATGTGAAAGAGGAAGTCGATGAATTCCTTGTCTGCTTCAGCAAAAAGAACTCTGTGGCTTTCTGTGTCTATTAGAAGTTTCAAACTCATATTGGTTACTGCCATGATTGACCTAGTGAAAACTTCAGCAACTCTGGAAAATCAAAAGGGTTTTATTAATAAGACATAACAATTAACATGTGCGCCCTTTTGCACATTGATTTTAATCAGACTTGGAAATATAATAAAAATAGATAAAATCAAGAAATTAAATAGATCAGGAACCCAAGTCAACTAGAGTATACAAGGAGGTATTATTGACAGAATCAATTAGGAGCTGGAATTATTGATACTTATAAAGTTCCAAATATCCTTTGTGGATTTTTAATGGTCAACAAGAATTATTATAGACATAATAAATTAGGAACAGTAATTATTGATTAGCATTGACACCGCCATAATAGGAAAACTTTTTTTTTCCCTAAGAAGAAGGCTACTTCTCATTTGATTACTACTGTTGGATGTGTTAAAATGGAAACTTTTTTTTTTTTTTTTTTTTTGAGCTGACTGTTAAAATGGAAACATAAACACTGGTAGTCAGCTCAAAAAAAGAGAAAATTTTTAATTTAAAACAATTTTTTTCCTTTTATAAGATAGGATATAATATTAACTTATGATATTCACTCATTCCATGATAATTACTCTTATTATCAAG
Organism: Notholithocarpus densiflorus; assembly: GCA_030021035.2. Taxonomy (NCBI): domain Eukaryota; kingdom Viridiplantae; phylum Streptophyta; class Magnoliopsida; order Fagales; family Fagaceae; genus Notholithocarpus; species Notholithocarpus densiflorus. Next base: position 433,804 of record JARYZH020000146.1, read on the forward strand.
TTAAGACACTGATTTCAACTATAAGCGGGATTTGAATCTCACATCGACAAGAGACTTTTATGAGTTGAGCTTATTGAAAAATCTTTTAGACTTCTAAAAGAAAAAATCATTTAGGCTACAATTGTTATTATTAAACAATAAACTATCCAAATAAAAAAAAAAAATTTAAATCAGGGAAGGTTTTGTATATTGCCACTTATTATTATGCAAGAATAAGGTAGTATATGCAACACTCAAGTTTGAATTTTGATACCCATTTGTAAGGACATTGGTCTTGTTGGTGTTAGCACTTAGCACTTGACTCAAACAACTTTGCCTCAAGTCATCAGTCACATCCTCAAGACCGAACTGGGGAGGTCATCACAACTCGGCAATACCAAACAATATCCGTAGATAATTCATAGAAACTTTACATACTTACATCTCATCTCTTGAAACATTGAGCACTCAGAAAAAGAAAAAAGAAAAAAAAAATTAAGAGAATTTTACATGCTTCGATCCCCTTTACATTGTCACACCAGTTTTGACTAACATAGCAATATTTTTATAACATATTTGAAACTAAAACACCTCCTTGCAATCCCACAGAATTGTTGCACTTAAATTTTAACTTGCCTTTCGCCAATCATCTTCCTCTTTCCCTTTTTTTGGAGAATCAACTTCCTCTCTCAAAACCGAGAGGAAGACATCAGTGAGAATACTCTTAGTCAGCAGAGAAGCTTTGAGCAATTTCACAACCTAGCAACAAACCAGATAAAAGAGCAAATTAAAAGGCAATTATAAGAATTAGCACTCGTACGTAAAGCCACAATTGGTACCCTCACATAAAGCAGAAAGCAAAGAATGACATACATAATTAACATACCTCATCCATGCCCAAATCGACCACTTTCTCCTCAAGAGCCCCTATTTCCTTGATATTAAACTTGTTAAGCAGTGTGAGAATAGAAACTGTGGATAATGGTTTCACGGCCAGATCATCCGTCACCATGTATGTTACCTTTCCTTTCACATAATCTCCCACACTGGAATAGGGATTGTTTGCGCTTGGTGTGCCAACATATTTTGTCTCTTCAACCATAGATCTCCCGCACACACAGTTTGTGTTGAACTCAGAAACTTGTTGGCAGCACCTATACAATTTCCTGGATGATTCAACGTTTGGCAAATGGAGAGGGAGTCCAGTACCACCAGAGAAGTATGCCATGGGCTTCAGGAGAGACTCCTTGTTCACGTTTGGTCGAAGGTAAGTTGTACTTACATTTGCAATGCTGTCGTAAATGTTTCCCAGGCTGCCCACCATTTCTTGATTGAGAAGCGGAATGAAAGTTCCAATGGGCAGGGCAAGAATGTAGAAGAGGAAGTCCACGAAATCCTTGCCTGCTTCAGCATAAAACACTCTGCGTCTTTCTGTGTCTATCATAAGTTTTAAACTCACTTTGGTTACAGCTGCCATGGACAATGTCTAGCTTGGTTTCTCTAGAACTTTGCTGGGAAAATCGATGTACAATAATCACGGTGATCATCTTGACGGTTTATACAATTCTTGTTGAATACAAATCTTTTATACTACATTTGTTTTCACTTTATGTTCTATCAATCACAGCTTGTCATCTGTTTATTTTTATTTTTTTTCATTTTAAACTTTAACTAATTTATTAAAAAAAAAAAGTCAAATAAATACATGACAAGTTATGATTAGTAAATCATAAAGTAAAACACAAAAAATGGTATAGAAGACTTGTATTCCTTGTGATTTAGATGACCAAGTAAATCCAGCCGTGACACAAATTTTTTTCACAATTCTTACATGGCATATCTTGATTGGATTAAAATCAATTTCAACGGGGCCTACCATTAGCACTATTATCATGCATCAATTGAAAATATGTTGTGTCCTTTAGAATCTTAAAATTTAGTTTTTTTTTTTTTTTTTTGGGGGGGACTTAGTTAGATTTTCAGGTGAAAATAGCTAAATAGTCCTTAATTTTTAAATTATGTAGTCAAATCGCCATCTTTTCAAACTATCTAACAAAAAACCACTCTTTTAAAACTTGATATTAATAATTTAATATACATTAACAATATTGAGTTTTATGCATATTTATAAGTGGAACTCAACAAATCTAAGTAGTAAAATATGATTGCTAATGTCGAGTTCCAAAATAATAGTATTTTACTACATAATTTGAAAATGGACTGTTTCACTATATAATTTAAAAATTAAGACTATTTAGACATTTTTACCTAGATACTCTAATTAAATTCAAGTATTCAACCGATGCATTGAATTTAATTGTAATTGTTTGCAGAGAAGGCAATATATTTTTGTATTTTACTAAAAATAAAGTTTGTTTCTACAGTTTTTTTTTTTTCTTTAATTTTTACTCAGTTTTCACTCTTGCTATAAATTCCGAAAAGCCATTGGCTTTCCTAGAAATGAAATGTCATTGTCGGCCACAGACTGAGTACTTACGCAAGTGGGCAGGGCTTGGGTCCATTGCTGTGTCCTACGCTAATGCGAGGTATGATTGCATGTACTCTCTTTGAATTTTATTTTTTCCTTTACCATTTTTTGTTTTTTTTTTTTTTTTTTTTGGCTTTTCCTTCTCTTGTGAAAATGAATTTTGCCCCTACCAAACCCTTTATTAACCTTTCTTAGTCAAAAGGCAAAGAAAACAACAATATATTAACCTTTCTTAGTCAAAAGGCAAAGAAAACAACAATTAAATGGAAAGCTTTGTCTTTCATCTTTAAGATAAACGGTAAATTACACTCCTAAAATTTGGGGTATTTGAATTTTACATTTTAAAATTTTATAAATTAGATTTTACTTCCTAAAGTTTTGAAATATTTGAATTTTACACCCTAACGTTTCAAAAAAAAATTTACCTCTTATATTTTAAGAGTGTTTGGATTTTACTCTCTAAAATGTAAGGAGTGTTTATATTTTACACCCTAAAATTTTAGATTTTGGGATGTAAAATCTAAATACTCACAAATTTTTGGGAGTAAAATCTAAATTCAGAAATTTTAAAATATAAAATCCAAACACTCCCAAACTTTAAGAGATAAAGTCTAAATTCTGAGAGAAAATATATATTAAATGCATACAATTTTTTTTTAATAGAAAAACAATGTTACAGACACAATTTTTTGTCTATATATTCATTTTTATAATAGAAGAGTAATGTTCCGGACATAATTTTTTCACAATAAATTTAACAACTGTTAAAGTAGTTGATTATAAATGGCGGGAATAATTAATACTGGTGAGTTGATACACCGACCATCAAACCTATATATTGGTCACTTCAAGGCATCTGGAAGATTTTGCTTGACTCTGTGATTTCAACTCAGCACTCCAACACACCATAGGTTATCTTTGTGTTTGGGTGGTAAACTCCTCTCAAGAATATGGCAATTTGGAGTGGTTGAAAGATGTTTTGGCTTTGGCAAGGTTTTCTCAATAGAATCTATGATCGTCTTTTTCTCGGTAGAATATGAGGGTTAATTTCCGTTCTTATATGGTGTAGAGTTTGAGGTTTGAATGGCTACAAAAAGGCACCTGAAATCTATATAAGTCGGTGGTTTTCCTTAATAGTTTCACTCGATCGAGTGTTGCATAAATGCCAAGCAAAACTTTATGTCCAACAACTTTTCAATTATGCTCGATTTTGATCAACCGATCTTTAGTTCACTCAACCGAAATTTCTTAAGAGTTGTAGAATTAGTAGTTTTCTTCTTACTTCAACCTCACTTACACTAGATAATTACAAGTAAACTTAAATAAAATTACAATGTAATTTTCTAATAATTATAACCAAATTTATTATAGAATTAGCTAACCTCTAACAAATCTTACAAACTTTCATTTCAGAGAGAGAGAGAGAGAGAGAGAGGAGGGGAGCAACCATTGTCCACTAGATTGCCATACCAGATTTTACTACATTCGAAACATATTTGCAACCAAAAAAAAATTGGTAATTCCACAGAATTCTTCACTTAGAAATTGAAACACCACCAAGATACAACAGAGCCATCATTCTGCATTTACATCCTCTTGAAAATTGACTTCCTCTTTCAACATTGGGAGGAAGACATCAGTGAGGACACTCTTTGATAGTAGTGAAGCTCTGAGCAATTTTATACCCTAGCAATAAACGAGAAAAAGTAGCAAAGTGGTTAGTAAATGTAGAAAAGAATAGAGACAATTTTACACGAAGGCATTGGGGATAAACCTAGCAAACATGTTGGGTATGATGGGTTCGGATTTGATCATCTGGGTATGGATCAATTCATATTCAGGTCAGGAACTTTTATTATAGCGGGTTATAAAACCTCTATGATCCTTACCCGATCTTTGATAGGTTGGATATACCCAAAAAGACATAATTATTGTAAGATTACACAAGGACTCCATAGGACAATGACAATCTTTATTTAACACAAATAATTTAAAGAAGTTTTAAAAAGAGTTTTAAAAAAGACATCAGTTTCGATTCTCCACAAAAAAAAAAAAAAGACATCAGTTATCTCATAGAAAATAATTAACACCAAAAACAATTACAAAAATTATATAAAAATGACTGTCATTTTTTTATAATTAATGCATTTACATAGTACTTTTTAGTGATTTTTATGTAATATAGATGACTAAAGAACATTGGACATTATAATTGAAAATAAATAAAATGAATGAGTAATTTGAACCTTCTTAGAGCATTCTTATCAAGAATTGCAAAAAATTTAGCATTTACAATCTCAAAACACTACTTTTTCAATTTTAACACCTCATTTTACAATATACCAAACATCAAAACTTCTATTTTTTTTACAACTTCATTTAAATATTATTTCTTTATAATTTTTATTCCTTTTTTGTTTTTATTTTTTTCATCCTCTGTTTCTCTGGTCTCATTGTCTCTCTCTCTCCCTCTCTTCCTCTCAGTCTCACTGTCTCTCCCTCTCGATGACCCACGCCGATGAGACCGATCAAGTCGACGATCCACGCCGGTCAACTCGACGATCCACGCCGGTCACGTCGATGATCCACGAACGCAGACCCACGAACGCAGACCCACAAACTCAGACCCACAAAATCGCCGGAGCACATCGCCGGAACACATCAGACCACGACCCAAAACGCCAAATCCATAACCCAAACAACCACTGCCAAATCTAACATCAAATCACAAACTTAAAAAGAAGAAAAAAAAAGGAAACCACTGCGATGCTCCGAAGCACATCGGATTGGCTTGATGATCCGGCCTGAGTTTCGTCGGAGAGGGAGGCAGAGACGTCGAGCAGAGGGAGAGAGAGAGCAGAGAAATGAGAGACGGAAGAAATGGAAATGAGAGAAAAGAAAGTCTGGAGAAAGAAGACAGAGAGAATATAAAATGATTTTTTTTTTTTACAATCTTGCTACAGTGGGGTGCTAGAGATAGAATTCCACTGTAGCTGGATTGCAAAATAAATAAGATTTAAAAGCATTGATGGAGTGTGTTTTTTAGTATTTATAGCATTTGACATGCTAAATTTTAGCATTTATAGCATTTACCCAACTAAATGAGAATGCTCTTACTATTTTTCTTTTACATAAATTTTCTTTACTTTTGTTAGTAAAGTTATAATATAATTAAAAAACGAAAAATGAATATATTTTTCTTCCAAAAATGGATCAATCAACTCAACCTACTTTTCTGCAAGTAGGGTCGGGTTGACTCATTTTTCAAGAATTCAAAAAAACTGTTACACGCGCCTGTTTTTATTTTTCAGTTTCAAATGAATTAATAGGTCTTGGTCCAATTGTATCAAGTCTCTAATTGTAAATAATAAAATAATGGCAGTAGTACGCACTTATAAGAATTAATAAATAATATTATGAAAAATATTTTGTATTTGTTTTTTTTAGAAGAGAAAATTATTTTGTATCCAAAATTAAATTAGCAAGACGTCAAGAACTTTGTAACTTAACTACTATTTTTTAATGTTTTTAATGAAAACATACATGATTCAGATTCCTTCTCTTCCATTGTGACTTTCAAATAAAATATATATATCAAACCTAGCAAAACACGGTGCCTTTCTTGTTTTTTTTTTTTTTTTTTTGGCAGAGAAAAAAGTCAATGCATATGTTTTTATGTTGATATCTGGGCATGGCATCAATGAACATCCCGCAACAGTTAGAACTTAATTTTTTTCTGAATAACAAAATTTCATTAAAAAAACATAACTTAACAATGCAAATCCAGATGGTACCAATCCATCTCAATGCCTCATAACGAAGGAAAGATAGGGATGGCCCCCCAGGTTGCACAATCATTCATTTGTTGAAAAATATTGTTTCACACAGTTGTAAACAAACATTGTATACATAATGTCCATAATTCCACGCATAATACACACATTTTTTAATGATCATGTATAAAACATGAAATGAGTGTGTATGAAAGATGTACCTACACTTATCATTATGAGAGAATTAATGCCTTTCATCTATTGTAAATTGTAATCTGTTTATTGGTTGAGAAAAAAGTCCATATGTACATTTGCTTTTAAGCGATAAAAATGTTACATATACACCATAAAAAATTACTCCACTTGTTAACCTGACAAAAATGATTGAAACAATATCATTTCACACAACTTACAAGAAATATCATTCTAATTTTTACATCAATTACAACAAATCTTATCAGTAGTATTTTTTTATATAATTATTAGGAATTTATGATTCTATACCGGTTTAACTTTAACCAACTTATTTTGCACCCAAAAAAAAAATCATCAGAAGGAAATACCTGACACTGAAACTAAATGAAGTAAATGCACAAAAATACAAAGAATGAACATATATACCTCCTCTATCTCCAAAAAAAAAAAAAACATACCTCATCCATGCCAAAATTGACCACTTTCCCCACAAGAGTTCCTATTTCCTTGACATTAAATTTGTCAAGAAGAGTGATCATAGAAAGTGTGGACAATGGTTTCACCTCCAGATCATCCATCACCATGTACGTAACGGCCTCTTCCACATACCCTCCCTCCATCTCAGTGGAGAAGTAGGGATTGTTTAGCCTTTGTGGACCTCGATAACTTAACTCGGAAGTCCCATATAAATGGATCGAGCAGGGTGTGCCCAAGTCGCACACTCTTTGACAAGAAGTAAAACTACACCCACACAATTTCCTGGATGTTGAGGTTGCAACGTTTGGCAATTGGAGAAGGCCGAGAGTACTAACACTACCAGAGATGAATGCTTTGTACTTCAGGAGAGTGTCTTTGTTCACGTTTGGTTGAAGGTAAGTAGTACTTAAATTTTCAATGCTCTCGTAAATGTTTCCCAAGCCACCCAACATTTCTTGATTCAGAAGCGGAATGAAAGCCCCGACCGGCAGGGCGATTGTGTCAATTAGGAAGTCCACGAATTCCTTGCCCGCTTCGGCATAAAGCACTCTCTGGCTTTCTGTGTCTACCACAAGTTTCAAACTCACTGTTTTGTTCACAGCTGCCATGGACTCTGTCTAGCAATGAAGTACTGATATGATAAGGATAAGGATACAATATTTTTCCCAACTAACTATATGATTTGTTATTGTTGGAACATCACTTTTATAATATAAGAACAGACGTGCTAAGATAAAATTTTATGAATGAGATTGAGTGCCACAACTTTGTCCAAGCTCTAATGTGAGAGATGAAAAAAAAGAGATAAAACTTACAGCCAATTACTGAAAAATTGTCCGATAAAGCAGTAAATTTTGTGATTATATATATATATATAAGACAGCCAGTCATTTGTACGATGTTCCAATCACAAAAGTTAGCCCAAAAAGAAAAAAATTTGATTCCAATGTAACCACAGTTCATTGTCGACCACGGATGGAGCCATGGAGGACTTGCTTTTTTAGCGAAGGAAGAGTTGGACTGCTTTTTGAGACCTGAATTATTGTATCCCTATAATTTAGCTCTTCCTGTGGACTTCTCTTTTACCGTATTAACTCGATTCGTAACTTTTCTTTTAAGTGGACAAAGCTATTATATATTAGGGCCCATTGTCACCATCCTGATGGGCCAAGCCTAGTCCTATCTATGACTATGATCATAATGTTGATTATTATTATTATTATTATTATTAGTGCATTCTTATCAAAAGTTGTAAAAATTTTAGCATTTAGTATCTAAAAAACCAACTTTATAGCATTTAACACATCACTTTACAATACATCTAACATCAAAACTTTTATTTTTTTACTACTTCATTAAAATATTATTTATTTCTCATTTTTTATTTTTTTTTATTCTCACCACCCAAGCCACCACAAACCCACACATAAATTCATGGCAACCAGCAGCCAGCCACATTCACCACCACTAGCAACACTGTGGCAGCCACAACCCAACACAAAAAAAAAAAAAAAAAAAAAAAAAAAAAAAAAAACCCAAAACAACCACCATCAGCCACCACTACCACCACCATGGCAGCCACAACCCACAGCAAAAAACCCAAAACAAAACCACCACCACAACAACCACCATCATCAACAACCCACCACAGAACCCATTAAAATAGACCAACACCACCGGCCAAAACAACTATCATCACAATCACAAGCCACCTCCAAAAAAAAAAAAAAAAAACCCAAACAATCCACCAAGACCCCCACCACCAAAAAAAAAAAAAAAACTTCAACACCACCACAACACCACCATGACCCAAAATCAACCACAGCACACACCGGCACGTACCCTTTGTCGTCCACCTCCAACAAAAAACCCATGCCAAATCAAGGAGGCTCTAGTGTGGTCCCTCAAGATTGAACCTAAAACTGAAAACCCATGCCAAATCAAGTGATTATCATGAAAAAAAAAATACTACCCAATCCTGAAACAAATCAAGGAAAAATCAAACCTCATGGAGAAAGGCTGGTGAAACAACATAGGGAAAGAAAGAAGAAAAAGAGAGAAAAAAGTGAATTGGTGAGAGAAAAAGAAAGAGGAAAAGTGAGAATAGTCAGAGTAGTAATAAAAAACTTTTTTTAAAAAAAGATTTGAGCTACAATAGACTGTTATAAATGACAGTCTACTGTAGCTGAGATGCTAAACATTTTAAGTATAGCAGATTTGATGTGGTGTGATTTTTGTGGAATGAGATGCTAAATTTAGCTTTTAGCATTTTTCACATCTTTGATGTGAATGCCCTTATTATTATTATTATTATTATTATTATTATTATTATTATTATTATTCTTTGATAATTACAAAGTTGATAAAAATAAAGGAAATAAATAAAGAGAAAGAGAGACACAAGAGAAAATAATTTGTAAATTTCTAAATGTAAAATTGTATAATGAATTGTCTTTTAATATAAGCATGTCTGTGTGTAATACAAATATATGGAGTGCAAAGCAAGTAAATAGTAATTAAGTTGCATGTTAGTTAGGATTAGAATCCTATATAGGATTAATGAGAATTTCGTGGATCAAATTGAGAATTGTAAGATTCTACTTTCCAGAAGAAAAAATAATAATAATGAAAATTCATTAGTATCGATAATATATGTTAAAAAATCATAAGAAAAACAAAAAGTAAATGTGACACAAATTACTCATAAAAGGTACTAACTAATTAGAACCAAATTAACGATATGTGAATAAGTGACAAAGTTCAAATTTCAAACTTACAAGTTTTAAGTTCCAACAAAAAAAATATACATAAAGTTCCAAATGAGTAAGTCTAGTGCCACAAATATTTCCACAATTTTGCCACTAGCTACTTTGCTACTTGGCAAATTGTAAGTGGTAGAAATAAAAAAGTGGGTCCATGTGGGTTTATGATTTCACCACTCACGAGTCGCCACGTAGCAAAGTTGTGGCAAAGTTGTGGAAATGTTTGTGACACTGGACTTACTCATTCCAAATCAACAAATCTGTCATTTACTACAATAAGAAAATCACCCCAAATTCAAAGTTACAAATTTTTTGCAAATGTTTCAACATTATTAAGATAATGAAAAATGTCAAGCCATTCAAAACCCATTACAATAGAGTTGGACAATTCTAATCTCACCATGAAGAGACGTAACTAAATTTAATTTTAATGGATGTTGATTTTGCTTAAAGGCTACATAAACGATATTACACGAATCTAAATTGATCAATGGGGTAAGATTGTTAGGATTTTATAGAGAATAATCGTAAGATTTTACATTCCATCATCCAGAATCACGATCCCGGCCATTCCGCCCTCATCCCATGAAAGATTAATTCTAGGCTGATCAGGATTGTTTTTGTAGAGTAGAATCTTGGGATTCTAAGATCCAAAATCAGAATTATGACAACTATCGTAAGGAGTTTAAGACAAGTAAAAGAACCTTAGGCCTAAGCCCTTTGGTAATAACTTTTAACATTTTTCCCAAACAATGCCAATTCATAAACAAACGAGTGAACAACATTAATCATTAATCAAGTAAATGTATATCGCCCTTTATATTTCCAGACATTTGGCTACCATCGAAAGCATACGAATGAAACCCAACAAAATGAAAAAGACGTAACATACTTGCAACAACACTTTGTCAAAAACCCAGAAACTATTTTCACTCCAAAATAAGAAAACACAATATAATGTAATAGTGCAATCATTTAGGCCCCTTCTTCCTTCGCAACATTTATTAGCCACCTAAATTTCTCAATTAGGATTTAAGGAAGATGTCTGTCAGAACATTTTTTGTCAGTAGAGAAGCCTTCAGCAATTTAAGACCCTACAAAATCAAAATATAGCAAAAAATTGTTATTACACACATATAGTATACTACAAGAAATCAAGTAGAGAAAGCTCAATTGCTATGACAGTCATACCTCTTCCATGCCCAAATCAACCACTTTCTCCTCAAGGGCCCCTACATCCTTGACATTAAAATTGTTAGGCAGAGTGATACTAGAAATAGTGGACATTGGCTTCACCACCAGATCATCCATCACCATGTATGTAACCACACCTTTCACATACCCTCCTTCACTGGAGGAGCCCGAATTGTTTCCACTTCGCGAGTCTACATAAGTTAATTCCGAGGTCATAGTAATCGATGATCTCGTGCACGAAGGACAAGATGTGGTGCGATCATCAGATACATATGCATGACCTTGAACACACCTATAGAATTTCCTAGATGTTGATGATTCAATGTTTGGCAATTGGAGAGGGACTACACCACCACCAGAGATGTATACTTTGGGCTTCAACAGAGAGTCTTTGTTTTGTTTTGGCTGAAGATAAGTATCACTCAAACTTTCAATGCTCTCATAGAAGTTTTGCAAGCAGCCTACCATTCCTTGCTTTTTAAGCAGCCTAATGACAATTCCAACCGGCAGAGCGAGAATGGTAATGAGGAAATCAACAAATTCCTTGCCTGCTTCAGCGAAGAGCACTCGCTGACTCTTACTGTCTATCAAAAGCTTCAAGCTTACCTTTGTTGCTGCCATTTCTATATGCCAAGTGACTTCTTTCAGTTCTTTGGCTTGGATGATACCACCTTTTTATATAGTCTTTTGGGCTATATGGAATAATTTTAATAATTAATGAGAAATTATAATGAATAGTCTTTTCATTGGCACTTGTGATTCATGAACATTAGGGAATTGAAACGTTAAAATAAACATTTGCTGCATGCATGCATGTATGCATGGGACTCTTGACTTCCTAATTGGGAATTCCTTTCAGTTTTGTCGAAAAATTCAATGATAGAGTTATGAGTGATAATGACTTCAAGCAATTGAAAAGCCAATTGGAGTAAGTGCACAATCATTTTGGAATGTTTCGAATCCATTTCTGTATTGGGGGTTCCAAGAAGGACCATGCCTGGATGATACTCAGTAGCATTGGAGGACCATGAAGCAGAGGCACCAGTCTGCAACATCAAGTAACTTTTTTTTCATAGGATGAATAAATAATAAATGAATCATGTTAACGAGTGTCTTAAACGCAATTATTAATAAATTATTTTAAGAATATTTTTATACCACATTTATAAGTAACTAAAAAAGCTGTCAAAATATTAATTGTTTTTTTTCCTTTTCCCATATAAACTTCCTTAAAATAGTTCACTAACTAATGCCTTTAGGGTATTCGTTAACTTTTCTCATAAAAAATAACTTAAAAGGTGTTCATGCTTCCAGGATTTCAGCTATAATTAGCGTAATTCATATACCTCTTTATCTCAAATATTGTTTGCCAAATGAGAGCCATCAGCTTGGCAAGGGAGGTTATGTGAAATGGGTGTAAAAGACTAGTCATTTTGTTTACAATATCAGCAGTGGTTCCACTTTTTATTAGGAAAATGACAATTATTAGTCAGGTAATACTTGTTGCACACAAGTTGTTACACACAATTTTACACACTCCATTTATGAACTAAAACTATTTTAAATCAAAACTACAGTTAAAAATCTGTGTGTGTAAAATTGTGTGTAACAACCTATATGTAATAAACACAACCTTTATTAGTTTACATGAGTAGTAGCAATGTAAAGTTTACATTGTTTTTACATTATGTGTATATATGCATTATTATATATGTTGTGGCATGATACACGTGGGAGTCCGTGGATGAATTATTGGCCGATTCATGAAGGCACCCAAAGATTGCAGACAGCTCATGGTTTGACAATATCTTCCATGGAGAGGAGAGATGGTTATCAGCTGATTTTTGTGGGGATTTTGTTGAGGAGTTCGAGATCTGTCGACTAATATATATGTGAGGAGCAATAATGTTATTGAAGAAATGCCAAACAAAAATAAATAAATAAATAATTCTCAAAACCCTATCTCTGATACCATGTTATATATATAAAAGAAGGTCATAGACTTAGAAGGCATAGATCTGTTATATTTATAAAAACATAAGTGGAAGAGAGCATCATTCATACAAACATGTGGGGAGGTGTCATTTTAATAAACCTTAAAAGAGGTAGCAGGTGTAATTTACACTAAAATATATATAACAATTCTAATTCGTAATTTAAATTATCAACCCATCATCCCAATTCATCCTCCGGAATATAAAACATAATGTACTAACATACACTCATAGGGCAACACAATAGCGGCTCCAGAAATTTTTTTTAGGATAATCATTAAGAAACTTAAATTATACAATATTTAATAAAAAAGATAGCTATATTTCATTATCAATACTGCAAGCTATATATCTTTCAAAATTTTAGTTAAATAAATAAAAAAATGGATTTTTCTTTTTGTTTGTAAAGGCCCAATATATTATTAAAAAAACCAAAGTTCAACTACAAACTTAGTTGTAGTCTAAGACTACAACTTTCACTAAACAAATTAACATGACTACATATTTTGAAAATCTAAGCGTTGAATTGTATGTTTTTTATGTTCTTAAAACACATGTCAAATTTCATGTCAATTGGATGTTATTTACTATTTGATCTATAAACTTATTTTTTGCGTATAATTTTAAACTACAAAAATTCGAAAATTAAATATTTGATTGATGACATAAGCTATTTATCTTTAATCTTCTTGAAGTTTTGCAAGTGTGGAAGATATAATAAAAAAAATGTAATCTAATTATGGAATTGTTAAAATTCATATCCAATAAAAAAATATTGAGTTGAGTTGTAGCCTTAATCTACAACCAAGTTTGTTACTAAATTTTGTCCAAAGTTTAATTATATTGGACCTAAAAAAATTTAGGGTGGTCACACATTTTTTTTTAAGATAAAAAAATCATAAAATTTTTAAAATTTATATATAATAATATTTTTTTTCCAGGCCAGGGTGGTCCTATGACCACCCTAACTCTAACGTGAAGCCACCAGTGGGGCACCAAATAAATTGTGCCATCATTCCTTGAGCCAAATTAGTTTACTTCAAAAGGCATAGTAGGCTTATATGAAAATGACTATGTGTCCACTAATGATCATGGAAACATGTGCTAATAAAAAAGAAAAGAACTCTTTGTCTTCGAATAGGAAATTTGGATTCATCCCGCCTACACAAAAAAATTAATTGGTTTCTTGACTAGATGATAAAGAGAAATCATTTTAAAGTGAATGCCATAAATTTGAAATATTATCGTATTTATCCACACACAAAATATATATATATATAATAACCTTTTTTTTTTCTTTTTTGAAACTCTATGTTTAGATGGCTTCAAATTAAACTCCACACTTTCATAAGGTTTAAATTAAACTATACTTTGTGGATTCCAGTTAACTCAACTGATAAAGTCTCTGATGATTGTATAAGAAATCTGGAGTTCAATCCCCGCCTACACCAAAAACTGATCGGTGTCTTGGTCTGATAATAAAGAGCTATCATCAGAAGTGGACGCCATAGAATAAAACTCCCTCAAAAAAAAAAAAAAAAAAAAAAAAAACCTATACTTTAAGAAAAATTTCAATTCCACCATAAATCCATTTATGTTGACATCATTAATTGAAAATTCTTAAATAAAACGACTTTCGATTTTTATTTTATCACACATATGATTATTATATATTAACATTATTTCACTCAAAACCAGACATTTTCTTTAAGCACTTTTTATTAATGGCTTTACACACAATGAGTTTATGGTTTGAATCAAAACATTTTTTAAAGTGAAGAGTTTAATTTAAAACTCTCAAAAATCTCATGTTTATTTTAAATTCATCTCTAAACTGTGAGCTTTGAAATGTAATTTTTTTTTTTTAAGTGAAAAATAAAACAACACATCAGCAGTGCTATGATATAAGGCAGCATACAATATTCGGTGGCAAGATTTGTCTTATGCAGCATTCTATGCCAATGCCGTTCGAAATTGCCGATCAAATGTTGGCTTATACCGACTTTTAAAGGCTATATATATATATATATGCTCTATTTCATATAAAGTTGAGATACATGTGTTGTTTCAAACAGATCATTTATATGTACTCTAAGATATCACCTGATCAATTCAACGTGTGGATGACCACTTGAGAGATTGATATTTATATACTTAATAGTTGTTTAGTTTTACTTTGTTAAAGTTTACTACTATTTTATTTTTATTTCATAACAAGCGGAATTTTGCAGGCCCAAAACCTTTTTCTTCAAGGTTTCTTATTGAGCGGTCGGGCTTGACACCAATCAAGTAATGAAATGCCTAGTGGGCCTAACAATGTCAAGGGCTTTGGCTATCTCAGTGAGAAATTGTAGGCCCAATTAATACCTTAACATTCATGGCCTTCTTATGTATTGAGAATCCAAATCTTCCGTACAAGAGAAGTGGGACAGAATATTGAGTAATCTCAGCATGACATAAACATAATGAAATTGCCTTATGGCCCTCACCTCTCAGCCATTATATAAGGTGATAATTAACGAAAACTTAACCAGACTCCCAAAAAATAAAAATAATAAATAATAAGAGAAAGAAGGGCAAGCATATTGCCTTTTACATTGCCACCAGATTTATAACATATTTGCAACCAGAAAAAATAAATAAATAAACACACACACATCTTGGCGATCCCACAGGCCTCCTGCATTAAGGGTTTATTTGGATGAACTTAAGAGTCTGTTTGGGATCCACTTATTTTGCTGAAACTGAAAACTTTTTACTGAAAGTATTGTAGATAAAGGTAAAAGTTAGCTGAAATAGTATAGTGAGACCCATGAATAGTACCAAAAAGTGCAGTGAGGCCCATAAATAGTAGCAAAAATAAGCTGAATAGTAAAATAAGTTGGCAAAAATAATTTTTAGAGGTACAATTACATTTTATGAGGTACAATTGTACTTTTATATAATAAACAAAATAAGCCGATAAAAACAAAGTCATTCAAACACACACTTTATTAGAAATTAAAATTCCAATCGGCTGCAACAGAGCCATTATAAGGACGCTTCTACCTCCTGTTGGAAGCTTATTTCATGCTCAACTTTGGGAGGAAGATATCAGTGAGAACACTATTCGACAGCAGAGAAGCCTTCAACAATTTCACACCCTAGCAATAAACCACATAAAGGAGCAAAATAGTTATTATTGTGCAGTAATTAGTAAATAACAGAAGCATATTTTATATATAGATACAACAATATTTAAAGTTAAGATATATGCTACATTATATTTGTTTATTACTATCACGTTAAGATATCAATAAATTTTTTTTTAAGGAGAAATTAAATCCCAAGTCTTTTACATTTATCATTAAGAAATTCTACATTTTAGGATTTTTTTTTTTTTTTTTTAGATGAGCCTATACTTGTTTCCCATTTTATCTTCTCCAAGTGGTAATATTTGAGCATATAGGCTCTATACTCTAGAGTCGTAGACTCGTAATAACATACTATACCAGGGCAAGACATCCTTTTGATTTAGCAGTTTAAGGTATTGGGATGGATCAGTCATCGATTCCAAATTTTTCTTTCAAGAAAAAACGAAAGAACAGAAAATGAAAGAAGAAATAAATAGAGGTCATGCATATATAAAAAGCAAAGAAGAAATGACATACCTCATCCATGCCCAAATCGACCACTTTCTCCTCAAGATTTCCTACTTCTTTGACATTAAAATTGTTAAGCAGAGTGATACTAGAAATAGTTGACAAAGGATTCACCACCAGATTATCCATTACCATGTATGTAACCACCCCTTTCACGTACCCTCCCTCACTGGAGGACCCTGGATTGTTTGAGCTTGGAGGGTCTACGAAATTTAGCTCGCGGCTCATGGAATTCTGGCAAGAAGGACAGATTGCTCTGCTGTTAGCAGACACGTATGAAATACAGTTGGTGCTGTAGCCGTAGCTATTACTAGTATTGTTACACCTATAGAATTTCCTGGATGTTGATGATGATTCAACATTTGGCAATTGGAGAGGGACTACACTAACACCACCAGAAAAGTATACTTTAGGCTTCAGCAGAGAGTCCTTGTTTTGGTCTGGCTGAAGGTAAGTATCACTCAAACTTTCAATGCTCTCGTAGAAGTTTTGCAAGCAGCCTACCATCCCTTGCTTTTTAAGCAGCCTAATAACAGTTCCGACAGGCAGAGCGAGAATGGTAACAAGGAAATCAACAAATTCCTTGCCTGCTTCAGCGAAGAGCACTTGGTGACTCTTTTTGTCAATCAAAAGCTTCAGGCTTACCTTAGTGGCTGCCATGTTTTGTATGCTAAAACTTTGAATGTATTCGAAATGGAAATTAAGTGCCTTCTTTGGCTAGCTGTTACCTTTTTTATATAGCCTTCGGGTTTTATGTAATTCATTCACTCTGGGAACTGGGAAGTGCCTTATTTTGCTACCCTTTTTATTGGCACTCATTATTCATGAACATTGGGAAATTAAACATTTGTTGCATGTAGAGACTCTTGACTTTCTAATTAATGGTTCCAAGTCCTTTCAGTTTTGTCAAAAAGATCAATGAGAGAGTTATGAGTAGTAATGACTTCAACTAAGCAATTGAAAAGCTAACGGGTGGAATGTATTGAGTCCATGCCTGTATTGGGGGTGCCAAGAAGCAGTAAATAAAAACAAATAGGGTGGAGCTTGTGTCCAGTGGCTAGTGCCACTAGACACGTTGCGATGCGGACACGTGTCCAAGATTGGACACGTGTCCGTATCCTAGCGGGTCCAGTGGCCAATGGCCACTAGACACAAGCCAGACCCAAACAAATATGTACTTGTTACGCTGGACCATGCCAGTGCACATAAACAATAATACTTATTATAGAACATACACGAAAATAATAATAATAGTGTTTTAAACCGGATTCATAATACATTATATAATCAAAATACAACTACAAAAGGGCCTAACATTTGAAGAATGATGAAGCTGAAGACACCAATTATCTGCAACGTAAAGGAACTTATTTTATAGTCCATAACTCCATAGGCCATATATGTATAAATGGCTAAAAAAGGTGTTCACGTATTAATGCAGGATATTACATATAAGACTAGCCAACATTAATCTCTTATGCGAAAGGAGTGTAAAAACTAGTCTTCTATACATTGTTGCGCCTCTTTGCCCCCCCTCATTTCAGCCTCATCAACCCACATCAGTCTCAAAGGATGGAATCTGATGAACCAGGGCTGGTTACAAAATTGGCACCATTTGATTTAGGGTGAAAAAGATTGTTTTATGTGAAACTTTTGCCACACGATCTAAAAAATTTTATGAATTGCTATCTCACTATCTTGTCAACTGGTACATATTCTAGGGATGTAGAAAAGAAAACCTACCAATTTCAACCATACAACAAGAAAACTCAAACTGAATTTTTTTTTTTTTTAATTTTAGGTTTTTGCTAAAGGAAGTTTTGTTGCTAAAGCTACTAGGCTTAAATTGGATTCAATTCAAAAATAGAATATCCTACTGTTAATTGAAGTAAGAAACTTAGGAAACTCTTTAACAGTTTTAGTTATTATTTATCACTTCGCTTTTCAAAAGTAGTTTTGTTTATTCGATTCTTTTGGTTGAAAATAGTATTAAAACTGCAATTGAACCCATTCTCCTAAATCTAATACTAATCATGTTATCAAGGAGATTAACAACCTAGAAAAGTAGCATTAAGTGATTTAAGTGTATGTACAAAGCAGCCAATAAATAAAGATAGTAATGATTTACTAAGTTACAAATTGTTAATTAGTCTAATTTTGAGGGGCAAAGCTTGGGTCCAAACCCATCTTGAGTCTCTTGAGTCTTGACCATCTTGACAAGTCCAGTGCACAAGCACTAGACCCAAGCCAAGTCCAACTTTGAAGAGTGAATTACCTTGAATTAGTTCATTTTATCAAACTTAGAAGTCTCGATTCCCTTGAAGCAGCTAATAAAAACTTTAGGCATATGTAAAAATTAGTATTATGGAGCAGTTAGAGCAAAAAGCTGGCTCCCTCATCTCTTGTCAATTGCATATGCAATAGATCATGGAGAGAATCACTGAATTATTCAACAAGCTCAGCATGTCTCCATCACACAACGGAAGAGAGAACTTGCAAGCTCATACAAGGGCCAACCATGAAAGTCACCGTGTCAATGACAATCGAAGGTCATAAAATACCGGAAATGATTGCAAGTTTGTGTGACTACAAAGTAGTAAAAACGTCTGAAAAGTATGATTATAAAACAAATGAAAATTAACGGATGGTCTAAAGGTATTGGTTTAAAAAATATTTTTAAAAACTTCTTATAGATAAAGAAAAAAACAACTAATTTTTTTAACACACTTATATTTTCTATAAAAGTGATATCAAAATTTTATTAAAATTGTCCATTAACAAATACCCTAAGGACACCCATTAACCCAAAACATAAGTACAAAGTTCCAAGTTCCAACCTCTGTAACAACATTCACCTAGGAAAGGTAAATAAATGTTATTGCAAAATAAATAAGTAAAAAAAGCTTGAGGAACACGGGAAAAGAGAGCATATCAAATTCAAAGAGATGAAATTTAAGAAATACTAATAGAGAAAGTGAGAAACACAATGGGGTGGAAGAATTACAAAGACCCTTGTGGACAAGGGTGTTTTCTAGGGGAGAAACTTATGAATGTAGTTTATTTTAATTAGTATTGAATAAATAACGATAAAGGATATATTGTGTTTGAAAGCTCGAATATGTGTGAAAACACAAGAGCTGTTTAGACTCCCAAATTAAAATTACGACTCGGTTGATTTTACTTTAACTTAAACTAAGTGTAGAATAGAGTAAATGCGAGCGAACAAACACTAAAACTACTCTAAGCCATATTCATCAAATATCAACAATAAAATGAAAGCTAAAAGAGTAGGAAAGAAAGATGCAAACACAAGATAACACCGAAACGTGTTATCGAAGACCCTCCAAGCGGTAAATCGATCCACTAGAGAATAAGTTGAAGTACACGAATAACAAAAGACCCTCCAACTCTAGTCTACCCCATGTACTTGAGCCCTCCAAGCTCCTGCTACCAACTGACTTGACGAAGCCTTGTCTTCTCTAGCTCTCTGGATCACGCAATTCAGCCCGATTGCATCCACCAAACAAATGGCTTCTTCCAATGCTTCCTAGCAGCACCAAAACCTCACTTTACACTCAGAATGGGTGTGGTAAGTGTTTGGGCTATCAACCTCTCAAGGATTTGGATATGGAGAGGTAGGAGTTGAGGAAAACTACAAAAGATTGTGTAGAGGATTGTGAGTATAACAATCTCTAACTCTCAAGGGTTATGTCTAGGGTTTTCTCTCTGAAAGCACTCCTTCCAATATGTGGGTAATGTGGGTATATATAGTGTGAGTGAAGACATGGTGTAGCAGATTTGCCAAAATAGCAAAACAGAATGTTTCGCGGGTATCTCGCTGGAAGGCCTTACCCGTGAAATACTCGCGAAAACCAACTGTCATGACTCTTCGCATTCCAGTCATGTGCTCTGCATGTGGCTCACTTCGCAGGAAGGCTTCTCGTGAAACTTCTCTCGAAATCCACACTTTCTTCAATAGACGCTTGAGTCTTCACACTCTCTCTCACACACAACCCATACAATAAAATCCCACATAAAATACAGGGTACATATGATTGAACAAAAATACAATCAAATTTGGCACGGAATTAAAACCAACACAAATTAGTTGTAAATAACAACTTTACAGTGTTAATTCAAATAAAATAATTTTGGGTTTCAATTGCGTTAGATTTTTATCAAATTGACCTTCTTGGTGATGGATGGGTTAAAGAAGGCATAAGTGTGCGTAGTTCAGTTGGCTCGGTTTTTTTCCAAATTTATCACCAAACCGATAAGGATCGGTTTTTTCATAATTAGAACTGATGCATACCGCTTAGGGTCAGTTTTTCAACCTATAGTAGTGCGGTTTTTTGCGGTCGATTTAATCGGTTTGATCGGTTTGAAACATTAAAAGAATTGTTTGTTTGTTTTTATAAAAAAATTGGACTTTCAAGCTCAATACACAACACGTTCAAAACTATATCTCTATCAATCACTAAAAGATTAAGCCCAATACACAACACGTTCAAAACTAATACTTAAAGACTAAAGTGGGAGCGGGTAACTATGGTTATAAAATTACTCTATTAAAAACTAAAAAGTCCAAACACAAAAAAAATTATTGGCATAAATGTTATTAAAATTTTAGTTGGCAGACAACTAGACATGAAACATGATGGAGGTGGGACTTAAAGTAACAATGTAACACTCCAAACTAAATATAACATTAAAAGACATGATGTAACAGTACAAATAAACAAGTGCGCCGATCATCCATTTCATCCATAGTATAAACTTAGTTTGGAACCACAGAGAGAGAGAGAAAGAGAGCTTTAAGGCCGAGAGGTGAGAGAGGAGAGGGGGTTACCGGTGGTTTGCCACAGATTGGGCTGAGTGACTAGCGGCAACTGCTTGACTAGTGAATGGTGAGGCGTCTGCTGATGAGACTTGAGAGGGTAGACTGCAAAGGCCAACTGAGCCAAGAGGCGAGAGAGAGAGAGAGAGAGAGAGAGAGTTAAAGTTGTATATGAGAGAATAGAATGAAATTTATACAATGGTAGAAATCAAAAAACCTAGCATAAAACGGCACCCTTTTTTTTTTTTTTTTAAATAACACTCAATACGATGATGTTTTAAAAAAAAATCCTAGTAAAACGACACCATCTCTAATCCTTTTAAATTATTATGCAAGTATCGGTTCGGTTTGGCTCTATCTCAATTTCGGACTTCTGCTCCGGTGACTACACCGCACCGGCATCGAAAATCCCTTCGCGCTCCACTCGCCAGCATAGTCTCAGTCGGTCGATTGCAGTGGCAGTATGGGATGATAGGCACCGGTTGGTTGAGTCGGTGACGATAAGCTTCTGGTCACCCCTAGGCATAACTTGATTACAAATCCTCTGTACTACATTTTGTGTTCCACTTTCTTTCTTTTTTTGAGAATTTTGTGTTCCACTTTATGTTCCACCAATCACAAATTGTCATTTGTTTATTTTTTTCCATTTTAAACTTTGGCTATTTTATAAGGAAAATTAAGCAAATGCATAACAAGTTGTAATTAGTGGAACATAAAGTGGAATACAAAAAATGATACAGAGGATTTGTACTAAGTGTAACCCACCTATCCTTTTTCTTCCCAAGTTAAACCAATAATTAACTTCATAGGTTTATAACAAGTATAAAAATGAAATAGAACCCACATAGGTTTATATTTCATTTTTATTATATTTTTTAATTTCAAATATATTGAAGAAGTTTATCTTTTTAGAACATTAAGAGGAAAAGACTCGGTATCAATTAGTAATGAAGTTTAGGGTAGTGATATTTATACCCCTCAATTTTGGGTAGTGACTAAGGGTTAAGTTTATCTTCTTGGGCTTCTAATGAAGTGGTCTTAGCTAGACACAAACGTAATGAAATGCCTATTGGCCTAACGAGAGATAATTTAATTAAAATTACTTTGAAGTTCTCCAATCGGGATTACTAAATGCCAAAAAATATAAAATTATACATCTCATTTTGTATTTTGATAACCATTACCATTTGCTTAGGCATTCTTCAAGTCATCGTCAAGCACCTCATTGAAGAGGTCATCAAATCTCAAGAGAAGTACCAAGTAATATCAGGTATTATAACCAAAAAAAAAAAAAAAATCATTTAATAATTTTTCTAAATATAAAAAAAGATATCATTTAATAAATACTGAGTAAATAAATTTCCCAAAAGAAGAGAAAGAGAGTGAGAGAAGGTCAAATACATTGCCCTTTAACTTATCCAAAAAAAAAAAGTACGTTGCCCCTTACATTGCCACAACAAATTTGACTTATGTTTGCAACATATTTGCAACAGAAAAACATCCTCTTCCTGGCAACTACTCAAATCTCTTGCATTTAGAAATTAAAATGCCCAACAGATGTGACAACATTATTCTACCTCCTGCTAGCAGCTGACTTCTTTTCCAACTTTGGGAGGAAGACATCAGTAAGAACACTGTTCGACAGCAAAGAAGCCTTGAGCAATTTCACACCCTATCAATAAACCACATAAAGAAGTAGTTATAATATGCCGAAATTAGAAGTGGTATTTTGAACATGGTAGCATTTGAACACAATAAACATTTTAGTGCTTTTTATCAAGGTTTTAAAAACCGGACCAGAAAGACCGGACTGACCGGTTCAACCAAGAACCGGCCACTGATCCGGTTCGTTAAAACTGCCCATAACCGGCCAAAACTGGTAAAAACCGAGAACCGAGTGCCACCGGTTCATTGACATGTTCGGTTTTTAAAACCATGCTTTTTATTCCCCCTTCTCTTCTCTAAACGGCATTTGAACATATGAACAATGCTATTTGAATAGAGCAATGTTAGAGAAAAATTTTGACAAATTTTTTTAATAAAAAAAATTAAGATAATAAGTTGTGACTGAGGAATGAGGTAACATTACTTTCACATAATGCACAATTGATACAATTTCATTACATAGCAATCACAACCGTTTGTCAATAATTATGGGAAAAAAAATTATGATTTGAACTTCAAATTGAAAGTGGAAAAGGTACAAAGAATAAACGATACACGACATACCTCATCCATGCCCAAATGGACCACTTTCTCCTCAAGAGCTCCAATTTCCTTGACCAACTTGTTAAGCAAGGTGATACCGGAGATGATGGACATTGGTCTCACCTTCAGATCATCCATAACCATGTATGTAACCACACCTTTCACGTACCCTCCCTCACTGCTGGAGGAGTCATGATTGTTTGCCTCTGGTGGTTCTACAAAATTCAACTTTTGGTTCATACATAACCTACACGAAGGACAGATAGCATTGCTGTCAGCAGACACGTATGAATTACAGTTTTCATTTGTTGCTGAATAAGATTGTTGTGGTTGTCGACTCCTTAAGTAGTATGAATTAGAGTTTTTTTTTTTTTTTTTTATATATATAGGAGTATGACTTAGAGTTGTAGTTACTACTGGTACTATAGTTACTACTGGTACTACAACTATACAAGTTCCATGATGTTGATGATTCTACGTTTGGCAATAGTAGAGGACCACCATTGATGTGTACAATGGGCATGAGCAGAGTGGACTTGTTTTGGCCTGGCTGAAGGTAACTATCACTCAGATTTTCAATGCTCTCGTACAGGTTTTGCAAGCAGCCTACCATGCCTTGGCTTCTAAGCAGCCTAATGACAGTTCCAACAGGCAGACCAAGAATTGTAATAAGGAAATCAACAAATTCCTTGCCAGCTTCAGCGAAGATCACTCGGTGTTCCTTTTTGTCTATCAGAAGCTTCAGGCTTACCTTAGTGGCTGCCATGTCAATTTCGTATATTAACAGTGATTATGAAACTTTGAATGAACAAGTCTTTGACCTATATGGAATTCACTCTGGCTAGTGCCTCCTTTTAATACCCTTTTCAATGGCACTCATGATGAGTCATGATTCATGAACATTGGGGAATTGGTACGAAGAAATAAACATATGCTGCATGGAAGGGCCTCTTGACTTTCTAATTGGAAAGACCTTTCAGTTTTGGCCACAAATTAATGAAAGTTATGAGTAGTAATAACTAATAACATCAACCAATCGAAAAGCCAATTGGAGATGGTGCACAATCATTTCGGGATGTGTTTGAGTCCATGTCTTTATTGGGGTGCCGAGGAGTTCATGTTTCAAGAAATTCACATAATTAAATGCAATTCGTACCTCTTTGATCCTCATTGCAAACAGATATGTCCTCTTATGTGCCATACGTTGCTTGCCAGCTAAATGAGACCCATCGCCTGGCATGGAAGGTTATGTGATAGGGGGTGTAAAAACATTGCAATATCTCTCGCATAAATTATTGGGCCGTTTTGTGATAAGGAAATGAAAGATGTTTCACTTTTTTATCAGTTTATATGACATCAGTCTTAGTTTATACATAAAAATATATATATGGCATCCAAGGCTTTTTGGATTAAAGATACCTCTGATTAACTTGAAGATATTGGATTTGAGTGGTATAGTTTGTCCTTAGCATATAGGCCACTCGTTTTTGTCAAATACTTTCTTTCTTCGCAAGTTTTAAGATTCAGGGGGACAGTACTACCAAACAAGACATTAGGGTTCTAAGAATTGGGAAAGCTTTTCTCTTGAATTTGGGAATTGTAAACTAGCTTTGATGAAATACTACCCGTACAAACGTCCAACAATTTTCAGCTTGTCAAAGGCACACATCTTCTAAGAAGCCATCCAGCAAACGTTTTCTGATGCCTTGAACACATGACACAACATCGCCCAAGGAATTAAAGAAAAAGAACAATGAAGATTAACCAGCCAAAAAAAATTTTATCAATGTATCTATTCTGTCTGCTAAGGCCTTTGGATCGTTTCTAACAGTGATATACAAGAAAATTCAGATTAAGAGGCAGAGCTAATTAAGCAAGAAAATGAGTGTTACATGAAAATGAGGGTGTTATAGCACTGTACAACCAAGTGAGAAGAGCCAGAGAACGTTAAAAGCAGCCTCCTGCAAACATATGACAAATATCCAACATGAGAAAGGGGAAAAAGATAGAACAAAGTTTCTCTCCAAACTAGTTTGGAGAGAAACCCTACAAACTCATCATATATATTTACATTGAGTGTGAATTTTGAAAATCTAACCGTTAGATTGCATGTTCTTATTACATCCTTAATGCTTACAAAATTTCAAGAAAATCAAAGATCAATTGGTATATTATCAAATAAATGTTATAATTTCAAGTTTTTGTAATCTAAAGTTGTATATAAAAAATAAGTTAATTAATCAAATAGTAAATAATATCCGATTTGAGCGAAATTTGATATGCATATTAAGAACATAAAGAATATGAAATTCAACGGTTAGATTTTCAAAATTCACACTCAATGTAAATATATGATGAGTTTGTAGGGTTTCTCTCCAAACTAGTTTGGAGAGAAACTTTGTTCAAAAAAGATATTATGCATTCTTTTTACAAGTGAAAAATGCTCATGAAGTTGCCCATCTAAAAAAAACAATCTGAGACACCCCACCCCCACCCACCAAAAAAAAAAAAGGACAAACAAAAACAAGAACTGGTAAGGATACATAAAGATATTCTTGTCAAATAACTGCATGCTCAACTTCCTTAAGTTATTTTGGCAAACAGCCGACTTGGTAGAAATTTTTTATTCTACCAATCCACCCACTATAGAACAGTTGAACAAAACTAAGCTAATTGGTCATTTTATGCCAAATATTCAAGTCCTAATTTTTGCATTTCTAGTAACAGTCATATTATTCTCTGTTATTGAGCTCCATTTGGACGATGATATATATGCCCAAAAGTGCTCCAAGTATGGGATACTTTTCATCAAGTGAATTTTAACTTTCCTTCCTTTTGCCTCATTTACCCAAGGATACAAAAGGATATCTCTGAAGCCATGCTTGTATGAATTTACCAAGCTTTGTGCAGGGTTTTCTGGCTATTATCTTTGCAAGCATGACCATTAAACAGAACTAGCCAAGGACATTAATTATGACCCTTTAAAAGGCCAGTTGAAGAGTATATCACAAAGACAACAACAAACAAGCCTTATTCCCAAAAATTTTGGGGTTGGCTATGGCTCCCCAACAGGTTAGTCAGACCCAACAACTAATGTATATTCTCTTAATTATATATGATTTGCTGTTCTTAGCAAATTAAAAGACATCTTGCTACCGTTAATTTCGCAGGGTTGTTAGCTAATTAGTGATCTAAGCAGAATAATCTCCAAGAGAAGTCACTTCCCCTATTCCCATCAAAAATATGCACCATAGTCTGTTCTGGTAACTGGAAGAAATGTAGATGATGCTTGACACAAAGTACATTACCTCACTGGGCTTTTTTCAGGAGAATCTCATCTTGATGCCTGAGAAAGTTGCAGTGCAATTAAGCAAACCAAACAAATAAAAAAAGCTTTAAGCCATTGGATTGCAGAATCTCTTCAAATTTTCACTACAACAACCTCAACAATGCAAGAAACTCTATTGGCTCTTCATCTTCTTTAACAATCTGTTCACAAAATATGCAACATTCAAATTAGATGACCTATTAGACAGAATGCCTTCTACTCGCTTCCAAAGCACACATCATAGAGAAATATAAGAGCAAAGAATGGACAAAATTTGTTATATTTAAAGCATTTGTTTTCCAGTAAGTTGGACCAGAAATGTGATATGGGTGAAAATGTTATGTAATTAAATGTTAGAAACTTAGAATGCAAAAACGGAACCACCAGTTACAAGAAAACTTCGTCAAAGGAAAAACCAGTGACAAATAGCCCCAGTTTTATCACCAGTTACGAGCAAACTCAAGAAAAATGAAAACCCCTTACAAGTACCACCTGTTCCACTTAAACTGAAAACAAACTAAAGTTGATAACCCATCCTTTTTAGTGGTAAGTTATGCACACAATGGGTCATGAATCCATGACCTCACCCTCCACCTAGAACTTATAAGCAGGAGATGCCAATTGAGCTATAGCTCATAGGCAACCCATCCTTCTACAGCCCCAATACCCATGGACCCTAAGGATGCTCAAGTACTTGAATAAAAGCAGCCATTCTCATTTCAACATTTTACTTTCCTGTCAAAGGCACATATACAAGCACCAAAATAGAACACTGCTGAGAACTGAGAACATAACACCTTTCAACTGACTTTGAAAGGTATTTCACTATTGATAACAAGAACATCCACTATTAGATGCAAAAAAAAAGAGAACATGGGATGACAAGGCCATAGATACCTTGATAATAAGATACAATAGCTTACATCCAGACCATGATTTAAAGCATCATTTGCTCAAACCATATTTATGCTGCAACTGGATAGAAAAAAACACCAAAATACAGGCATTTAGTTACCTTTAAGACATTCACAATCGCATGTTCTACCCCTTTTCTGAGGCCAACATGAGGGAGCATTTTAAGAGGAACTATACCCTACACTCTAAGATATACCACTGTCTGCATATGTGTTATGTAGCCCAATTAAAAAGTGACTTGGGTCCAAAAGTATCCTGTAAATCAGATATTGCTTCTCCAAGATTAAGCTTATCAGGGTTTGAGCCCCAGTAGGCCTGAACCCTGGAAGCTTTCCCCATACACCAATCACAATAGCTTTTACCCGTGAAGCAAATAACAGTCCATAGAATTGGAAGAGTGATTTTCAGTCACAAATTTATTGTTATTAATAATAAATCTCATTTAACTCGCATGAAGTGCCATTTTGAGGCCTTGGTTCTCTAATGGCATTTCAAAAACACTGACCTTGAGACTTCAAATTAAGATTTCCTTAAAAGCTCAAAACACATTACTCTACATATTTTTGTTTCAAATATATTAACTTTTCATATGACTCAAGCTAAATTACAAAAGTTGTAAAAACAAAGTTGATGGTGCATCCACTTTTATAACAAACAAACTAAATCAAGAAGACAAAAACATCTGACTAATATCGTAGCCATTTAGATAATTCTAAAACTTATACACAATTATAATATTAATAATAATAATATATCACACAGTAAATAGAGATACATACCTCGACAGCAGTGTCTTTTGGAAGACCCATTTGGGTAAGAGCATCACAGGCAACTTGATTCCAGTCAAGCTCTTTTAGATCATCTAACTCTCTTTCACTATCTAATCGAATTTGGATTTCATCAGGATCAAAAGACCTTCCTACCCAAAAATATAATATTCTTTTCTCATTTTTGCCTAAACCTGGAGAGTAAATAGCGAAAGCATCTTTAGAATTCATGTCACCTGCACCAAATGTTGCAATCTTTTCTAATCTGGGCCACCGACATACTAAAGGTTTCATAAGATTACTGAATGCCGAGTCACTTTCCACCATCCCATTTGAGACAGCAGAGCGTAGGCCTTGTCCCAAAGGATGCATTCTCCACAACCCAGTTAAATCTCCCTCCCTAATTTTAACTGCATCCTTGGACTCTAAGATATCTCCTATACTATCCGGTTCACATGGGGAAGAATTATTGTTGTGTATCCAAATACCATCATCTTGACCAGAAAGATGACTTGAGGGAGTATATGCCACCCTCATATTGTCAGCCATCAATGGCAATTTTAGAGACTTTGATAAGCTACCCCTGCGCTCTGCAAGGGAAGGTGAAAACATTTTAGATGGGGAAGAAGTTGATTTGGAACATGGCTGTGAAGAAGAATTAACACCAACAATTTCTGGACTATTAGAAGTTTTGGACAAGAGAGACAAATTAGAAAAGTTAGACAAAGTAGAAGATACTGGAAGAGAACATGAAGCTGCAGAAGGAGAATCTAGAGAGGATTCTGAAAAATACTTTGAACTAGTGCTTGAATCAGAAGAGACAGAATCTGGAGAGAGATAAGGAGGTGAAGAAGAAGATGATGATGATGACGTCAATGATGACAAAGATGATGAAGGTGATGATAAATTTGTAGATGAATGTCCTATCATCCTAGATTCTGAGTAGACCCTGGAGAGGGATATTTTGGGAGCAGACACAAACTCCTTCATATCGCCAGATGCAAACTTGCGCCTCAGAGCACTCCAACTGTTTTCTCTAGCAGGAAGGTGGGTTTCATGTTCATTCTCAGATGATGCAAACGGAGGCACAAAACCCCCCATAATAGCTTTTTTGAAAATCTCGTAATCAACATTATATGAGTCCACTTTCCGGTCACCTATGCTAACCTTGACTGTAGATTCCCCAACCTCTACACCATTGCTGGGTTTATCCATCAAGGGTAAGAGGTGTGAAAATGCATCCCAGAAATGAGCTGGTTCTTCGCCTTCCTTGATCATCCTCACTGGCCCTTGCACTCTCTCATACCGGACAATCTGACAAACAGCACTTCTTGCATCCTTTTCCATGATGGCCTCACAGTTCTTGCCAATCCAAACATATATCGCAGATGGTAGATGAACAATAAATGCACCCCTAGAATCCAGAGCAGATGGAGAAGGGTCATTCAAGATTTTCGGGACAAGATGCAAAGGATCATATGGCGAGTGTGGGGCAATTATATACATCCTCAATAAAGAACTCGGGCTAAGAGGAAATGCATGAACCCTCTTTTGGCACTGTAACAACTGGCAAGCAAAACCCATATTTGGATCAGCAATGCCCCTCGCTGCCTTGACATACTGAAAAGCATCCTCAAAGCTCTGCCCTTCTCTCCACATAAGATACGCAATCACCAAGGATGTAGACCTAGAAACACCTTGGCAACAATGAACAAATACCTTTCCACGCTGCTCTCTAACATCTTCAAAGTAGTCAAAAACATCATACAAAATACTAGTTATATCCTCAGACGGACTATCCTGCAACCACAAAGTTCTGTACACAAAATCAGCTTTGAAATACTCAGGACAAACAAAACCTACACAATTCAAAACATGAGTAATCCCATTCTGTTTTAGTATATTCCTATCTTTTGCAACCGCATCTCCACCAAGATATATATGTTCGGCCACCTTCGAGCACTCCTTATCAAAGAAAGCAATCTTATCCCTCTTCACAAGCCCACCATTCTTATCCGGGTTTCTCTGAATTGACGATAAATCAAGCTTCAATCTCTCCCCATTCCCTCTCCCACTTGGAGTAGGTGGTCCCGGCCACTCACCAATATCATCCGACCCCGCCTTCGGCCACTCATCCAAGCTCCGGCGAGCAATAGCCAATGGCTGTAAGGGTGGTAAACAAGACCGAGCCTTAGAATTATGTTGTGACCGCGGGGTTAACGGGGCAGGAAACCTACGATTTTGCCCATTACTGTTTCCTACATTCCCATTAGGATCCCCACATTCTTTTTCTTTGGAATCCGGATTTTGAGAGGGGAGACGGGAAGAGGACCACGAAGCTGACCGCATAAACATTCTCCGGTTACCGGCCAATTGGCATGGAACCCGAGAATTACTCGTGGCATCCTCTTTACCCACCATACCCAGTTAACCCACTTGAAAATTTTCCTATCCCAAACTCAAGAAACTGAAAGCAAACTCAGAAATCTGGAATTAAACCCTAATACTTAAAAACCAAATCCTCAGTAAGTGAAGCATGGTGGAGTGGTTAACACTTAACCCAAAATGCCAGGAACTAAACCCATATCAGATCAAGCATAAGAAGCAAACTGTGACAGAGAAAGCAACAAAAAAATAAAAAAAACGATAGTATATTAATACTTAAGCAACAAAATAGTAAAAATACTACCAATTAAGCAGATGAAACTAAAAAAATTAACAGCAAATCAAGGATTAGGCACTGTAAAACAAAAAGTTGAGCAAATCTAGAAGGAAAATCAGCAATAAGTGAAGAACCTAGTTCGAATCTTGAAACGAAAATGGTTTCACGCAAAATAAGATAAGATACAAAAAAATTAATATAAATTCATGGAAACAAAAGAACCATGGTGTAAATTTCTAGGGTTTTGTTTTTCCTGTGATTTGAGAAAGAGAGAGAGAAAGAAAGAGGTTAGATTTGTGACTTACAGAGTGAGATATGTAGAGGGAGCCATGAGAGTAGGGAGAGAAAGGAAGTTTTTAGAGAGAGAGAGAAAAGTGAGAGGGAAAAGGACTTTTTTAGTATAGGCGCAAATTGAACCCAAATCTCTTATTTAACTATCAAAGATTTTACGTGTTGAACAAAATATAAATTTATCCTAATAGTTCAATTAAATTTAAAAGATAAAATTGATTAATATTTTACATTCTATTCATTTAAATTATAGGAAAAGTTTTGATAAACGGGGCAAAGAAATATCAATTTGCATAGAGTGTATAGGTGGTGGAGGTGTGATATTTTTCGTGCTTAGTTATTTCAATCATCCTTTGAATTTGGACACATTTTTAGGTAAAGGTGGTGATAAGTTTGCAATTTCCACGTAAACAAAGCCATGAATATATAAACTCACTAGTCATATTCCAAATAACACGACCAGTTTATCAATTTTTTGTCCAACAATCTCGTATGTATGAAAATTGGCTTATAATTATTTGATGATATCAAATGAATAAACATGTCAGACCATTTGGGATGCCAAAGTTGAGCATATAGGGTTGAGAATGGAATGGAAGTTATCCTATCATTTCTAAGCACTGAACAGAGTTAAGACTCTTTGACTACAATTTTTTTTTTTTCCTTATTTTTGTGACCAATATAGGAGCTCCAAAGTCCAAACTGCATTAAGGTGCTTAACAAAGAGATCAGTGAAGTTTCAGATTGCATTGTAATGGTTCGGTAAGAGATGACTAAACCGTTCAGACTTGTTGGATCGTAACCTTTATATTGTTTAACCTTTTCTTTTAGGCAAATCAAAACTCAGAAAAGAAAAAGAAGAAAGACAGAAAAACATATGATGAATTTCTATTTGATTAAATCTAGCTACAGATGTAGTTATGTGAACTGTCGTAAAAGCAAAACAAGAGAATTCATCTACTTCAAATGGTCAGCCAAATAGGCAAAAAATGATTCCGGCTTCACCTCATTCAACCTCACCTCTCCCTCTACCTAAGCTAATATACTGTGAAAATTGAGTATTAAAGAAAAAAAATAGAGACATACAAGCCCCTTTCAATTCAATGCCTACAAATTATGGCAAAAAAATATTTACCTGTGGATCAGCAAAGCTCCAACAGGCAAACACACTCAATATGAGGAGTGTGCGGGAACATGTCTACTGCTTGTAGGCTCTTTAGCTTGTAACAACCTTCTAAATTTTTATCTATCTGCACAAGAATTTCAAAAATCATGACTGGGAATCAAAGAAAAGAGAGTGGTAAAATAGTAGACATACCACGCCATGACAAAGATAATCAAGGTCACGTGCACATGTGGCAGGATTACAGGATACATAAACTATCCGTGGTGCCTTAAGCTTTAGCAGGAATTTAATCAACTTCATGTGCATGCCTGGACGGTTTGGATCTGCGTGATTGAATACATTAAAACAAATTGAGACAATACTGTGAATACTCGTTAAAAACGATGATGGCAAAGAACACAAGAAACATCTTTTGGCACGTAATAGATAATAAGAAACATCTTTAACGATAAATAATTTCCCACTAGAAAATGGAAGAAAAAACTACTGGTTATCAATACATCTTTAATGCTTTGGAAACTTCAGAAACAAAATTTTATATGGTCCAATATTCACCAACACAACAGGTTTTCAGAACACCTTGGATCTAAATAATGCCAAAGGAGGTGAAGCTACATAAAATAAGGCAACAACCAAACCTGATATGACGACGTCAGGCTTAGGAAAATTGTTGCCAAAACTTTCATCAATTTTATTAAGATCTCCTTGGACAAATGTGGCATTGTAGATATTATTCAGCTTAGCATTCAAGCAAGCATCTGCAATGGCTTGAGCAACAACTTCATATCCGTAAACTTGTCTGGCCCTAACAAATTGAATCAAAAGTCAATTTGAGTACGGTTCATAATACTTCAAATGCAATGAAAAAAAAAAAAAAAAAAAAAAGAGAGAGATTTACTTTCTGGCAAGTGTCAGACCAATGGTGCCCGTTCCACAAAACAGGTCAAGAACAATTTCTGATCCATCTCCTCTGAGACCAGCACATTCTTCAATGAGTTTGTACAAAACCTCTGCCTGAAAGTTGAGAATTTTGCTTCTAATTGTGGATTATACAAAAAGCAAACTAGGAAACCTAAGTAAGAATCTAATCATATGAAAGCAAGCATGAGTTGGTAGTGCATCAAATTAAGTTGCATAGCATACCTGATGAGTATTTGTCTGAAAGAAAGAGTTGGCTGATATTTGAAATGTAAGACCCCTTAATATCTCTGTGATGGCAGATTTCCCATACAAAGTGTATTCCTCCTCTCCAACCGATGTGTTACCAATGGAGCTATTTACATTATTCATGACACTTACCTATTAATCATTATAAAAAAAAAATAAATAAATAAATAAAAAAAAACAGTAATAATAAATAAAAAAATTAAAAAAGGAGATAAATGAAGCATGAATTGATAAGATAAATTAATTCAATAGGAAAGGGCAGTTCAGTGTTCAATCCTATTTCGTATGTTTGAATTCCATACTAACCCTAAAATAACCTTTTTAGATGGAAGTTAATACTTTTTTTTTTTTTAATAAGTAATAAAAATATATTAAAAAGAAAAAGGGCGTCACCTCAGTATACAGGAAGTATACATCAGGGACAAAAACAAATCATGTGCATAGAGTACAAAAGTCCATGAAACCATGGAAGTTCATGCTTGTTAATGGATGTATAATATGTAAGAGCAGTTGTGAATCAGTAGAGCATCTATTATTACAGTTTCCAATAGCTAGAGAGCTGTGGTCTTTTGCCCTTACAGCTTTTGGGGTAACTTGGGCAATTCCAAGCCAGATGAATGATCTGTTGACTGTTTGGAGAGGGTGCTTATATGCCACTGAAACAGGTTTGTAAATCAAGCTACTCCATATTGCATCATGTGGACCTTACGGAGAGAGAAATCACCAGACTTTTGAGAACAAAGAGCATTCTATGCAAGATATTAAGAATAGTGAGATCTTTGTTTGAATATTGTATTTTGATTTTGGGGGGTCGTGAAGTTCCTTTGTTATATTTTGGACCTAATTAGTGTCCGTTTTTAATTCTTTAAGGGTGCTTACATTTGAGCATCCTGTCTTTCTAATGAATTATTTTCTTACTTATATAAAATAAAATAAAAACCAAATAAATTCAATGATATCGTGCACTGAAAATGAGAAAATATAAATCAAATTAATCAAACAGGGCCCTGCCACCCTAAAAGAAAAACGGGACAATTATGGCTAAGGAATCAGAATTGAACGGATCAACCAACTAAACTGCTTGGATTGGTTGTACCAGTCTTTGGTCATCAACTGATTTTCAATGGTTTGATTTGGGAGTGACTCAAACTAATCCAATCCTACACACATATCTATGTATGAATTTATGAATTTCAATAATTTAAACTCAAGGATTTTAAGTACGCCAGAAGCTTGCTTGATGCAAAAGTAAAACACAGGAGTTATATTTGAGTAAATGATGGAGAAATATGTCATACAAACCACTTCAGGAATGGATGAAATCTTCTCAACCAAGGGCTTCAGCAGTTCTGGCTTGTAAGACGAGGTCACAAAATTAACCATAAGTTCTGGCAGACCAGTCTTTACATCCCTAGGACATAAACAATATATAAATATAACTATTTAATTCAAATTGAGAACAAGGTTTACAATGATAATCTAAAAAACATGAACATACCAAGAACAAGATCTGCAGCAAGCATTGTATGATTGAAAAATTACTCAAAAGTATAGTTGTCAAATCTTGAATCATATCAAGAATCAATTTTTTTTTTTTTTTTTGGTATCTTGTATCATAAGATACACAAACATTTCAAAAATTAATAAAATGCTATAATTTTATATGATAAACACCCTGAAAATTAATAAAATACTAAAATTTCATAAAACAATTATATCAATATAAATAAATTAAAGCATTCATGCTCATTCACCTCTTACTCATTATTTTTAGTATCTTTTATATTATTTTTTGTATCTTCAAATTGGATTCCATTACCCTTTTTTGGTCAATTATGATAATTGATTGAAAGAAAATCTAGAATATTTTCAGTTTTAATCATCTTTTCTTTTTTTTCTTTTTGGTGTGTGTGCGCGCGCGTATGTATCTAACAACATAAGCACTTTGAGAAATAGTGCTATAGCCTAGATGTCTCTCATTCAAATGATGATAAAATCATAATACTAATGATGATTGTTTTCCTCGTTTTCAATTTTTATGTATTTATATTTTTCATTTTTTTTTTACTCTTTATACCATGTATGACATGGTCTTGTATGAAATCTTCTATTTTGTATTTCTCAATCATTTATATTTGTTAATTATATAGTATTCAAAGGTCGTAATATTGCACAAAACTCTCACTTTTTGTAGGGCCTATGAGAGGTGACTAGTAGGCCGCCTTACCTCTAATTTTTTTTTTGGACAGATTGATTCTCATATTCAAACCCAAAGCCTATTGCTTTTAATGGAAGGAACTTGCCATCGCACTAAGGCCTGACCAGAGACTCGATCTAGTGAAATTTCTAGGTTTGACTAGCCTAAAAAACATATCACCTAACACAAAGCAACTAAAGTTATGTCAAAAAGAACAAAGTTAGCAAGCATATCAAGATGGCACCCATTGGGATGTTACGTACTCCCCCCCAAAAGAGATTTGGTACTCAAAATCACACTTGTTTTCCTCAAATTCAACTCAGTCCAACATAAAAAATCTCCAAATCTGAGATCATTACCTACCAAAAACATAAAGATCTCCAGAACATTGTTAGAATCAGCCTAAGATCCAAGCCTAGACTTCACTCAAAACCTACTGCTCTGATATCATTCTGTCACAAAACAAGACTTAATCTGGTGAAATCTCTAGGTCTGACTAGCCTAAAAAACATCACTCACGCAGAGCAACAAAACATACATCACATCCTCAAATTTGGTAAGCATATCCTCCAGCACCCATTGGGGTGTTGCAATGCTAATGCCCCAATTAAATTAGCTTTATTATGAGGAAAAAAAAAATTTAAGAGCTTATAAAAAAAATTAAGAACAAAAAACAAAAAAATGTGAATACAAATAATGTAAACTAAGCATGACAAGTGCATTGCCTGAAACATTACATATCAAAATTACTTATCATAGTGTAAGATGCGTATGTTGTATCGTGCGATACACTAAGATTTATGATAGACTTATAAGATACATATCAAATTGGTAACAAATGTGAATCACATAATTTATTGTAAGACATAATGTAAACCAAGAATGACAAGTGCATTGCCTGAAACAATACATATCAAAATTACATATCATACCTTAAGATACATATGTTGTATCATGTGATACACTAAGATTTATGATACACTTATAAGATACATGTCAAATTGGTAAAAAATGCGAATCACATAATGTGTTGTAAGATACTAACAAGTAATAACTATGACTCAAATCATGAAAACTGAAATTAAAATAAAAAAAAAAAAAAAAAACTAATGGTACACTTACATCTATTATTTTGATCAAACATTCAACAACCTCAACATTGAACAACAGGAATTTGATAATAGAGTGTGAAATCCAAAACAAGCACAGGTAACTTCATAAGTAATACTAAAATTACAAACTCTTTGTTTGCCAATTGATCAAGAAAACATTTTAAATTGGTAGTTGACCAATAAGTCCTTGAAAAGAATTCAATGTCTGATCATACTCCAAATAATTGGTTTCAACCATTTATTATTCATATCTGCAAAGAACTATAGACTGACTGCATGTATCTGAGTTCTGAAGCTTTTTTGCTTCTGTTCACTGTACTCCCCAACACAACCAAAATTTTACCATTATTGTCGAAGAGAGTTCCTAAGTTGAAAGTTAATGTATATTTGCATATGAATTACAGCAAGCTAAAATATGGGTAAAAAAGAAAAACCTAATTATATGAGATTTAACAGAATGCACTGTACCTTCCAGTTCTTAGCATTAGATGCTTAAGAAATCCAGCATGAGAGTGAACATTGTAAGCAGAAATACCCAGTTGTGGATCTCTCCAACAATCTTGGATAGCTGCAAGAACCTATATATCAGAAATGCAAGTCAAAGAGGCCAGAAAGAACAAAATATTTCTGACATGGTAATAAACTAATTTGTCAAAGAATTAAGTATGCTGCCAATATCAAGTCAAAACAAATATAAAGGTGTAAGTTTCTAGCTAAAAACAAGTACAAGAAGAAGACAATTGCGTAGGAAGTAAAGAAAACCCAAAATTGATATGAGCAACAAACTCAGTGACATTGAACAATTGACTTGAGAATTCTTACAAGTCACTTTTTTGTTCATTTTTTTTAAATAATTCTTACAAGGATGGTAGCTTGAGTGGATGGTAGCTGCAGGGAAGTTTTCTTTTTCAAATCTATTTGATTTTATTGCTCATTGTAATTTTAGATCGCCTGCATAACCTTCAGCTAGTATACTTCCTGTGTACTTGTTGATTCTTTTTGAATAAATATTATCACTTATCCAAAAAAAATCCTACTAACTTCCAAAGACCTTTTTTATAAATAAAAAAAAATCTTACAAGTGAGGAAGGGGTGATTCAAACCTTAATTCTCCTCATAAGGGCAACTAGGCAATGCCATTGAGCTACAAAGGCTCTTTGCCAATCCTACCAAGGACTTTAACCAAGTGAAATGCCTTAATCCACTGTCGAGCAGTGTTTGGGGGGTTAAGCTTACCACCTCCTAACAAGTAGATGTCATGGAATGTAGACTTCTCCAAATTTTATTAAGTAGACAACTCTAGAGGACAACTTAGATTACTCTAGTGATTTATCATCTATGTATAATAAACGTTGGGTGCCTTGCATCATAAGAATGGCATGCCAGTAATACAAAGCAAATTTACAAATGGGAAATCCTCAAATGTGATGATATGGGCAAGTTAATTTATTTGGAATATAAATCACATATCCAATTCAAAGTGTCTGCAGGAAGAGCATACAAGCCTCTAATATTACGGGGAACAAAAAAAAAAAAAAGATGAGATACCATATTGGCAGGTTCACTTTGCAGTAAGCACTTGTTGACATTTAGAACCTTATCAAAAAAGCCAGGAGCATGCAGTCCCAGGGCATAGCTCTCACTACCATCTTGTTTCTCTAATAATAATTCTTTAGGTAGCCATTCTTGAGTGCCAAATGAGAATTCCATCTGCAATAGCAGGAAAGTAGCATCTAAGATATTTTTAAAATTTTGAACCAATCTATTTATATACTTTTTTCAATATAATTCTTGTATTTTACCATTTTTTTTTTTTAGAATAAAACAAAGTCAGTTTCACTTAGTTCAACTAGTAAAATAACATCATATTAGAGAGAGAGAGATAAAAGTGAGAGGGAAAAGGACTTTGAGGCAAAACTGAGAGGAAGGCAAGGGTGATAGGACTTTTAGAGAGGAAGGAAGTTTTGAGAGAGAGAGAGAAAAGTGAGAGGGAAAAGGACTTTGAGGCAAAACTGAGAGGAAGGCAAGGGTGATAAGTATGGTTAAATTTCTTCTCCAAAAAAAAAAAAAAAAAAAACAATTTTTTTTTTCTCTGTGTTTATTTCTAAGTGAGAGTGAGAGTAAGAGTGAGGTTAGTGAGCTAGCTGATACAAAAATAAAATTTTCTTTCCTTTTTTAATACACACACTATTCATATCTAACTAATTTTAGCAGGTGATTTATTAGTATAATTATATTTTGTAAAACATCTTCTTCTTTTTAGGGCAAAATGCATTAATTACCCACGAGGTTTTGACTAATACGCGTCATTTATCATTCTAACTCTTTATTTTGACCGTTTGACTAATAAATGATAGTACAGCTAACTTATATGAAAGTCGGTCAAACTATTACAGCCAATACACACTAATTTTTTAACTGTTTGTCTGTGTTTAAAGGCCAAGTCAGTCAGTTTTTAATTGTCTTAAACATGGTTGGCATTAATCCAAACTTCAGTGATAATTCTTGTATTTTACCATTTTTTTTTTTAGAATATAACAAAGTCGGTTTCACTTAGTTCAACTAGTAAAATAACATCATATTAGGTTATAGTTAACTTAACTTATCATCGAATAAGAGTTCTGGGGTTTTAAGTTGTCTACACCCAAAACCAGTTAGTAACTAATATCTTGATTTAATGATAAAGAGCAATTATCATAAAGCGGATGACATAAGTTGGAATTCTATCATATCTATATAAATAAATAAAAATTAATTGCATTTATAAAAAGGATAGAGGAATATCGAATTTTTAAGTTAACTAGTTTGGAAGAAAGTTTTATGTTTATGTTTAAATAAATATGATCTATTTAAATTGGTACAATAAGATTTTCCAATAATATAAGGAACTTTTTTTTCTTTGATCATTTTGAGAGAGAGTAAATTACTAAGCTTTCAAGTTATTTACTATTGCTATTCTTTTTTCTTCCATGTTGAAAGAGATAAAGCGACTGCCAATACCAATAGAGGTGGGTGGAGATTTTAGACCCAATTAAAACTCTCCATTTTTGTCAATACTAGTGGATAGTAGAATCTTATAGACCAACTTTCTTCCAATTTGGGACAAATGTGAGGTTTTAGGACTGCTTAGTTTATACCTTTAGATAATTCTATTTTAAAAAGACATTTAGACCTAAGAGATAAAATAAAAGGTTTTGATTATTTAAAAAGAAAAAAAATTTGACACTCAAGACTAAAAATGTGATTGATCATGCATGTCAAGAAAACGACTTTCTGTCAGCATTGAATTATTTAGAAATCTTACCTAAGCACTATCATTAATTTTTGACTTAATAGTAAATGGTTCAAGAAATGTTGAATCATATGAGGGGGAAAAAACTAAAATAAAATGAATCCTTTTTATCAGCAATTCTGACTTTCAAAGAAGAAATTGGCATTACATAAACCAACCTTAAGCAAAATTCATGATCCTTTACAGTCTAGAAATTCACACTTTCATGAAAGCCAATGTAACCCAACTTTGCCGAAACTGATATTTGCTAAAATTGGATAAAGAAGACATGCCCTAGGTGTGAAATTGAGAATAAAAGAGCCAGAAAGAGTTCAATAAGGAAGATAGGGGATCACATCTCATCAATTGTATTACCATGACTCATCATCATAATATGTTGAATACAAAGACTTATGGGTCACCTTCACCGAAAAAATAATAATAATAATCACCATAATTCAGCAATGAGGTCCCTTTGGGATTCATTATGCATTAGGGCCCAGCATTTTCGTTAGGAATGCACTCAATTCAACTTTGAAAGTCTTTTTCAATACCCATAACTGTCAAGCAAGACAACAGTGCAGAAGGGGTAAGAAAAGATGGAGCCGTGGAGATTAGTTTTGTGTCATTATGAAACTTTTTATCTTCATGACTTTAGTTTGTGTGAAGTTGTTGTTATCCTCAAGCAAGTCCTACCTTGGACTTAGATTTCTAAAACTAGAAGGAGACCCTTGAACTTGGCATTACTCTAGGATTTGGCAATACCCAATATATGAGGGTTTGGTCAGCAAGTGTAAACTAGAAGTCTATGGAATTTAAGAGAAAATATAGCATAGAAATTGGACTATGAATATAACACATGTAAAGTATCAGTAATTTATTATTCATTGTCTATTTTTGGACCATGAATTCAGCGCACGTATACATCATATTCATCATCCTCTGACAATCTTACCTTAATTGTTTGAAAATTTGGCATGTAGATTTGAAAGTATCAACCTATGTTGTCATCGTTTCTAAAGGGCTCCCTAGCTTCCTTCAGAATATCTGACTCAAGCAATAAATGTATAACCTCTGGTATACAACATAAGAGGCTGTTTGGTTTTTGTGTTTCCATCACTTATAACTCTGTTTCCATCACCCATAACTCAAAAATGGTGAGACCCACGGCTGAAAAGTGTGTTTGGCATTGTTTCTAATTTTTGTTTCCATCATTCAATTCTCTGATTTTTGAGTAATGAGTTATGAAAACTAAAAACACATTTTAGGTGTTTTCAGTTTCCAAAACTCAATTTCCATAACATTTTCGTAATTAAACCCACGTACATGGGACCCATTGTCAGTGCAAAGTCACACTAGGCTCACCTTTTTCTTCTTCTTTCTTTTTCTTTCTTTCTTTCTTCTTCACAGACTCACTCCAACGGCCATTTTTTTCTTCTTCTTCATTCTTTTTCTTTCTTTTCTTCTTCACAGAAACACCAAATATACTTTATCAAAAAAAAAAAACACATGGTATCGATTTCTCAAACCCAGAAAATCAAACCCATAAACACGAGTTAAATCATACACACTAACACACAAACACAAACCCTTATCCTCCGTGGCTGCCACCCTCTCCCTCGCCGCCGCTGCTTCTCCAAAACCCACTTCCTCTCTTCCCCATAACCCAGCTTCATCCAACCGGCCTTTGGCGACTCATTGTGATCGGTCGGGACCACGAGGAAATCGGTGAGAGGGGCACCTGATTTGATGACCGACTCGACGGAGTCAAAGAAAGGCTCCACCAGAATGCGCTCGTGGCGGCGGGCGAGCGGGTTGGCCGAGTGGATATCGGAGTCGCACGTGACGCAGAGCGCCGCCGCGTCGGCCTTGCACGTGACGGATGCCGGAGCTTGCTCGCAGACCTCACCCATCCACACGCCGAAGCTTTGCTCTCTGCCTTGATTTTTTTGGAGCTAATAAGAGAGGAAGAGAATGGATGGGCGGAGAGGAAGAGAGAGTTGTGTTTGGGTATTGAAAATATCTAAGTGAGGAGTCAGGTATGAGACCCACAAAAAGGTTGAAATATTTGAGTGATGTGATCTGAAAAAATGTGCCAAACGAGTGGGTATAGGAAATTGAGGTATTTTAAGTGATGACTAATGAGTGATGAGTGATTGTTTTCAAAAAACCAAACAGCCCCTAAATGTCTCCCTTAGTGTCCGTTATAGAACATTTTTTAGATGGATTAAAATCTTCTATATTTGCTACACAAATGCACTGAGGCTCTTTCTCAATGAATATTTAACTTTCACAAATCTATAGTGTATATTTATTTGACATGAAAAAGAATCAGATCAGGCAATAGTTTCTACGAAACAACATTGCTGGAAATGACACAAAATGGAAATTATTGTAGGATGCTCAAAATCATCCCTGGGAGAATAAAAATCTATGAGAGTTCACAACTGTCTGCTCAGGAACTTGTAATTTTGAGATAATGATAAAATTGAAAATATTTATTTACTAACAAATTACAACACCACAAATTACAACACCACAAGTAAATTACAACACAAAATCACTAGTGCCAGATTTGATTGATCTCACAATCAATACTGATCTCAAATTCTTTTTTAAGTCTATTAACAAGTTACACACCTCCAATGGGTATCGTGTTGAACCCACAACCAGATTTTCCAACCATTCTTATGGGAAACAAAGTGCTATTTGAGCTGGAGCTCGTTGGATGCAGCCTGAAACAAGTCCAATCACCTAATCTCACAATTTAAGAATCATTGCTCATAGCATGACCCTGCACCAGTTGGAGGGCGCCGGGCATATTTATTTGTGACTGGAGCAGCTTGAACCCCACGCCTATTCAAGAGACATCTGAAGTATTGCAACCGGGGTAATGCAGTCAAGGTAATATTTCCTGTGGATATGGCATCCCTTCTGCTCCACATGCGCTCTATAGGAAACAAAGTGACCAATGGCATTCTTAAGAGCCAATAATAGCCCCCCAAAAAAGTAAAACAAACCCGGGGGGGGCGCGGGGGGGAATTGCATCTCTTACTTAAGACAATCATTATGAGCTTCCAATATATTGCAAAAGCTAAAAACAAGTGGAGAATCAATACAAATGAAAACATTGGATGAACTTGCTCACTCGTTAAGACATTTTTGCAAAACTCAAAACAATTGTTAGTGTTGGTGTATGCATGCATCTTAGACACCAACAGTGGAGTTGCTAATCGAATTGGTTCATATTTTTCGACTACCACATTAGTCACTACTAATTAGATTCTAACCCCCCCAAAAAAAAAAATTTTGAAAAATCACTACCAGGTTCCTACTGAGAAAAACTTGAGGAAAAGGAAAAGAACAAGAACAAGCTTGGACCACTCGGTTTCAGGGAGGTGACTGCTCAATATAACTGGTATTTGTCACTTCATGTCCTAAAAATAATATAGTACAAGATATATTCATTTTTTAACCCAGGAAAATCAGTATATACCACTGAAAGAGATTATTTTATTTCTTTAGGAAGTCCAAAACACCCCAAGAAATCACTAGTTCATTTTGTGAAAGCCTGTGTCTCCAAGTTCCTCAAGATTGTTCTAAGGTCACTAATAAGAAGAAACATAAAAAAAGATCTAAAAGGCACGCACGATTCTCCACCAGTTGCAGGTTCATAAAGAAGTTAACTCCAACAAGGCTACACAATTTCAGTGCCTAAGTCTTAACTGATTATTTATTTTCAGCAGAGACATACCTGCAGCTGCTGCAGCTCGAGGCCAGATTGTTTGCTGAACATCTGATGTATCTGCTGTCTCTCCCCACATGCAAACTTCTCCACCAAGCACAAGCTCTTGCTTAGAAGTGTCATTTATTCCCTCTAGTGGCTCAGCAGTGTAAACTTCATTCCAAGGGACATCCAGATGGTCTAGATACCAAAAACCTTGATTGCTGAAAATGCATTTAAAACCCTTTGCAACAGCCTTCGGACAAACCCCAGCGCCCAACCTATAGCAATATGCAAAAGAATTTTTAGTTGACACAAATAGACATTTGGAAATGTGAAACTGCTCCAAGGAAGAGAAACCCACCAGTTATGCACCACAGTCCTTGGATTAAGGTTTTCTGCAAATGTATTGAAGGTTTCTTCCCTGAGATGTGAAAATTCAAAACTGTCATGAGTTTGGTATATATTAATAAAATGACAGAGTATTGACGAAACATAACCATGATTTATATAATCATTTTATTGAAAAGATGTTCATTCCAGTACCTAGGGAGTATACTAGAGCAACTCCTAAAGGA
The DNA here is from genome assembly GCA_030021035.2 of Notholithocarpus densiflorus. Lineage (NCBI taxonomy): Eukaryota > Viridiplantae > Streptophyta > Magnoliopsida > Fagales > Fagaceae > Notholithocarpus > Notholithocarpus densiflorus. The sequence continues at coordinate 478,490 of JARYZH020000146.1, forward strand.
TAACATTCTAATAACCACGAATTCTCCTTCAATAGTTGATTCTTCTATTTCCTTATGGATATTAGTAGAATAATGATCATTCTTGCTCAAGGTGTATGTAAGCTATGCATATCAATTTTTTTATTTTTTTTTATTTTCCATGTCTATCCTTTAGGTTGATATCCTAGAACTTTCCAAACTCAAGTAGATCCTAGCACCATACCAATTGACAGGGGTCCAATTTTTTGAAATTGCTATTTCTTGAGCTTTTAGTACAAAATATTTGTAGGCATCCTTAGCAGTCATGTTCCGGTCCTGAAGCCTGCATATTAAATAGTAGACATACGGAGTGAATGTTAATCAAGGTCACATAAACACTGTACTCAATTCAGACATGGAGACATTTGATCAGGACATATTCTGAACCCAATATTTCAGTGGCCACTACCTACAAATTATTGTAGCAGATAGATAAGAAAGAGAACTAAACCAATGACTGAGAAAGTTTCAAACAAACATGCCATTGATGTAACCACGGATCAGTCCACAAAATTATCAGTGGGGGTGCTAAATCAAAAAGAGTAAGATTGCTTACAAGACCTTGGTAGAACATGTCAAATATTAATCCTTTATTTTTATCAGTTGGGGGGAGAAAGGGATGCGTGTGGCCGGGGGGGGGGGGGGGGGGGGGTTTCAGTAAGCCAGTATCTAAAATTGAACAATTTATAAACCTAAATTTAGTTGATTCAGGGAATGAAGCATTATACCATCCAAAAAGACTTCAAAATACCAGAGTTTTGCCTAGATTTGTTTCTTCTTTTCTTACAGTAATTATTTGAGGACTAAAATTTGGATGAAAAGGGTATACGAGCAACATGTAAATGCAACACCATGAATACCTAGATATAATTTGAACAAAAAGGGTCAAAATAACCACAAAAATGAGGTATCTCTGTGAATCATATATTGTGCCATTTCCTTCCACCTAGATTACTTTACTGTTTCAAGCCTAATATAGCTCAACTAATTCAACTGTTTTGGACCTTAAGTCATGACATAACAAGATTTGTAACCAAAACAGTTGCAATATGTACCATTGCTTCACATGTGGAGTAGAGCTCCAGCAATCTGTCAAATAAAATGATTTGTTGTCAATAAAAATAAGAACCATAGTAGCACACAAGTAATACCACAGAGAGAGAGAGAGAGAGAGTTGAAACACACAATTTCTAATCAAGCAAAGAAGTATGAACCGTATTATCAACAAGCACGTCTGGTTCATTTATGAGTTCTAACCATGCAGTCAGAATTTTTGGCCAATGTTATGACCTTTGACAAAATGAGTTACAAAGAAACCATTTCAATGAGATTTCTAGTGCCTGAGTAAGCTTTTCCATTGACCAAAAGATTAACAGACAGATGAAGTTATTTCCAATGATTTTGAGTTTAAATGTTTAAAAGCCTCAAGACTTTCATCTCCTCTAAGATAATATTTTATACTATAGATGGAATAGCCATAAGCTCAAGCTTGGAATAATTATGGCAGGAAAGAGAAACGCTTTTAGTCTCAGTTTGATGCAAACAGTAAAGAGTTAGAGGAAAAACAAGAGCAAATACCAAAAGATTCGACAACAGTGGTCTAGGTTCAACGTGGGGGCTCTTGGCATCTTTCATAGGCTACTTTAGTTTATATTGTCTTAGTCTTACATTTCTTTAGGTTAGAAAGTTGGTTCAGTTTTCATAACGTTTCACTAAGATAGGGGTAGTTTTGTAACTTCTAGATTTTTCTGGAATGGGTTGTAATGTGGCTGACCCTAACTAGTTTGTTGAGGATCCAAAGTCAACCCCAAAATTTTGGGAATAAGGCTTGTGTGTTGTTGTTGTTATTGTTCACTGCAATGGGCTGTTTTGGAGGCTCATAAGTCTTATCTTATGTTTTTTAAGTCCTTTTTCTATTTGGTTTGGATGTTATGTTGTAGTCATTCTAGGAAAAGGTTATTTAAGAGTCGACAACACAATAGTCTATAAAAGAGTCTTTAGTATTAAATAAAAGACATAAATAGAGAGATCAATTGAATAAAATTCCAACATCTTATTTTAAGCTTTAAAGGTGTAATTACCTTCTACCTAAGTGTGATTGCTTGCTAAACCTAGGTGTGATTGCCTAGGATTTACCTTTATTTGTTTCTATTTCTATTCACTGTTTTAACACCAAACAGCCATCAACTCATTCAAGATCCAACCTTTTTATTACTTAACCTACCTAAACCATTAAACATCAAACCCTATTCAAGAAACCCTTCAAGATCTCATTAAGAACCCTAAGTTAATGCTCAATTTTGTAATGAAATGATTGGTTTCTAAGGAAAATAAATGGGAATTGAATTAATTCAAGGTAGACACCCTCTAAGAAGACGATAAAGGGGGGAGAGAATTTAAACATGAGAGAGTTGTGTCGTATTTCTTTAATGATGAAATGCCATGGATTACATTTATTTATACAAGTTACTAGCAAGGATTATTGGCCAAAATAACCAACTAAGAGCATTTGCATCAAGTATGCTAAAATAGCATAAGACCCGAAATATAGCTAATGAAGCACAAAAATCACCCACATCAGATCATGAACCGGTTATGTTGAATAGGATTTTGCTACAGTGCTTGTCAAAATTCAGGAGGCAATGTAGCTTACTCAAAACAATTTTTTTACGTTTTCCGAGGGTGAAGGAAGAGAGTGAATGCTGGTTGTTGTGTGTGAAGAGAGAGAAACAATTTTAAAAAATCAAGAATATTTGATATTTTAATGAAATAGAGTATGAAATAGATAATCAGATGTGGCATTTTGAAAAATGGTTAGCTAAAATAGAAAAAGCAGGTTCTTATTCAAAAATAGACAATAAATTTTGTATAAACTTATGTGGAGGCTCTAACAACTTGTAACCAATTCGGCTCCACTTCTTGCAATCTTAACTAACTTGGCCCCGCATCTTGAAATCTTACAACTAACTAACTTGACTCTTCTTGATTCTTTACAAGGATTGCTATGTGATTACAAGAATTACACCTATGGTAATACTCTTCGAAAGTGCGGGGGGTTGGCCCTGATAAGGTTTGTTGGAAGCTAGCTAGGAGTAGAGGGTTTGAGGTTAGTAGTTTTTATCTCTCCTTCTACCCTCCTTCCCTTTCGTTCCCTTGGAGGTTGGTGTGGCACTCAAAGGTTCCCCCAAGGGTGGCTTTCTTCTCATGGTCAGCTTCTTTAGGTAAGATTCTTACAACTGATAACCTTCGCAAAAGGCGTATTGTTGTTCTTGATTGGTGTTACATGTGTAAGAGGTGTGGAGAGTCGGTGGATCATCTTCTACTTCATTGTCCTTTGGCCTGGGAGTTGTGGTCATTGGTGTTTTGTTTGTTTGGGCTGCATTGGGTTATGCCACTTAAGGTTATTGAGTTGTTTGAATCTTGGCAAGGTAAATTTGGGCGGCATCGCAAAATAGATTTTTGGAGACTTGTGCCGCACTGCTTGATGTGGTGTATTTGGAGGGAAAGAAATGCTCGCTGTTTTAAGGGATGTGAACGGTCCTTGCTGGAGATTAAGTCTTTTTTCTTACACACACTCCTTGGTTGGAGTGTGGCTCTGTCGCATTTTTCTTGTTTTTCTCTTCCTCTTTTACTTGATCATTGTAACTTGGGTTCTTGATTTTCGCCCCCAAAGTACATCCCCAATGTACTCGGGTTGGTTTTTTTTTGTTTATTAATAAAATTTTTAGTTATCTATCAAAAAAAAAAGAATTACACCTATGGTACACTTAATTCTTTACAAGGATTACTATGATTACAAGAATTACACCCATAGTACACGCTTGGGCTCATTACAAATTCCTAAAGATCCTACATCAAAATTCATATCAGAACCCATTAAGGCTTTTACTGTGTCATAGTTGTCAATAACATGGAAAAGGAAAAGGCAAATCATTACTAGCATAAATTAAACCTATGGTGATTAAAAAAAAAATTATTTCCATACATTCTTGGAATGTAAGATCATAAAAGATTTATTTTTGGGTTACTAATATTATGTCTTTTGTCAACGTAGAGATAGCAGAATCTTAGCTTGCAACAAGAAGGCCATTTAAACTCACCTGTATTAACTTCATCACCACCCAAGTGGAAGAGCTCAAAGGGGAAAATTTTTCTCATATCTGTAAAATACAAATTTTAAATAAATTAATTTAGGGAGAGGAGAACAAAAACGTACAACAACACAATATATATTGCATCAAGTATTACTTCTTATTTCTTTGCCCTTTCCAAATTTTACTAAAAAAATTCCATGTTGCTGTTAAGTTCTTATGCACACATATTTACACCATGATATCATATGGTATTCCTCCACCTTTTGATCTTTGAATTATGTGGATGTCTATGAGGATAATGCAGCTAACAGCATATGAACAAACAAGGCTATTTTCTTTTTATATAATATCCATATAGTATGTTTCATAATTTCATTGGGGAGGGGGGATGGACCATAAATGACTGCCTAGAAAAGGTTTTAAAGGAGCTTAACCTGTCAGAATCCCAGAAATCACATCAAAAGTAAAGTTTTTTGTGACATCAAGTGGCTCTCTACATGAAGTAGAAGGCCAAAGATCAGGATATCCAGTGCCCCTGCATTGAAAGTAGATCAACCGCTTATCAGTTTAAGGAAACAGATAAATACAAGATTACAAGTGGGAACATTCTTTATTTTTTGGTGTTTGACCTCTTGAATCTTTCCCTGACTTTGAGGAAACAGCTTAAAGGATAATTCGGAACTCCCAGCTCTAAGACTTGCAAGATAAGAATTTCTAGAGCAGGATTTTAATCCATGATTAAAAAATTGAAAAAAAAAAAGTGTTATTAAGTATATTTTCATTTGTCTTCTTGCCATAGAAATTATGACAGAATTACAGGATGAGGGCCGGAAAGCTATATTCTTCCTATTGGTTATGATCGGGTACTAATATAATATGCCAAATCCAAGCCTTCATTAAGAAGATTTCTTGAGCCTAAAAAGGTTTCTTTTACAGTCTTTGGAAACCAAGAGACTCTTAGCTTGAATATCAGATCATAATATCAGCTTATAATAAAACAGTGGACATCAAGTTATAATTTACCATGATTCTGCATGACCAGGGATATCAATTTCTGCCATGACATTGATGCCTGTTACACACCACATAAAATAATCAAGAAAAAGAAATAAAGGCATTCTTTCCCCAAGGCAATTCAACCCCTTAAATACTTATTTAGTAGCTAAAACTCATTCTACAATTCTATGTCTATTCAGGAAAACATTTACACTTTGTCATTCCCATCTAATCATGAGATGCCACATTTCTATTGCATAAGTTCTATTTAAAGATGGATATTTTATGAAATTTAAAATCTGTAAAGATTGCTGTTTATGATGTATTACTCAAGCTTCAACAAACTATAAAGATATAACGCACCTCTTACTTTGGCAAAGCTTCACATCAATGGATGGAAACATGAAAAAGGAAACACATTATTAGCCTATGTCAGACTCATAAATAAAAAAGTATAAGTAATATAAATTAGAACATATAGTAGCCATGTACAAGGAATGTAAAATATACTAATAATAATAATCATCTGGTTATAGCAAAAAAAAATATTGTTGTTGTTTGTTTGGTTATAGCAATACACTTTCAGGTCTCACATTTTTTACCCACTGAAAGCATCATTTTGAGTTTCTTGTCTTTTTTCTTAAGTAACATCAGATTATGTTTTTCATACTATATATCAGTCTTTGATGTCCTCAATCTATCATGAAATTTGCTGCACCTCTTATGACAAATTAGTTCCGTTTTTTCTTTTTTCTTTTTTTCCTTTTTTTTTTTTTTTTTTTGCTGAAGACAAATTAAGTTCTTTGTTGAAGAGTAGCATCATATGATTTGATTAACTATATATTTTCAATAAATTGAAATCAATCTGATTAGAAGATTATTAGACAAGTAACTTCAACTGAATGGAAAGCTAAAAGGAATACTTGGACAAGTTGATGAATTTATTTTAAGTTAATGAATTACTTCAACATCTATAAGACATTCCAGGTATCTTACTTGACAATCTCATACGCATCCTCAACCGTGTAACGCTCCCACTTTGTATATGAACCTTTCCACAACTTTGGATATGCAGGTACTTCGAGTGGAAATGACTCCTCGTCTATGATGTGCCAATGAAAGACATTCTACTGAATGCAATTTTCAGTATCAGAATTACATTATAAACAATTAAAGAAGCAAAGGATGATATAATTATCGGTCCAATTAATGAATTTAATTATGAAACACAACCTTGACAAGAATACCAAGTAACAAATCTTACAAGTTTAGCATACGACATAGATTCAATTATCTGCTTAATTACATCAATCGGAAAGTAGTGCCTTGATGTATCTGCAAAACAATACCAACAAACATGGTTATCAAGCAACATTCTAGGACACAATTTTTTGATGAATAAAGTAAACTTATTAAACAAAGGAGCAGTTAGATTACACAGGAAGTGTAACCACTAACCAACTAATCCTAACCATTTACAATCTGAAATTCAACAAATCTATGAAATCTACTAAAGATACATTCTAGGACAAAATTATAAACAAATTTCCAAAGTTTACTTTTCCTGACAAAAACTAAATGTAGCATACCCAATAGAAGCCCACGAAATACAAATCTCGGTTTGTCCCAGATGTACCAAGGAGCCTTGTATACTTGCACTGACTTAGTTCCATAATCAAAAGAACATAATTGGCTGAATGTCTGGAATATTATAGAAACATAAGAATCAATGAGAGAAGACCCATATGGATCAATACAATCACAAGCCAGCCAATTACAAAATAACACAAATGCATATGCATGTAAATGCAGGTACCAACTCTAATGATAAATCATAATCATACATTACCTCCAACCCTCTCAATGCGCCATAAACAGTATTTGCCTGCAATAAACATAGTATCAACATCACTAAAACTCATCACTGACCACCTAGAGTGAAAATCATAGCACCCATTTAGTCCTTCCATCCAATCTCGCCATTAGTTTTAATATTTTTCACTTTCCAAAACCACATCAATTTCACGGACTTATCATGGATTGTACGCGAAGTCAAAGTTAGAGCGTGTAATTTGTAATTCAACCTTAACACAACAAAACATTAAGCACCAAAGAAGCTAAACAAGCAAAACCACAACCTCTAACTCCTTCGAATTACCTCAATCGTCGCCTCCCCAATAATCGACTTCCCATCATTCTTCGAAACAAACAAAGTATAGCTCTCGTCCACACCAAGTTGAAGCTGAACACAAACAATCAAATAAAAAACACTTTCAAATTCACACAAACTATTTCAAACATTCAATAATTTTTCGAATTGAACCAAATTTACCTCTTCGTTATCCGAATTAACAATGATCTTCAATTTGCTAATATCATACGCGGAGCTCCTTCCCGTGAATCTACTAAATATAGAGATTCCACTAGTGTGCTTGAATATGATCGCTCTGTATCTATCAAATGCGGCTCTGAGAATGGCGGAGTTGCCGCCAATACCGGCGACGGCGAGAGATAGGTCCGGGTCGACGGAGAGCGTGCGGTTGCCGGAGGTGAATTCGGAGGGTAGAGGCCAGAGGTAGGTGAGCGCCGAGGCATCGGGCTCCGGGACCGAATTGAGAGCTAGGGTTTGTGAAACGCAGAGGGACAAAGAGAGAATTAGGAAGAGGAAATGGGATTTGAAAGGATCGGATAACATGGTGAGTGTTGAGAGAGAGAGAGAGTGAATTTTGTGGGTTCCCAAAATGTGTTAATGGGTTTGACTAGTTTTGTGTAAAGCTGGTGAGACTGATATATAGAGGAGTAGTTGAAACATTTTGGAGTTAACAGTGTTTAGGGCGTTTGGTAACGACGTTCGGTGAAAATACGTGGAGTGAAAAAGAACGTGAAAATATATGTAATGTTATTTAAATACTAAAAATTGTTGCTTAAAATAGCTTACCAAACAATCTTTTAGATGAAATTTTTTTTTTATAGGAAGATAAGACAAATGTTTTTCTTTTTTTTTAATGAAAAGTTAAGACAAATGTTTAGTTTATAAGTTACGTAGTTAATTTCTTATCTTCAAATAAGAGATTACATATAAAATAAATAAAAAATGTTGGATTCCATTCCCACTTTTATTAAAAAATTAATTAGCGTTAATAAAGGTAAAGAGCAATCAGTAAAAGTAGATGATGCATATATAAGTGAGAGGAAGCACCTACATGTAACCAAAAAAAAAACATAAGTAACAAAAATATAATAGTATAATTTTTCATGATAACATAAACATATATGTCATTCTAGATTATTAAAAAAAATTCAATGGACCATGTTAATAGGTGCTCTTAGGGTAATCTATACTACTATTTAAAGAGTTTCTCCTGTTTGGACCATTTTTTTTTTTTTTTTGTTCCAAAATAGCCCTACACTCTAAGTGTAAGTAGGGCAAAACTTGATAAAAATATATCTTTAACTCCCACTAAAACACTGCCTACAAAACAGGATCACTCTCCTTATTGTTTTTAAATTGCTTTATTTATTTATAATAATAAAAAATTAAAATTAAAACAAACACACGGTTTCTTTGTAAAAACACATCTGCCATAGTTATCAGAAAAAACACACACACACATCTGTCGTTATTCAAAAACACAAAAAACTACCACAAAAATCTCCTTTTTAACGTTCCACTAAACAGAAAAAAAACTTCCCACGCCTGTTTCTAATAACAAAAAAACCTTCCCACGCCACTTACAAAAACAAAACTTCGGTTTTTCTTTCATAATTAAAATAAAATTAAAAAAAAACTTCCATTTTCCTCTCTTCCGTCCCACTGATCCACTTTTATCTGATTTCCTCCTTTTCACCCCAATATCATCACATGTCTCACCATTCTTTATTTAAAATTTAAAATTAACCAAAACTACTCATAAATATCTTCCACAAATTGAAGACTTATCCCATAAAAATGTCACCAACCCCACGGATTGATCTATTTCTCTCCTTTTTTTTTCTTTTCTTTTCTTTTTTTAATGGACATCTATTTCTCTTTCTCTCTCCTTTTTTTTTTTTTAATTTTAAAGCACATCTATTTCTCTTTCTCTACAAGGAACAGCCTACAAATAAACTTCTGATGCTTACATTTCCAATCTAGGCTGATATCTCTCATTTTAATAAAAAAAAATTATTTATTCACTTTCTCCTCTGTTATGAAGTTAATTGGTGTTTATTTGATTCTCTTTCAGTGGTTTTCATTGATGAAGGTGTAATTTCATTAGGTTTCGTAGAAAGGCTGTGATAGAAGTAAGCAATTTGCATCCAATATTACATCTCTTTCTTTCTCTCTCACACATTCTCTTTCTTTTATTGTTTCATTCTTGTACAAGATAAAATTCTCACTCTCAATACCTTTGGGATTATATTTGTATTTTGTGGTTAATTAGAACTTAGAAAAGTTAAAAAGTAAAACCTTTTTGTGTTTAATCTTTGCTTTTGTTCGTTGATCGCATTATACAAAGGTATGAAAAATTGTCTAAACATTAATGAAAAAAAAACTAACTTCGGTTGTTGCCTCCTATTGATCTATTTGGTCATTACATTTTCACTTGATTTTTGTAATAAATCTAACTATCTGAGTGTTTGAAAGATAAGGCTTTACATATCTTATTGCTCACTGTATTTAGTTGGAAATCAACCCAACCTTTTACTTTTATGTTTTTCAATGTGCAAAAATTAACTTACTTGGATATATGATTTATTGATTCTAAATGATGTTTTAGTCCGTTGCATTGGGTGATGTTGGTCACATTTCAGGTGAAATGCTAGATAAGTTTTCATTTTACACCACTTTTTTGAATTAATTTGTGTGAATTTAATTTTGTACCGATTGTAGGTTGGTTTTTTCTTCCCATATTTATGTTTTAAATCTTTTATCTTATGTAAATTTTTGTTTTTCCCTTCAAATAATGACCCATTGTTTAACTTATTTGTAAGTTAACCGAGTAGATTGAGAAGAGTAGTTTTGGTTGTGCTTCACCAAATTATCCACGACATGTCACCTTGATGGGTTGATGTTGTTATATTTGTAGTATTGTTGAAAGCATTGATGGCAAGGCTTTCCCATTGTAAAGAATTTATCGCAATTCTAATAACACCACTAAACATTATATTTGGGCATGTACCCTAAAGGAAGCTAAAATATTTATTTTAAAAGAGAAAATAAAGTCATAGATGAAATGCGTCTCTCATGATTTGATTTCAAATTTAATACTAAGGTTTTGAACTCCTCTCTTCCATTATTGTAACTATCAAATTATTATTAAAAAAATTTTGGGATGTAGAACCATTTTCCAATGCTTAAGTTTCGAATGTGACTAAAAACAAGTAACTAAAAAATTTACCTTGAAAAATTATGACACTAAATCCACACAAAAAAAAGCCTCATTGCACTCACGTAATAATTTTAGAGGCTCTTTTTATTTCACACGGTATTTTTCCATTGAGTTTGTAGAATTTGTATTTTACTTTGAGTTTTCAAATAAAGTGGTAGCCTATTAGATACTTTCAGTAGCTTTAATTTTGACTAATTTCATTAATTCATGTTTAGTTATTTGTGATATTTCGTGTTGTGATATTATCTCTGGTCCCTCAATCCACCAATCAGTCCAGCGCCCACTGATGAGCAAATCGCAGCGCCGCCACTGATGAACGAAGAAGCAAGCCGTCGAAGAAGCAAGCCGTGCCACCTTTGCTCTCGTCGTGCCGCCACCGATCACTACCGAAGCTCATTCACTGATACGATCGCCGAAGCTCACTCGCCGATACAATCTCCGAAGCTCACTCACCTTTGATCCTTTTTAATTTTTTGTTTGATCAATTTTGGATTTTCTGTTTGATCAGTGGGTTTTAGGGTGATGGTGCTTGATGATGGTGGTTAATGATGGTGGGTGTGGATTAATCGTTGATGGTGGGTGAAGATGAATATTTTATTTGAATAAATGTGTATAATAGATAAATTGATATAAGTATTTTGTAAAAAGGGGAGTGTAAAATAGAAAAAGTAGGTTTTTTCCGTGCAAATTTACAAAATTTTTGCATCCATTGATATAGATGCTCTTAGGTGTAATGTTTTGCATCCATTGATATAGATGCTCTTAGGTGTAATGTTGCATCATGCATGCAACAAAAGCATAATAGTATAATTTAATAAAGTAGGTGGGAGGGTCCGTGAGTTTTACATAAACATACATGTCATTTTAGATAATTTATTTTTTCAATTTTTCTATGGATCATGTTAACATATGTCCTTGGGAGAATTGTTAAGTCATTTTATGAAAGTTTTAAAACCACATTTATGAAAAATATAAAAAATGGTCAAAAAAATTAATTATTTTTCTCTTTTTCTATAAAAAATTTCTAAAATTCTTAAACCAATGTTCTTAAGATATTCGTTAACTTTTTTCCTTTTTTCTATAGGGTACTCAGTTTCGACTTTCAAACGATTCTTGATATTGTTCCACTATATCATCTATGTTTTTGTGTTGAGGATTTTCCGTATATGTACTCCTCTAAAAGAGTGAATACTAAGGTTATGTTTGATAATAATTTTTGTTTTCTATTTTCAAAAACTTGTTTTTGGGAATATAAAGGGAAAAAAAAAATTTCTTGTATTTTTGAAATCAAAAACATGTTTGGTTAGCTGAAATTAAAAAATATAGTTTTTTAAAGAAAAAAAATAGAAAATACTAAAATATGTTGTTACTAGGATTTGAACTCTAATGTTAACTCATTAAATGAGACAGATTCATTAAATTAAATGCATTTTTTCATTAACTTTTAAAAATTAGAAACTGAAAACAGCATTTTGCATGTTTTCAGTTTCCTTCACAAATTGAGTTTTGAGAACAATTTTTGTTTTCTATCCATTTTGGGTTGCCAAACAAGTTTTTTATTCTTAAAAATAGAAAATTGTTTTTGAAAACAGAAAATAAGGGGAAAAAACAGTTGCCAAACATACCCTAAGTTTTTTTTTTTTTTTTGTTGACTACGAGCGAATACTAAGTTTGTCCCTTATCTTTTAGACATGCTCATTCATTTTCATGAGTAAGCATCCTTTAGCAACCAGCACCAATCTACTCTTACACTCCACTTGAGGTTAAAGTAAAAATATTAGTGCAATTTTAATCATAATTCGTATAATAGTAGGGTGTTAGATGTTGATATTAACTCGATGCTTATACATTAATTAATATAAACTGAAAAAAGTATTTTGCATGTTTTCAGTTTCCTTCACAAATTGAGTTTTGAGAGCAGCTTTTGTTTTCTGTCCATTTTTTGTTGCCAAACAAGTTTTTTAGTCTTAAAAATAGAAAATTGTTTTTGAAAACTAAAAATAAGAGGAAAAAACAGTTACCAAACATACCCTAAGTTTTTTTTTTTTTTTTTTTACGAGTGAATACTAAGTTTGTCCCTTATCTTTCAGACATGCTCATTCGTTTTCATGAGTAAGCATCCTTTAGCAGCTAGCACCAGTCTACTCTTACACTCCACTTGGAGTTAAAGTAAAAATATTAGTGCAATTTTAATTATAATTCGTACAATAGTAGGGTGTTAGATGTTGATATTAACTTGATGCTTATACATTAATTAATATAAACATCTTAACTTCTTCTTTTTTTGACAAAAAAGAAAGAAAAAGAATATCTTAGCATGTTAAGTGTTGATATTAATTTGACACTTTGAAATACAAGCACTTCATTATAGTTAAATAAAAATGGCATTATGCTAGTATGTTATAGTTATTAATTATTATTCATTGTTCCTGGCCCTACCTCACTTTAATTGTTATTTACACAAATAAAAGCTATGTCTTTTTATTTATTTATTTTTTTATACAATATAAAAATTCTACTCTAACTTAATTTATGTATATATGTATGTGAAGCTTCCTCCTGGAGACTTGAACCCCGGCCTTTACCCCCCATACCCCACAAGCATCTATAAAACACTTATACTTGTGAAGTGACCATCGTACTAAAAGTGTGCAGTGGTAAGCTATATCTTAACGTGGGGTATAGCATTTCTTTTTAATTATTAATTAGTGTTTCACAATAAAATTGTACCTAGGTGCCGTTTGGATTAAGCGTTTTCCGCTGAATCCTGCGTTCCGTTTTCAGCTTTTTTTTTTTTTTCAGCGCATGAACAGTAAAATCACATGATTTTACTGTTCAAGAGACAAAAATTATTGTAGCAGTACTGTTCATGCATTTAAAAATATTAAAAATGGGTCCCATGGTACTATTCACACATTTAAAAATTATTTTGCTATGATTTTACTGTTCAAGAGACAAAAATTATTGTAGCAGTACTGTTCATGCATTTAAAAATATTAAAAATGGGTCTCATGGTACTATTCACACATTTAAAAATTATTTTGCTACAGTGTTTTCAGTTTTCAGTTTTTAATTTTCAGTTCCAGCAGCAATAAGTTCAATCCAAACGTACCCCTAGTTTATGACCAAAACCGGATAACGCACGTCATTTCAAACTGTTTAAACCTCCTGTTTTTCTTCAGTTGGCGGGTGGCACCAATGCAACCTTTATTAGCTTTTATTTTTCAAAGAACATCCATTACTAATAATTTTTTATCACTTTTTATTTTCCTAATTATCCTTGTCATTGTATTCTTTTGATGTTTCCCTTTCCTTACCAGAGAACTCAAATGATGTAATATTAACAGTCAATTCGCCTAATTCATTGCATGCTCTAATTGGTGGCATAGCCTATGACTGCTATGCAATGAAGGTTGGCCACACTCGTATATTCGCAGTGAATCCATTTTTTAAGTTCTGTTTTAGTTGAAATAAAATAAAACCTATTTTTTTGGGTATATTACAAAGAGAATCAAGTTTAGTTACAAAATTAGTTATAACTTAAGGTTACAACTTTACTCAACATCTTTTTATTGAAGGTAAATTTTGACAAATCTACCATTGAATTACATTTTCTTCTTATATCTTCCATACTTGCAAAATTTCTAGAAAATTAAAGATTAATAGCTATGCTATCAATAAATTGTATAAATTGCAAGTTTTTGTAGTTTAAAATTATGCATAAAATATAAGTTTATAGATAATATAGTAAATAATATTTGATTGACACAAAATTTGACATGTGTATTAAGAGTATAAAGAACATGCAATTTAACAGTTAGATATTCAAAATATATAGCAATGTTTATTTTATTGAGTAAGTTTGTAGGCTTAGATTACAGCCAATTTTGTAACTAAACTTTATCCTTACAAATAAATGGATTTTCCTGTGTATTCCATTTTGCCTGCATATTAAGCTTTGTGTGGCAGGGCACAACTTAATTAAATTATTATAAAAAAATAAAAAAATAATATGTATCTATTTGTTTTCAAGTTAATATATATATGTGTATGTATGTACATTACAAAAGATATATGTTTATACATATAAAATACAACATGTTTAGACATAAATACTATGTTTTCAGCCGTAGAATCTTATAATTATATATTATATTCACAAATTTACATTATTTTTATTTTTTATGATGTTGGTGGCACATGCAACACACGTGCTTGGTTAATGATAAAAGTTGTTATATACTTATTTATTTATTTATAAGAAAAGTTGTTATATTAGAATAACAACTTTATAAGAGTTAGCCACTATGGCTTGGGGAAACTGAGAAAGTGATGTTGATCGGAATGATTCATCAACTAAGATAACTTCAATCAAAATTTGAGAGATATTACGTGGACCCCAATTCATTTGTTTTGCTTGATGGGTTCAGGTCCTGAAGATAATGTGGCTGAGTACTATCAGCAGCAGGCAGAAATGCTCGAGGGCTTTAATGAAATGGATGAGTTAACAGAACGTGGTTCTCTTCCTTGGATGTCAAAGGTTCATAAGATCATTTTCATTGCCAAATGCTTGTAATTTTCTCTTTTTATTATTGTCTGCGGACTCAAAACTGAAATGGTGCTATTTATGGTATTAGGAAGTGAGGGACAAGTTGGCTTGAAGTGAAACGTTTGCTATTAGGATATCAAATATTGCAAACATGTTTCTCTTTGCGGCTAAAGTCTATGCATCTGTCCGAAGTGGTTCCTTAGCCATCATTGCATCCACATTGGACTCACTTCTTGATCTTCTGTCTGGCTTCATCCTGTGGTTTACAACATTCTCCATGAAAACACCAAATCCATATCAATATACTATTGGGAAGAGATGTATGCAGCCATGGGTGGGGGAAAATAAACATTTGCCCCTAATTTACAAACTATGCAGCAAAATGTCCATGTTTTGAAACTATTTAGCAAAATGCCCTTACTTTTGAAACTCAATTTTAACAAAATCGAGTTATGTGTAAAACTCGATATCCTCAAAATCGAGTAATATGTATATTTTTAAGTGGAACTCAACATTAGCAATGTCGAGTTTAACTTAAATTAAAAAAAAAATAATAATTTAAGTGACAAAATATACATAGAACTCGACATTGCTAATGTCGAGTTCCACTTGTAACTCGATTTTATTAAAATCGAGTTTAAAAAATATGAGCATTTGGTTAAATAGTTTCAAAACAGAAGTATTTTGCTGCATAATTTGTAAATTAGGGGCAAATGCCCATTTTCCCCGCCATTGGTGAGCCATCCTCCAATTATTCTTTGTGAAGTCAAATTTTTATTGTCAAGTTTACAGATGACAAACTTCTCAAAAAATAAAGAAAAAGTTTACAGATGACAAGTTTGGTGATAATGCAACTTGAATCTATGCAATAAATGATTACTATGGTTTTGGACGCATGTCTAATGTTGCCTGCTCGATACATGCTGCCACCTTTGGTTTTACATCACTGTTCTTTACTTTCTGATTCTGCATGACCAGGAACCAATTAGTTTGTACTTGCCCTCTTACAAGCGTTGCTTAATCCTATTATGTGGGCCTATTTCTACTAGCAAGAGCTTTTCAACCTTGTCCTAAACTTATTTTCCAATTCCATAACCAATTTTGTAGAAAAATGTGGACGCATAGTGATTGCTTTTTATCATCAAATTAAGACAATTATATACCAATTGAGCTGATTGGAACCTACGAGTACAATAAAACTTTTTTTTTTTTTGAGGAAAATGATGAAACTTAAATACACACCTTACTCCCCTTAAAAAAAAAATAAAGAAAGAAAGAATGATTTTTTTTAGATCTTTGTATTTTAAACCTTGCAAGCAATTGCTTAATTGTGTTTAATCCTCACCGCTTCAAATCAATTCCATGTCAAAGATCTAAAATGCTTTCATTTTCTCATTCGTTATCTTTGATAGATTTGATGATGACTCGAATTTAGTAAATTATTTTATATTAGCTTGTAACCCCATACATATGCATGAATACACTTAAAGATATACAATAAGATGCATAATATAATTCATATATATATAATTCAAATACTATTGATAGCCATTTTTATATTTTGTTAACTCTTTAAAAAGTTTTGTAAGGATATTATTAGGTATAAAATGTAAATTGTCCATGTTTTTTATATAAAAAAAAAAGGCGTAAATGCACTTTTAGTCCCTACGTTTTGACCCGATTTCTATTTTGGTCCCTATATTTTATTTTTACCACTTTCAGTCTCTAAACCAATTAACGCGTGACATTTAAGTCCTTACCGTCACCCAACTAACAGAAAATGCTGACGTGGTTGACGGCACAGTAAAATAATAATTAAAAAATCTATTTTAGCATTAAAAAATTGCCACGTTAGAATTTAAATTAAAAAAAATTAATTTATTAAATGAAAAAAATTAAAAACAACGGTGCTTGTGTTCTTGATACGGTGCTTCGGTTCTTGGGTTCATCAGATACACAAGCACCGTACTCATTTTCTTTTTGTTTTCTTCTTTCTTTTTCTTTTTCTTCCCCAGATCGTTCTCTGCCTCCATTCTTTCCTTTTCTTCTTTCTTTCTTCTTCTTTTTCTTCTTTCTCCCTCAATCTTGGTGCTTTTTGCTCAAACCCAAACCCAAACCCATATGCCTCAAGCTCCTCTCTCAAATCAACGGGTCTCTCTCTTTGGCATTTTTTTTTGTGGGTTTATGTGCATATGGTGTTGCCGACTTGCCATGGTGAGGTGGAGGGCGTGGGTTTGTGGGGATCGGCGTGGTGGAGATCTGAGTTTGTGGATCAGCATGGTGGAGGGTGTGGGTTTGTGGTGATCGGCGTCTGTGGTGGAGTTTTGGTGATGGCACAGATCAGAGTTTGGGTCGGTCGGTGATGGGTTGCATGATTGTTCGGTGGCTGGATCGATAATGGTTGGTGGCTGGATTGAAGTTTGGTGGTGGGTTTCAATGGCTAGATTGAAGTTTGGTGTTGGGTTTCAGTGGCTGAGATTGGAGTTTGGTGGTGGGTTTTGGTGATGGCACAGATCGGAGTTTGGTGGTGGGATTCGTTCATAGATTGGAGTTTGGTGATGGGTTTCGTTCTCAGATCGAAGAGGAATGGCGCCTGGACTAGCTGAGTTTTTTTTTTTTTTTTTAATCAGATTTGGGTGGGGTAGTTTGCTTCGATGGGTTTGTGTGGGTAGTGGATGGGTTTATTGTTTTGGATTTGTGGTGGATAGTTGATGGTTTTGTGGTAGATTCCGGTGGATTTGTGGTTGTGATTTAAGGGCAGTCACGGGTCAGGAAAGAAAATTATGTGTTTAGGTTTGTGTTCTTGAGTTCTTTGATTTGGGTTGGAGTTCTTGTTTTCATCATGTTCTTCCCGAGTTTTTTTTTTTTAATTTTTCATTTAGTTAAAATTAATAAATTAATTTTTTTAAAATTTAAATTCTAACGTGGCAATTTTTTAATGCTAAAATAGATTTTTTAAATTATTATTTTACTGTGCCGTTAGCCACGTCAGCATTTTCTATTAGTTGGGTGACGGTAAGGACTTAAATGCCACGCGTTAATTGGTTTAGGGACTAAAAATGATAAAAATAAAATGTAGGGACCAAAATAGAAATCGGGTCAAAACGTAGGGACTAAAAGTGCATTTACGCAAAAAAAAATTTATTGTGAAGCACTTTTTTTTTACGATTCATTTATTCTAGACTCTTTGGTTTTTGTACTTAATAACTCCCTTGAATGAATATTTATGATGTGGTCCCACATTTGATTCTAAAATTAAGAAATCAAACTCTTTAAGAATAAATAATTTAGGACACATGGTTTTAAAAAAATTATTGTGACTTTTTTTTTTACGATTCATTTATTCTAGACTCTTTGGTTTTTTTACTTAATAACTCACTTGGATGAATATTTATAATGTGGTCCCACAGTTAATTCTAAAATTAAGAAATAAAACTCTTTAAGAATAAATAATTTAGGACACATGGCGCAAAATTGGAACTCTAATTTGGAATTCTAATTTGAGTTTCTCTCAGTTTCACCTATTATTATAATATATAGATTTGTTATGCTTTGAAATCGATTCCATCATTACATGTGTACCATAGCTAACAATTGGCTGAACTCAAGAGGCTTAAAATTCTCACTATTTTTAGATTGGGCAAAGAGGTCGTGGACCTCGTGGTATATAAATCATTACTGGAGATTAATAACGAGGAACCGTTTCATTTTTAGCTTAAAAAAAAGCCCAATCTTACTTTCTTACAAAATAAACTAGGCGAAAACACCATTTTGGTCCCTATATTTTAGGGTCACGGTTAATTTGGTCTTTACATTTTAGTAGCAATCAATTTGGTTTCTACCATTAACTCATTAACGGAAAACGCCTTCGTGACAAATGATGTGCACAGTTGGCACAATTATTAAAGCTAATGTGGCTTATAAAATAATATTAAAAAATAACAAATCAGCATTTTAATTATTAAAAAAAATCCAAATCAGCAAAAAAAATATTTAAAAGGAAATTAAAACATCCAAAAAGCTTTTCTGGGCAACCAAACATGTAAAAACTAAAAACATAGGAAAAAAATCACTCAGAAGATTCAAGATAAAGTACATCTCGAACTATGGGCAGGAAATCGGATGAGAGAGGTGTGGCCATTTTCAGTTTGGTTACTAAGAAAATGAAAGTGTATTCAGAAAATAATTGAGACTTCTCTGTGATGGTTTTAGTTTGTTGATATTACTTTTGGTTGCTGGTAAAGTAAAGGAACCGAAAAGGAGATGGGTTGTTGTGATTATGATTAGGTGAACAATTATGTATGGAAGCAAATTCTGACAATGTTCAATGTGTTTGTGAATTTGTGGGTATGACGGTATGAGTGTAAAGGGATCATCATGTGAGAATGAGCATTGTTGGGTTTGATGGAATTTTTTGGGGTGTGATTTTGGTGAGAAGGAAATTTAAAAAAAAAAAAAAAAATCAGTTTTGCTGTGTTTGTCTGTCAAGAAACTACAAGAACGACAAAGAAAAGAAAATTTGAGTTTTTTTTTTCTTTAAAATTTGAGAAATTAATTTTTTTTCTTTTTTTAAAATTCTGATGCTGACATGGCATTTCTTTAAAATTTGAGAAATTAATTTGGATGGATTTCCTCATGGGAATACAAGTAGAGCTAGTGCCAATGGTCTCATTAGAGACTCCCATGGATCATGGATTAGGAGCTTCACTATAAATATTGGGTTCACACATTCTGTGTGTTGACACCCCATTTTGCAACCTGCATTTAACCTCACATGGAGGGTAAAAGGGTAATTTTGCCTTGAAAATATGCATCTTGATTCTTGCCATTAGATCCTTAATCTCATTTCATCAAAATGATCTTGATGTCGTAACGATCAAATCGACTGGTCATAAGCCCTAATCGGACCACCAGATTGAAAGTTATCATCAAATCAAGTTTTAATGGCTGAGATGCATTATCACAAATTGAGTCCAACTATATGTGATTATGAACAATTGATTTCAATTGGTTATAAGTGTAATCAATTTGAGATCAATGATGTGTCATAATTTGGTTGGTTAGGACTACATTTTATGGTGAGGTTGCATACACCTAATTAATTAGATAGTTAAACATTAATTATTCAATGAGTAATTTGTGAAATTATCTTTTAATTAGAGTAAATTTGGAACCATTTAAGTCTGAAATGAGAGTGATTGGAGCCATTTAATGTTAATTGGGAGCTAATTTGGGACCTATTAATGTTAATTGTGCTGAAACTATTTTCTAACAAATGACCTCTGCTCACTATTTCATCAATATCTTTCAGAATATTTTGAATCTGTGAATGAGGTTAATTTTCCCAGAAACTAGACATCCAGGGCTTCAATTTGAGCACAAGAATGAGACAATTCCGATCAGAATTGAGTGAGATATGATTTTTCGAAGTTGGCTCTACAGGCTATTACAGCAGCTACGGAAAAACCGAACTTTGCTTGCTCCTCACTCTCATCAATCTCCACATTTAATGCACCAAATTTCCCCAAAGGCTAAAATGAGGTCTAGGTTCACGATTCTTTGTCAACCCTCATTAAATGGCCTTCCATTCATATTTCCTCCACCACTACTATATAAACCCCTCTTCTCCTTCATTTCAAGACACAAAAAAACCCCCCTCTCTTCTCTTCTCTTGAGTTCTAGTGAAGTTGAGTAGTCTTGTCATATCTTGGTCTTCCTGAGACTCAAGATATTGAGTGAGACTCACTCTTCCTCTCCTAACTCTTCTTTTCCTCCACTCTTAGGACCTTCCTCAAGAGTCTCCTCCTCCACCATATGGATCTTGCATGAAGGTATATCCCTTTTCCTAACTTGTTTTTTATGTTGCCATGATGAGAATCTAAGATTAAAGCATGATAATTTCATTGAATATGTTTGAATGTTTTTAATTGTTCTTATGTGTTCTTCACATGTTCTTGGTTGTTCATCACATGTTCATACATATCACTAGATTTAATCTTAAATTCACATAAAAAATATGAAAAACATGTTTATTTAATAATTCTTTTCAAATCCTTGAATCTAGGTTATCACCATCCACACACATTCACTAGAATTTATTTTTCAATCCAAATGCAATGCTTAATAAATTGAATTAGGGTTTATCACATGCACACACATTAAATTCAACATGTAAATTGATTGACATATTGGATGATATGATATGAATGTTGGTCACCATAGTGTTTAGAAGACCGGTTTCACCGGGTAAGGTGGGTGCCTAACACCTTCCCATCTTGTAACATAGCCTCCGAACTTAGATTAAGGGTTGATAGACCAATGTTTATCCTTGTAATTTTCAATTTTTAGATTGTAACTAGGAAATAAAGCCATGTACTTTATCATAGATTGTATCTAGGACCAAAGCCATGTAATTTTCCTATGATCAATGTAAAATTCAATTTCAAATTAATAAAATGAGAATTTTTTTCAATTATGGTTTTCTTATTTTTCCAATGATTAAATAAGTGGCGACTCCATTGTAAAACCCTTAATCTAAAAGGGGAAATATAACTAGTCGAACCTCCATTTTGAGAGACAATAACACGACTCCACCCATTCACGTGGGTTTGGCCCAACACACTCCTAAAAAAGGGGTCGGGGGCGCGGTCTCTCACACTGTGGTGGCAGAATTAATTATGGGGTCTTAAGGATGACCTTGCCCTTGCAAAAGTCATAAACATTTAGAGATTAATGCATATGATGTTGTTAATATTATCATATCGCATATCTCTCTTCTTGATGCATCTCACCCACCACAAAAGAGAATCATTATGCATATCTTCTGGCCAAGGAAAATTTCTTCTTCTATTTCTTTTATTTTGCATTCTCATTCTCCTTAATTTATTCTGTACAAGCTTTTAGCTAACACTTGGGGTGTTGTATATCCTAGACTACTCCTTTTCTTTTTCTTTTTTAAATTATAAAAAAACCAAAAATATGTAAGTTACTAGTGTTATGCCCGTGCAATGCACGGTTTAATTAAAAATCATATGTAACTTAAATAAAAGATAACGACGACTAAGTTTTTATATTTATCTAAAAAAATTGATAGAGATGTATAGAAAATCGATAAGAACAATTATAATTTTGTGTCTATCCATAAGGTATTTTAAAAAAATAAAAAATAAAATTAAAGGTTGATATTAGTAGTTGTATATGCGTATTAAATTAACGTTGATATGAACTATTAGTGTGAAACCAAAATTCTAATCCCCTAGAATGCTAGAACTCATAAATCTCCTATTGCTAATTAAATAAATCACTTAGAAATTATAGATAAATTAATAATAATAAGATTAGATGAAGAATTTTTGGATTGTATTCAAATTGAAATTTTTATCAACTTAGAAATTATAGGAGAAGAGGATAAGAACAAAATATATATGATGGTGCAAAGAAAGTCAGTAGGCTGAATGTTCCGGGCTTCAATGGGCCAGTGGTTGCTTGCAAGGCCTGAAAAGAAAGAAATACAAGTTCAAAGGTGACCGGGGTGAACTGGCCAAGAACTCTCTGATGCTTAAGTTAGTTTTTCTCTCTAGAACTCAAGAATTCTAACTTTATGGATAGTGGGAACTTACCTTCATTTGGTGTGAATGAGTCCTTATATAGTGAGCTTTGAAGTGGTTACTTGCTTAGTAACTTCCTCAACGTGTGTGGAAGTTGGAAGGTTCAGACTTAATTTCCACAACTGCTATAGAAGTTAGAATGTTCAATCTTATCTTTTACAACTGCTATTAGAAGTTAAGTACTTAATGAGAAGTTATAGCAATGAACAAGGATTTGCTCATACATCAAAATAGTAGAACGTGGTCCGAATTACAAGTTTTTGTACATAAATCCATTTCTGAAAATTTTCTAAGTGTTGAGGGGTCTTCCAGGTTAGGGATGGCAATGGGGCAAGGCAGGGCCAAAGGATGGGGTCTTCGTCCCCGCCCCGCATGGTTTTGTCTTGACCCATCCTCACCCCGCCCCGCATGATAGGGAAAACTTTCTCACCCCATCCCCGCCCCTTAGGGCCCCGCGAAATCCCACCCCACCCTGTAAAACTCTACTTTTTGTTAATTTGCCCTACAACTAGTACAATTTTTTTAATGAAACCTATTTCATTAATAAAAATATACTTGAAATTACAACTAAATTTATCTTATCAAATCAAATCAATTTTTATAAAAAATTGAATAATATATCTAAGTGTTTAACAAGACAATCATAAATAATAAAAAAACAAAACAAAAAAAAACTCATAGTATAACACATAACAAAATAAAGGTAGAGAACCACATTGGGTAGAATAAAATAAGCTAATATTGATATGTTTGTTTAAATAGTAGGGTTTTAGGGTATGAAAAATTTACAATTATAACTCTTAGCAACGCGGGGCGGGGCGGGGCGGGGGAGGGGCAGGGTGGGTCTAAAAAGTTTAAACCCATCCCCGCCCCGCTTCGTGGTACGGGGCTAAAATCTTGCCCCATCCCCGCCCACCACCTTTGCAGGGCGAGTTAAGCAGGGCGGGGAAAAATTGACATCCTTATTCTAGGTGTTTTCTTGATGGACGACTTTCATGCCCATGGACGACCTCTTAACGATGGACGACCTTTTTATGTTGGGCTAACCTTTCTGGCTCTGGCCGACTCTTATAGACGAATTGGAGATGGTTCAATTTTTAGTTTACTATCAATATATATATATATATATTTATATATATATATAATTTCATGTATGTTTTCTTCTAAAAAAAAAATCATGTATGCATGCAAGGATTACATATATACCGATCCGGTAACAATAGAAGCTTCATCTTTGAGATAAAGAACTGATGTAATGCTCAAGGAAGCTACCTGAAAAGATCAAAAGAATCAATAGAGTATAGAAGAAGTGATCAAGAAGAAAAAGAAAATATATTATGCTCATAATATGCACGACTTCTAATTTAATTGAGAAAATATAAATAAATAAAAAATTTGACACTAAGAAAATATAAACTTAGCTATCAAAAATAATTTAATTTTAAACTTGTACAGTTGTACTAATTTTTTTCTTAAATTTAAGACCCCTACACCTTTGAAGAGTTGTAGAAGATAACCATATATAGTTTATCTATGACATTCAAACATCAATTGTCTACATTTAGAAGTTTATAGACATATAACGTTGTTACTATAAAAAATAGAAAATAAAAAAAGGCATACCATATATCTCAAAAGAAAGAATTGCATACTCGTATATTATATATAACATATATTTCTAATAATGGCCTCCACAAATATATCCAAAAAAATAATATATTTTCTCCCTCTTGCATAAAATTTTTTGTTGAACAATTAATTAAAATATTATCTCTTGATATAATGTGTCAAATCTAAATAATATATTAATCATATTAGGTTTGCCCATTTTTTTCCCACCACCTCTATCTTTTAGTGTATTGGCTTCAGTAATTTTTGTTAGTTATGAAGATAGTAATGTATTATGTAGAATCAAATTTTTTGTGTTAGTTATGAAAATAGCAATGTATTATGTAGAATCAAAATTACCTGTTAGGTCTTTTTTTTGTCAGCAAGATAGTCCAACTAATGGACGTTGAAGTACCTTTCTTATATGAAAAAAAAAAAAAAACATACCTCTAACATTGAATACGTGGACAGAGGTAGGCTATAAGATAAAAGCCTTCATGTCATATTCAGTTCAGAGCTGGGCAAGTTGGATAGTGATTTGGCTGCTGCTGCTGGTAATAACATCGCTTTGGGCGCCATTGCTGGAGTTATTTTTACAATTGCGCAGTGCCACAATGAGAATCAGGAGGCTAACCATTGCCACGGTGAGTTTGACCCACGAATTTTATTTTATTTTTTTTTAATCTTCAATATAATTGATTAGTTGTAATACACTATTAGGCATTTGTGTCTATCCAAAGTGTTATTTTCCCTCAAGAGAAGTCTATCCAAAGAAAAGATTGATATATTATTAAATTATTAAGTTTTTGTGTTCATCAAACTTTATCCAAAGAGATGATAAAGTAGTAGACAAAATTCTGATAATAACAAATAATTTGCCCAAGATGCACGCTTTAATTAAAAATCATATGTAACTTAAACATAAAAGCTAACAACAATTAAGTTTTTGTATTTATCTAAAAAATTGATAGAGATGTATATTATATATATTTTTAAAAATCTAATAAAATTTCTACAATTTGGTGAAGCCACATGGTGTAACTAAAGCCCAATTTAGTGAAGCCACATGGCGCAACCAGATTTCTAAACCCAACTTTTATTATATACTAGTATTATGCCCGTGTGATCCACGGCTTAATCAAAATTCATACGTAAATAGTTTTTTTTATATTAATTTACTTAAAATTAAATAATAGAATAGATAATAAAAATAAATAAATATTTTACTCTTAAGTTATAGTATAATAAATTCATATTGTGTGAAACTAAGGTATTATGAAATGCATATATATATATATAAAAGTAATAATAAATCAAGTTAAATAATATGTTACATCTTCCCAATTTTCGGAAGACTTACAGAAAAATTGACTTGTTTTATATGTGAAACACCACCGTTAATTAACACGGCAACTAGAACTAGGTGGTCCATAGCACTTCTTCATGCATAATGTATAAAAGATATCCATGTATAAAATATGCGAAAACACCATTTTGGTCCTTCAAATTTGTGGTCACAGTCAATTTGGTCACTACATTTTAATAACAATCAATTTAGTTATTGTTATTTTCAACTTACACTCAATTTGGTCTCTATCATTAAATCACTAACAAAAAGCGCATACGTGGCTAACGGTATGCATTGTTGGCATGCCTAATGTTGCTGTGTCTAAATTTAAGTGTCCACGTCAGCGCTAAAGATGACAAAAAAAGACACATCAACATTTTAAAAAAAAATCAAATTAAACAAAAATTAATTATGAAAAAGGTGAACCACTAGACCAAAAATTAAAATAATAAATCCATAAAAAATACAAAAATCTTGGAATCCATTGCTTTGTAGCACAAGAGGTTTTTTTTTGTGTCGATAGTACAAGAGTTCTGGTCATATTGTATTGTCTTTTATTTGGGCTAAGTTTTGTATGGTTGGGAGATGACTGCTTTTGCCAGCATCCTTCATCTTTTTTTTTAATTGGTCTTTTTTTTTTACCTGTTAAGGTTTTAGGAAAATCTCTTGTATACTCCGTGTACTTGAGGGTTGTTCTTTGGCAGTGGTTGTGGATTGTGCCATTTGTGGTGTTTTTTTGGTAGTAGTATGTATTATTTTATTGGAGTGGATATATTATTTTATTGTAGTAGATATATTATTTTATTGTGTTGAAAGCTAAAATAGATCCACTGCTGCAGCATGTGTGTAGGTAAAATAGATAAAGCAAGTTTTGGTAGTGCTAAATAGCTAAAATTATAGATCTACTGCTGTGGATGCTCTAATTGCAATACTTTAGTTTGATTTATTTATTGCACTTCCTTTACTCCAAAAACAACAAAGAAACAAAATCCAAATTAGCAAATAGAAACTATATAAACTTTTTATTTTATTTTATAAAAAATTGTAGTTATACAATGAATATTCTTAATGTATGGTTCATGAAATACATGAAGATGAGTGGATAAACATTAAATATATATAGCAGCTCCGTTGGAATATGTCAAACTAAAAATTCCTTCTTACTCAAATTGAATATTCTCCAATGTAGAATCTGATCCCCAAATCCTCCTCCCTCTCAACAAAATTGAAAATTTGTGTACATTCCAAAGGATATCTATATATTCAATCACAAACTTCAGTCACTTTCATTCTTTTTGTTCTATTTGGTCAAGCATTGTTTATTCATTTAATTTTCGACTCTCATACTCATGCATGCACACTTCAATCACTAGAAATGACCATTCTTTTTTTGTTTTCTTTTTTAGTCACAAAGAAAACAACCATTTTGGAGAATGAAGGATATATATGGTCCCGTAAGCAAGCTTTTTACCATATGTTCCTCTCTTGGATGCTCCTCTCAGGTATGAGTCACAATCTTCAGGTATCTGTCACAATGGGTGATTACCACGCACACTCACAGTTGTGCAAATTGGCCAAAGCTTAGCACAATGCAAACAAATTGGTGTTTTTTGTTTTTTGTTTTTTTTGGAGCATTATTGTGATTTTTTTTTCCCATTTACAACAGTTATATTTTTCGCAGAATTCATTTACAATATTTTTTTCACCAGTGAAGGTAACGTGAAATATAAATTTAGAGCACTAGCATCTAAGGATGCAAAAAAAAAAAAAAAAAAAAAACCTATTTTGCATCTTCAACACTACTTTATCTATTTTACCAACTCATTTTACAACTCACTCCACATCTCAGTTTTTATTTTTACATACAATTCAATAAAATAATATAAACCACCTAATAAAATAATAAAAAGTATTCTTATCTATTTGTTTCCTCCCACTATCTTTTTCTCTTTGCACACAACCACAAGATTAAATATTAATTTTTTTTCTTTACAACCTATGAATAATAAGGTTGCATATATGCAATCTTTTACTATTCATAGGTTGCAAATTTTTTTAGGTATACAAACCCAAATAGAGTGGATTTTTGCTGTCTTGGGTTATAAAATAGCAACTAGGAGTGTTTGTACCCCAATATGCTCTTAAGAACGCATAAAGATCACTTAACAAAAATAGAAGAAAAGAGTATAAGTTAAAGCTTTTAATAATAAATAGTAGCACAGTTTTGTACTTCTCTTGTTATTTATTTATTTTTTGGGAAAAGACTTACTCTTGTTACACAAGCAGACGATAAATAATAGCACAGTTTATGAGAAATTTTTATATATTTTTTAAAGCCGTTTATGCTCTTTAGTGCATTCTCATCTAATTATGAAAAAAAAAATTATATGCTTTTTTAGATCTCAAAAATTTACACTTTTTTTTTTTTTTTTTTTTTTTTTTTTTTTGCATAACCACTTTTATAACAAACACTACATCCGATTCTTTATTTTAAAAATATCATATTAAAATAATATTTTTCTTTCTCAACAAACCCAATCAACACTTCACATCTTCTCCAAAAAAAAAAAAAAACACATCACATCATATTAAAAGAATCTTTTTTTTCTTGTTAGTTCAGAAGAGAGAAACAGAGTTAATAATAAATAAATAAAAAAAAAAGAAAAAGAAAAAGAAGAGAGACAGTTAATAAAAAAGTGAGAAAAAGTTTTACATAAGCTACCGTGCTTTTATATATTTAGATAAGCATTTTAGTATTATGTGAATACTTTTATGCAAAATATAGAACCGGATGGAGCTAGTTTTGTTCCCTCTCTTTAGCTACAATGTTATCTATTTTGCGTTTTTAAGGGTTTTACATAACTGGATTCTATTTGCTAAGACTTAAATTTATTAGTTTATTTATCTTATTGGGTCATGTCAGTGGTAAGCCCAAATAAAAACCAATGAAAGTTTCCCTTCTTTTCTTTTGGGCCATGCGGTGAAGTATGCGTCTGTGCCATCCCAACTAGTCAATCCAGCCCAACTTCGCACAATTGGACTCAAGCCCAGTCTAGTGACAACAATATTTCAAATCAGACAGGTTCCTTAAAACTCGTTCATTCTAAAGAATAAAATTTTCTTCCAAAGTGGTTTGGAAGAAATTTCATTCAATCTACTATGTGACGGTCATAAGATCATCCACGTGTCCCCTTTTTTATTTTCCTCCCATGTTTTTTGGTTGTCAAAGACTCAAAATTCAAACTAGCTCCTTCCTTGTTCAGATTACAAATTCAAAGCCCAGGACCCCTTGCCTACTTCATTGTCCATTTTTTGGAATTTGGGGTGTTACTACTACAAAAATCTCTGGTCATATGAGAAGAAAATTACACGTGTTTAGAAACCTTAATTTTCTGGTTATTTTCAGTTAGGTCAGACCAAAGCCAGATCAGCAAGTCTACCCAAATGTTAATGTTTTGAAACTTTCAGAGTACTAATTGTCAATCAACACAATCAAAAGAAAATTCCCATTTATGACTTATGGGAAAATGAATTATTATTTTTTTGAGATATGAAAAGAACAGAGTAGGGGAAAAATTCACAAATTGGTGTCATGAAGTACAAGTAATGGATGTCATCAACTAATTTTTGACACTGTTGATGAACTTATCCTACAATCTTCCAAGCAGGACAGATGCCTCATCTTGCAGAACCTTCCAAGCTGCAGTGACATGCCTCTCTTCTGTCAATGGAGCTCCTACAGCAAAACGTAGTATGTATTTACCTGAAAGGACCTGCAAATAATTGTCACATGCAAGGAACTTAGCTCATGCACTGAAAGTCATCACATGGAAGCAAATAACTATTTTTTGTTTTCTAAATGAGGACAATAAAGAATACCATTATGAATGTCACCAGAAAAAAAAAAAAAAAAAAAAAAAAAAAAAAAAAAAAAAATCTTACTGTATGAGAAATGAAAATTTTCCCAGTTGAGTTTATTGCTTCTAATAGGTCATTGTTCAATTTATTGCCGTTATCTTCATTGTTTCGAGGAGGCAGAAGCCGGAAACAAACTAATGAAAATATCCGAGGGGTAACAACCTGCAAACATGAATTTTTGTTCACTAATCCAAAACACTTTTTGCAGAAAATCACTTGAATTAACTATAGACATGAAACGTACATAAAATTACATTGAACTTCAGAATATATAATGGGCTCCTAGGACTTAAAAGACTACTAAATCAAATCAAAGTATCAAACAAATATGTTCATAAAGATTACCATTACCTCAAATCTTGGATCTTGAGCAATGAGGCCTTCAAAATGTTCAGC
This sequence comes from Notholithocarpus densiflorus, assembly GCA_030021035.2. Classification (NCBI taxonomy): domain Eukaryota; kingdom Viridiplantae; phylum Streptophyta; class Magnoliopsida; order Fagales; family Fagaceae; genus Notholithocarpus; species Notholithocarpus densiflorus. The sequence goes on from JARYZH020000146.1 coordinate 508,396, forward strand.
CAAATTGATGTGGTTTCTTATGTAGCACTGTAGGTTTTCTATACCATATAGTCGTAGAACCATCCAAAGCTTCAATGATCTGGGAATCAGCATACGGATCAGTAAATGGAAATATAGCACATGATTGATTATAAATCATTAAGGTTTAGTGTGAGTGCGTATGTTGAGTGTCTGTAATTTATGAGCTCCTAGAAAGAGTCTGGATTAAAATTTATAAGCCAAACGAGCAAAAGCCTTAACTGTTGCAATATCAGTGGTAAGTGAGAGGGCAAATAGTGGGGAAGAAATAGGAAGTTGCATACAAAAATTCAGTAGTTAAATATGAGTTGCACACAAAATGAAAGACCTTAACTATACAGAATGTACAAAAAGGATCACCTATAGAATACATACAAGATTCAGCTGATTTATAATATCTATAAAAGAAGAAAACTGGATGCAACCAAACAGGAGCTTCGCAACCAAACAGGAGCTTCTCACTCATACAATAATCTCAAAATAAATTCTTAATCTGAATGCAGGGAAGCACAACACCATTAAAGGTCCACTTGTCACTAACAGTCCAAATAGTGTATGGTTAATTATGGTCTCAAATTCTATATTGACTTGATTTGGGTTTTCTTCGAGTAGAAGGAAAGTTATTCCTTGTTAAATAAGTGACTTGGTATTCATTTTCCACTAGGTATTTCTAGGCCGGAAAATATATTGGCTCTTATATATAGAAAGTACTAAGGAAGGTATATCTAGTCCACCAAGGAATGGTATTGACTCTTATATAAAGAGAGTGCTACAAAGGATTTGATGACTTTTAGCCCAAGAGATACATTTTTTTTGTATAAGTCACAAAAATTTATTGAACCAAAATATAATCACCCATGTACATCAGCGATGTACGTAGGGAGCATCACAATCAATCTTTCAAATTACAATGCTTATGCATATCTAATAAAGAGTAACAAGGAGGAGATTTGAAAGCAACATTCCAATCTAGTAAAGTGTGAAAAAAGAGAGATTAAATCTCAAGAATAGACCGTTTACATCCTTCAAAGAATCTTGCATTTCGTTCACGCCAAAGACACTACATGATGCAATGCGGCACAGCCCTCCAAAAAGCAATATTTCAATTTCCATCAAAAAAACCTTGCCATCCTACCAATAAATCAAGGACTTTCTGTGACATAACCCATAGAAGACCAAACAAACTCCACACCACTGTCCATAAATCATAAGCTATGGGATAGTAAAGAAACAGGTGATCCACCAACTCCCCGCTACATTTGAGCATACAGCACTATTCTAGCACAATAATACTTCTCTGTTGTAAATTTTCAATCAATAAAATCTTCCCTAAGGCAGCAGTCCATGAAAAGAAAGCTACCCTAGGAAGAACCTTTGTTTGCCACACCAACTTCCAAGGAAATGACATGCTGATATTTGGGGTAAGAGGTTATCCCAACCTTTGTTTGCCACACCAACCTTTGTTCGCCTCCAACAGAGGTTATCAAGATCCTCACCCTTCACTGAGGTGGAATAAATTAAATCCATAAAAGCAGTAAAGGGATCCAGCTCCCAATCTTGGACTAATCTAGAAAACTAAGTGTCCCATTAGGGAAATGCATAACCTCATCCATAGAAGATTCCTTATCACAGAAAATTCTATATAATTCTAGGAAGGCTTCTTTAAGTGGACAATCACCACATCACAAGTCATGCCAAAATTTTACTCTAGTACCATCACCCACATCGAAATGTATAAACCGGGAAAACATCAACCACTCCCATCTTATAGATTTCCAGAGACACACCATAAGGGTCTGACACCCCTTTCGTACACCATCTATCCCATTCACTCCAATACTTCACCTCTATAATCCTCCTCCAAAAAAGATCTTTCTCAGTGCCATATCTCCACAATCATTCTCCTAATAATTCTTGGTTAAATCTTCTCAAACTATGAACTCCTAAACCCCCAAACTGCAACGGTTCACAAACCTAAGACCAGTTAAACAGATAAAATTTAGGTTCCCTACTTATTTCCTCTCTTTCCTATTCCAGTGGAGGTGGCTAACCATATTGAGAAGCTTCAGAGGAATTTCTTATGGAGTGGGATTTTCCTCTCTCTTTCCTATTCCTGTGGAGGTGGCTAACCATATTGAGAAGCTTCAGAGTAATTTCTTATGGAGTGGGATTGGTGAGGAACCTAATTTCCACCTGGTTAACTGGGCTTAGGTTTGTGAACCATTGCAGTTTGGGGGTTTGGGAGTTCGTAATTTGAGAATATTTAACCAAGAATTGTTAGGAGAATGGTTGTGGAGATATGGGATTGAGAGAGATCGTCTTTGGAGGAGGGTTATAAAGGTGAAGTATAGGTGTGAATGGGGTAGCTGGTGTACATGTGGAGAGGAGAAGACTCTTGAAAGAATATGGAATAGGTTTCTTTAGAGAGTATTTTGATGTTTGTTATTTGTTTAAGTGAGAGAGCACCATTATCGTTAGGTGTATTAGAGTTTTGGGATTGTGAGTCTTGTTTGTGAGTTTGTAAGTTCGTATTGAGAGTTTGCTTTAGGTTTAATGGGAATTTGGGCTAGCTTATGTTTGTAAGAGGTTTTGAGAATATTTGTATTTGTGCGGTTTTGTGAGTGTTGCAAATAGGCCCTTAAAGTTATAAATTGCTGTCAAATTAAAGATAATTTCCATCAAATAGCCTTCCTAAGTTCCCTCCAAAACACTCTAAATTCACTTAAAGCCCCTAACTCAAAGAAAGGTCTTGAGAGGAGTATCTAGTCACAAGCCTAACCCCTATCAGATATAATTGTATAACATGAATAGCACATCAACAAAACATAAATGTCTTTCTTTTGGGGAAAATGTTCAAAGGCACACCTAAAGCGACGTCCAAGAGGAATTTGCCAATCCTTGTAATCCACAACCATATTTGCTTGAGATGCCTGAAATATATTTTGCAAAATCAATCATAAAAGTTGTATAGGAAAACAAATTAATACACTAAAAAAATCACAGGAATGTTTAATCTCAAACCACATGGCAATCCACTATCAAATATCAACACTCTAGTGCAGACACCAAGATGCACCAGGATTAGTGCTAATTTGAATTTCAGATTTTGAAATTTCATTGATATAATTTGAATTACTTTCCTTATCAATGTACTGATTGAAAGCCTATTTAAAAAGTTTCAAGTAAACATGTAAGGCAGATTGGTGAATGAAATTTTGTATTAGAAAATTTGCAATTGCTGGGTGCTGATTCCTAGCAACTTGGGTGCTGATTCTAAAGTTTTTCTGCTTGGTGTTGATTCCAAACCCTAAGTGCTAATTATTAGGTATATCTTTTACATTTTTTTCATTCCCCCTTTTATCTTCCTTTTTGATACTGTCTGGCATAAATCACTCTCATTCAATATGCAGTTGTCAATGTAGAATCAGCAAGTGATAATAATAAATCAGAAGTAGGTCCGATTTTAAAAGGGTAAATAGTTTTGGAATTCATATTACTTTGCAGCAGTTTATTGAAGATGTGATTCTAAAATGCTAAATAGTTTTTCCAGGACCTCTAGAAAGAAGTGTGGTGAAGGTAGTGATGATGGTGTTGTACATCCATATTTGGAGGGTGAGACAGGTCAGCCCCTTGCTCAAGGCAAATGCATTTTCTGTTTTGGAACGTAGGGGTCTAATAGCCCCTTCAAGCAAAAGGAGATTCGAGCTACGGTGATCAGAAATAGAATCTGTTTGCTGGATTTAATAGAAACTAGAGTAAAACAGATGAATGCTTTGACAGCAAAGAAAATGCTGTAGGGGGATGGGAAAATATTGGTACTTACACTTGGCATGGGGCTGGTAAAATATGAGTGTTTGAGGTTCAGTGTGATTAGCATGTCACATCAGTGTATACTGCTACGTGGAGAGTTTATGTCATATATATCTTTCATATATGGTTCCGACTCTGACCTACTGACGGGAAAACTTTGAAAAGGTATGATTGGCTTAAAAAATAAGGTGCAGGATGGTGCTTGGTTCACAACAGGTGACTTCAACAGTATTCAAGAGGAGGGTGAAAGATTTTATGGAGAGGCTAATGGGTATGAAATTGATTTGGATTCTTGATTACACCAGTCAGATTTGGTTGATCATCCTTACACTAGTTGTTTTTATGCTTGGAGTAACAAAAGGGAGGCTAATGAGTACATTGCAAAAACGTTGGATGGAGTAGTAGTAAATGAGAAGTGCTTGCATTAGTTTGAGCAATCTAGGTGAGGTTCCACGTCATCAAAAATAAAAGAAAGAGAAAAAAGAAGTGGAGTTTCTAGTTCTAGGAGTCTCTGATAATTCTGCAATGCTTGAGCAGATTATGCCTAGGGTGCCAATGAGCTATGCTCTACTGGCACTTCCTTCTTCCATAATAATTGGTTGGAGGGTGGTCCTAGGTTTAAGACCCACTGGGTGTGTATGTAACTTACAAATCAAGAAACAAAACATTTATGCCTAGGGTGAGTTAGGTCCAAAGCCCTTTAAAGTTTTAACCATTCGGCTGATCATGTAGATAGTGGAATGTGCGTGAAAGATGGAGGTTAGGGGGACACCTATGTATCAGGAATACCAGAAAATGATGGCTCTTAAAGGTAGATTGAAACGATTTAAGGGTGAACATTTGGTTGTTTATGTAATAGGCTAAAGCAAGCTAAACTGGGGTTAAAGGAGGTTCAAAGGTTTATATGCTCTGCAACTCAGGTCAGCAAAACTACACTGATAGAAAGAGAGCTTGCTTAATTTGTAATCTTCACTAAGGCATTCTGCGGAGGCATTCTTTAGGTAGAAATCAAGAATATATTAGTTAAAGCTTGGAGATCAGAATACAGCTTTTTTTCCGTAGGGTGACAAAATTTTAGACTGGCAAAAATCAGATTAAGTGTCTAGCGGATGATCAAGGGGATAGGGTTGATAGCATTGGTGGGAGCAAGGGCGTAGTAGAAATTTTTTACAAGAACTTGTTGGGATCTAGTAGCAGAGAGCCAATCAATGATATATATGGTCAGGTGGTGTAGGCTTAGAATTTTCAGATAAAAGAGAACTAGAAATTAATGTTGCAGAATGATGTCTCTGAAGAGGAAATTAGGAAGGCCATTTTTTCACTTGGCAGTGGCAAGGCTCCTAGGCTGGACAGGTTTACTTCTCATTTTTTCAAAGCTTCTTAGAAAATTGTGAGTAGGAATAGACTTTGCTAAAAAAGGATTTCAAACAGCAAACTCTACAATCATTACATTACATTGGTTCCCAAAATTGTAAATCGTTCTAAGATAGACGAGTTCAGACCTATTTCATGTTGCAATGTCCTCTATTAATGTATATCTAAAATATTTGCAGAGAGATTGAAGGCTTTCCTTGATGGCTTTCTGAGTTCTAGTGCCTTTCTGCCAAGTAGGAGGATAGTTGATAATGTTTTGTTAGTACATGAATTGGTCAGGAATTATCATAGAGACAATGGAGTAGCTAGATGTGCAATCAAAGTGGATTTGATGAAGCTTATGATTTGGTAGAATGGGACTTTGTAGTGGGTATTTTGAGAGAAATTGGAGTTCCAATGAATTTTAGAAGGTGGATTAAGACCTGTAACATTACCCCTATGTTCTCAGTAGTTATCAATGACATCCTTGTGGGTTAAAGGAAAGAAAGGCTTGAGGCCCGGAGATCCTATCTCACCCTTTTTTAATAAATAAGAAAGATATGTATTGAAAAAGCTATTTCATGCAAAAGAAGCATGAAGCAGTCCAAAAAGTACAAGGAGAAAAGAAGAAGTACAAAAAAAGAAAAGATTAATTACAAAGGCAAAGAGAACTAAGGAACAAAGGGAGAGAATCACCTAGATGTGAGCCCCGAAGCCTGAAACCAGTCAAAAAGATAACCACTAAAAGAAGCAAGCAATTGATCTCGCCCTTTGATATGAGCATGGAGGTTTCCTCAATAATGATGCAAGTTGCTGCCAAGAAGTGAATGAGTTTTTTTTTTCATCCTAAATATGAGAAGATTTATTATACTTATCTTTGTTTTTCTGATGATTTAATTATCTTTGGTGGAGAAAAGGTGGAGACTGAATTACCCAAACGATGCTAAATCAGTTCAAGCACTTATCAAGCCAGTCAGTAAATTGTAGTAAAACTGAGGTTTTCATGGCAGGCATCAATGAGGAAATTAAGCAAGAAATTGTAATTGAGTTGGATTTTAAGGAAGGTAAACTTCCTGTTAGGTATTTGGGGATCCACTAATATCTGGGAAACTCAGTGAAAACGATTATTTGCCTCTTGTGGAGAAGATCACTGCAAGGATAAATTCTTGGAATGCTATCGTTTGCTGAGAGATTGCAATTATTTCAAACTGTTTTGTTCAGTTTTCAGGTCTATTGGTCAAGTATTTTTATCTTAACAAAGAAAGTCATAAATCCAGTTGAACATAAGCTTAATGCTTTCTTACAAAAGAATAAAGATGCTAAGATTAAGGGAGCGGAAGTGGCTTGGGAGGTGCTGGCCAGACCTAAACAAGAAGGAGGTCTAGGACTCAAGAAGCTGTCAGATTGGAACAAAACAAAAATTTTGAGGCACATTTGGGATATATTTGCAATTGCTGGATCCATTTCGGTGGTGTGAGTACAGAATTATATTTTCAGGGGAAAAAAAAACCTATGAGATATTAAAATTCCTCAAGATTGCTCTTGGAGGTGGAGGAAGCTACTTCAAGCCAGGGCTGGTGCCAGGAATTTCTTAATATTTATAGTTGGTAACAAGGAAAGCCTCCATGTTTGGCATGATTATTGGGCATTCCGATGGTCCTCTAATGCAAAAATATGGTAAGAGGATTATCTATGATTTGGGTAGCTTCATAGATGCTAGGTTATCTACCATGATCAGGGATGGTGAATGGTGCTGGCCCTACCAGATCAGGCCAGCCAGTTTTAATTCAATCTAAAGCTTGTTCATATGACCATCCTGAGCAAAATGAAGTCTTCCCCTAAAAAAGACTTTCAACTGCCTCTAAGTCTGTAAGGCAATAAGTTTAAATTATAAACCAATTTGATTGGCTGATCTCAGCTTATTATCACTTTGACACGTGTGCAAAAACACAGCAAATTATGCAAAATCAAATTTATTCAAAGAGCTTGTGATTAAACCTTAAGAGGTAACAAAATTGGCTAGAGAACACACCTTTTATATATATATATATATATATATATATATATATATATATATAAGAAGTCATTAAAGATGACATAAAGTTGCCACCCCTTTGCCCTAGCCATATCAAAACCCTTGGCACATCATTACATGGAAATTCTTTTTTTTTTTTTATTATAGATTTTTGTTCACCACTGTTGCACAAGAATATCAAGATTCAAGAAGATGTCAGAAAAAACTTACTTTATTCTTCAAAAACTCTGGATTTGTCGATAGGGACTGAACCAAGGCAGTTCTATCCTGTTGTCATGAATTGACAAAAGTAAGAAGGGGGAAAAAAACACCCTCTTCTACATATACATATGGAGTAATGAGTACAATAAAGAATTGAAGTATGGACTTTAGGTTTTAATGGTGACATGTGGACAAGTATATGATGGCATACCTTAACCCAAAGTGCTGAACAATCGAAATTTGTTAGAAACCATTTATGTGCATTCATGTTAAATGAGTCAGCTTCTTCAACACCATCAATGTATTGGCGGTACTCTGGACATATACAGGCACTTCCAGCATATGCAGCGTCTACATGAAACCACATCCCATTGCTCTATGTAAAGAGAAGATGCATTGCAATCATTGTAAGATTGTTCAAATCTTAAAAATGTGTTAATTACATATCATAAAATTATATAATACATAAAACATTTTTTTCAGTAAGAACAGAAAATTTGATTATTCCTTTTATTTTCTCTCCTGCTTTGTGAGAAGAATGTCAAACAGTTGAGAAAGAAAATCTTGAAGCTCTCTCTCCTTTCTTTTCTTAAAATGACAAAGTGGTCATCAAGTTCTAAATACATTTTTTTTTGGATAAAAGGTTGGAAGTTCTAAATAATTTTAAATAATGCACTTGTAAAAAACTATTTCTATCTCTACTAATATTAGGAAAATTTGGTCCATTTTAATACATAATGCATTAATGAACTGTCTTATGACAAACCATTTCAATCTCTTCTATTTTTAGGAAACTTGGTCAATTCTATACATAATACACATTTGAATTTTCTAAAAGGAAAAAATCCTGCTAACTCATTCAATGCCATAAAAGGTTTGGGACACCAAGAGTCCAAGACACATCCATCCTGAATGGGGTGGGTTTCCCAGCCACACCAAGTGGTTAGGCTGGGAATTGGGGTTGATTTTATAATCCAAGCCAGGTTCAGGGTGTGGGAAGGATTTGGCCTCCCTGCCCTACCCAGCGCACAAATTTCCTTGAACATTATGTTATGGTTTCAATTAAGCCATTTCTTATTTCTTTTAATACCTCCCGCCCCTTTCTCTCCCACGCATACATACACACATTTGTGGTTAGACAGTTTGTCTCCCCTCCCTTTTGCTTTTCTGAAAAAGTTTTATTTACTAAAGAATTATAAAAAGACAAGAAAAAGGGGACGACACCTCAAATCATCAACATTAGATCTGTATATGAAACTGATATAGTGTGCAAAGCAGATCTCTTGGTTTTCTCATCAGTTCAGTCAAATATGTTACCTTAGCAATCTTTCCAAGAGCAAGCAAAGGATCAACAGCTGTTGATGAAGTAGTACCAACCTACAAGTATAAATGGAAAGCTTCTTTAGTTAATTTTAACTTCTAACATTACTTTATTTCAGAGTTCAAATGTTCCTATTCACCCCCTCCACTCCCCCCCCCCCCCCCCCCAAAAACACTCCCACCCCTGCAGAATTAAAAAATAATAATAAAATTTATATAAAAAAAAAAAAAGGCAAAAACCATAAAAGGATTTAGGCTCGTGCTCACCATTACACAGGGTTTACCATGTTAATAATCAGTTAGCAACTAGACATCATTGTCACCATTATTATTACTATTATTAGGCATCCTTGAGATTCAAGACAATATTTCTTGCACTTAAGAAATTTTCTTTTAAAAAGAAAAAAAAAATGAAACTCTAATTATGACATGTTCTAATGAGTAAATCCTGCATCCTCAGCAAATAACATGAAGAAAATTTTTGATCATGAATATGACTGGTAATTTCTTTCATTACCAGTCTGGAAAGAAAAATGAAAATCAAAAACCTAATAAAGAATATGTCAGCTTCCGACCAACATTTATAGATGTTTTGAGTACCATTTCAAAGTCATTCAAGTTAATATCATAAATTTCACTAAGTCAAACAGCAATCTTGACAAAATCGTAACTTTTCTTAAATATCCAAACCTCTAAGAAGTGTCTAAGCTTGTGCACATTTAAAATTAGTACAACAAAATTTAAAAGAAAATTTAAGTCACGAATATGGCCAAAAGTAGTCATGCAAAATTATAATTTCAATTGGCAGCTCAGATTTGACCAACCATAAAAAAGAATACTCAACTTTTAATAGAGTAATAATTTGGATCATGTTGAAGGTGCCAAAAGGAGGAGAGGGGGTTCAAAAGATGGTGTTAAGAAAACACAGAGTATTCTAACCGGTTAGTAACTCAGTCGGATCATTGAAAAGAAAAATAAAATGATGATAGAAACAGAAGGAAACAAGCTAACATCTAAACTCCTTAGTTTCTTACTGTAGCACATAAGAAAAAGGGGACTAAACCGATGGCAACATCATGTGCAATCGCTTCACAAAGAATATCAGGCGAAAGGGCATAGTTAGTTGAAAATTCCGTTTTTAGCAACCTGCAATTCTCTGGATGGATTCCTGCTATCTGCGATTAAACAATAAACATTTATTATTAACCAATATACTGGCACTACTTAAAATTAACATGAACTTGCATATTGGAAAAATCAGGTCTGAGTATGAGTAGGTGCAGGTCCATTGCTTCTGACATTTGGTATAGGCTTTTCTGATTGAAAAGGATCAAGAAGTCTATTTTGAACAGAACTCTGTTGTGTGTTTGATCTGTGGTTTGTTATTTGCGTTTTTGATAATCCAATAGATACAATGGTGGAGGGGGGACTTGAACCCTGGACTTCTCCATTGGAAAGTCCAAGAGGGGCCAGTTGAGCTACAAGACTCTTGACACTTATTCTTTGCTTGTTTTTGCTGTAGCTCTGTTTTCAAAGTTTTGTTGTTCTGCAGCTGAAGCTGTTGTTGTACTCTTTATGCACACTGCCGTTTGTAGTAGTTATTGTGTTTGTTGAAGAAAAATTGTTTCTTTCACAAAAAAATAATAATATAAACTTCATAACCATAACCAAGCAACATAAGATGAAATTACTAATATGAACACACCCATAATAATTGTAACTTAAAAGTTATAACTGTCTTAACGATGTCTCAAGGCTATGCCTCAAGCACCTCTGAGAAACATTGAGAATTTGATATAGAACTGCATCTTCTTGGTTTCCATCATGTGCTTAAGGTAATCATACAAAACCACTTGGTGATTTGAAGGGAAAGAAGAGTATCACAATTAGCAGTTTGATTTGGTAGATAAAAACACTAAAGAAATTTATTCTTGTGCTAATAATTTATTTTTTTGTTCAGGTTTTCTACCATTATTCACAGCCACATACTGAGTACAATTTGCTTTCATATCTATTCTATTCACAGCCACATACTGAGTACCATATGTGAGACTCCGTACAGAGAGGAGGGAAAGTCTGCTCAGAAATGAATTAGCATTGAAGCACTGACAGATACAGAGGTTCCAAAGAGATGAAACAAAAGAATTTGGCAGCAAAACCCAGAGGTTGGGGAAGTTAGTTAATACCAGCACCAAGTATTTTAAGAGCTTAAATAAAATTGTATGATAATGGCAAGAGAAGCATCTTTGGATGCTCGGCACTCAGCACCCTTTGAGGTGCCTAAGGTTTGAACCCCACCAGCCCCCCTCCCCCTATTCACCTAGGAAAAAAAAAAAAAAAAAACTCGGCAAGGGCAAAAAGAAAAGGCACAAAAGGAATAAATGGAACAAAAGCTGTTGAAGGTGAATCATCTTTATATAAACAAAATAAGCCTACTAATAGATGCATATATTAAGAGCCACACAATGTAAACTTGGTTATACAACATTGACCATCCTGAAAATTTTATCAGTGAGTTTATGTTACAGATCTTAGCATATGAATTCATGATTCACACAAGTATCAGGAAGCATCCTTTAAAATAATTCAAAACTATGAAAAAGGAAACTACAATTAAAATAATAAAAAATTAATTGTTTAGATACTTATGCATGTTTATAAAGATACCTGGCAGGCTTTCTGTAATGCAGAATGTGTTTGATCAGATGCATAAACCACAATTTTTTCAAGGGCATTTTTGCCAAGCCTCCTTAAAACCTTGTCACGAGCAGCCAATAGCACAACTAAAACAGCTTCACTTGCCGTGCCCTGTATCACTCCACCACCTTGTCCTACAATAAAATTTGCAACATAACTCTGTAAACTTCAGACACTGGAAAACAATCCAATCCCAAAATATCAGAAACCTTGTATGCCCAAGCTTAAGGTTTAAATTTAACTTCCAAAAGCAGTCCAAATTCAATCTATAATAGAGTTCTGGACCTTAATCCAATTCATTACAATATTTGTACACCGTATCATCAGACTGTAAAAACATATTTTGACCCAAAAAAAAAACATATATCCTGCAAATTCAAAGATTCTTTAATTTAGTTCATTCACTTAAGGTTGGTGTATTCCTAATTGCAAGGTATGCTCATCTACCCAAGCATTAAAGAAATAGTATGTGGTTGAGATTGCTGAGATGATACAATATGTGTCGTATGGTTTCCACTACTACCAAATATTAATTGCATATAGCTCTTTTTTTCTTTTTTTGAAGGAAGAAATGTTTAAGTTCTCTGTCAACATCAGGAGGCCCCAGTGTTTCTCACTTGTCTATATCAAGCAGAATAGACACAAAACTTTGACTAGAGAAATAAAGAAGAAGAAGCAGGAGCAAAAGGAGCTACACCTTCAGTGTATTAACCCTTACCTGCTGAAAGGAACTCATCAGGCAGTTTAAGCAATTTAGCAAGCCAATCCAATACAATCATTTCAAGCTCTGTTGCTGCAGGAGAAGTTATCCAACTGAAACCCACAATGTTAAGACCAGCACTGAGCATTTCTCCTAAGAATCCGGCGATGCTGCTATTTGAGGGATAATATGCAAAATAGTTCGGGCTTTGCCAATGGGTTACTCCAGGTAATATCTTTGCCTGAACATCTGGAACCACACAAAAAAAAAAAAAAAAAAAAAAAAAAAGGGGGACATGAAATATGTTTTTATCAAAACAGAGAAGGGGGGGGGGGGGGGGGGGGGGTGGAATAAAAATTGAATTATAGATTAGACAGTTTAGCAAGACTCAATTGCATTCAACCAAAAATATAAGAATAAGTGAAGCACATAATCATGCTAGAAATTTATTTTCAAATTACTAGTATTTTATTATCCATGGAGTAATAGGGAAAAAAAAAAAACTAGTTGAGAAATGTCACCATTAAATATATCATCCAATGATTCTGGATGATTAGGTGCAGAATCTGGTAACATGTTACGAAGATAGCCAGGCTGCACAGAAAGAACCCATTCTTGATACCAAAGGAAGAAGTTCTATTGAAGAGCAAAATAAATTAGGCTGCAATATATAAAAGACAGAAGAAATAAAAGAGACACATCGCCAAGAGCCTTGTAGCTCAGTGGTATTGACTTGTCTCCTTTATAAAGAGAACTAGAGTTTAAATCCCCCTCCCCCATTTGTTGTAAGTTGTAACTATCAAAGGGTGAATGCTAGGCAAGCAAGACTATAACCCCCTTCCAAAAGAATCCAAATGATGAGCATTAAGGTTAAGGCCTTTGGAAATGACGCATACCAATATCTGTGGACCTATGTCAACACACACACACACAGGAGCCGTTCCCTACTAAGGATCAAGGGCAAATATTGTACTGTGCAGCTCTATCTTTGTGTCTTATATATGTGTGTTTTGCATTTAAATTTTGATCTGAGTGGTCGGCAAGAACTATGAGCTGTGAAAGCAATGATGATGACTCAAAAAAGAAAAAGAAAAAAAAAAAGAAAGTAGAAAGATGAAGGGGATCCAAATTGTGCAAAAGTAATAATTGTATCTGTTGACATTGCTATAAATATTTGTGGAGCCTGGTAGGGTGTTTTTCTGATTTTATGTAATTTCTTTCGCTTCATATTGTCTTTGTTTACCTGAGGACGTTTGTTGTCATTGTATATATTGGTTTGCAATATGCACGTAAATGCAGTATTGCTCATTAATTAAATATGGGCATAAATATTTTAAATTTATGCATCAATTTTTCCTTATAATTAATTTTAATCATTTTGATTCCTTGAAATTAAATTTCTTGGGGTGGGGTGACTGACAAGGATACGGACTAGACCTTTTGATGACTGAAATTTTAAATTTTCTTCTGTGCCTTGTTTTACCGGAATGAAGAGATTCAGGTTGTAAAAAACTGGGCATTTCCTTTTCGTTCATGTTGTTATCAATCAATTGAAACTCCAACATGTATTCGACCTTTCTCAGTCTGATAATGTTTTTTTCGAGGTAACTCTGTCTGATAATGTTGTATAATTATAACTGGTGCAAGTTGATCCAACTTCTAAGACCATATTAATTTCTAACTAGACCCCTGTTTAAAATGGGTTTGCATGGGACCCAAGTTATGTGGTGTTTTACAAGTCTTCCGCCAGTCTTCAAAGCTTAGCTTTCTAAGAAGAGAATTTTTTGCTTTGATAGAGAAAAATTGGCTTCGAATGGAGTTGATTTTCATTTGGAGATATGAACAACACAAGTTTGAGATAAGATTGGGTCGCATATTTCCAACCATCACCTCAAATAAAAGCGATATTTTGTAACTACATTGCATTTTCAAGTTCAGTAATAGAAAAACTCACAATAGTGCAATAAATATGTTTGTTTTCAGAATGCATAAGATGAATTATTCTTTTTTTTTTTTGTATATTATTTTTTGTCAATATCATGAAACAAAATTTGTATGCTTTTTTTCAAACTTACGTGGATTTGAATTTGTCATTTATTTTTTTTACAAAATTTTTCATTATTTAATATATATATTAGTTTTTTTTTGGGGTTACTTTATCCTTTCTTTTTTTTGACCTAAATTAGATTTTTTTTAATTAAGTTTATGTTAATGTTAATACATATTAGCTATCATTTGATACTTTATCCACACACACACACACACACACACACACACAAAAAAAAAAAAAAAAAAAAAACAACAACAACAACAATTAACGTTTAAATTAGGCAAAAAGTAAAATTGTTACTTTATAAAAAAATTGATACAATACTTATTGTTACTTTATCCAAATAAGTCAATAAGAACAAATAGAATTAGAGTCTTACTTAAACTTAAACTTGTTTGTTAAATGGATTAGATGAAGAATTTGGATTGTAATCAAATTAAAATTAAATAAGAATTAGATGGATTTGATGAAGAATTTGAATTGTAATCAAATTAAAATTTTTATCAACTTAGAAATTATAGGAGAAGAAAATTATATATATTTTTTAAATCTAAAAAAATTTCTGCAATTAAAGATGCATTAGAACATGCCGTGTAGTAATAAAAATAAAAATTGTTGCTTTTTTTATAATACACTACACGTAAAAAAAAAAAAAAAAAAGATTAGATGAAGAATTTGGATTGTAATCAAATTAAGATTAAATAAGAATTAGATGGATTATAGGAAGAATATGGATTCTAATCAAATTAAGATTTTTATTGACTTAGAGATTATAAGAGAAAAAAAATTTTATATATTTTTTAAATCTAAAAATCTAAAAAAAAAAGATTTACAATTTAGTGAAACCACTTAGCACAATCACGTCGTCTAAATCTAACTTTTATTATATAATAATATATAATTTTTTATTTGAGAAATATACATGACAGACGCCGTAGGATTTATTGATATCACATACAAATATGGTTTATTAAAATAAAAATAAAAATCACATGCAAAATCTAGCTATGTTGTTGGTCAAAAAAATTGGTAATGATCGTGATTCGTGCCCACATGCGATGCATGATGGATCCCCACGTCAATTTTCTCTCACGTATCCCAATCCAAAAACCGGTCCCACACGAGATTTTATTTCAATGACAAACAATCCTGTGGCTCAGATTGTTCCCTCCCTTGGTTTCCTAACTCAGTACACCGTGGACCTCCTTACTTTGTCTCTTCCTCCATCCACGTCATTTATTTGCACGCAATCCCCACCGCACACGTGCCCAATTAAAAAAAACCCCGTAACACAGTTTCAGTCTCACGTCTCACACTGTCCCATCAGTATCGCCGCCATCAACACTCACAAGTCTGAATTCTGAATTCTGAATTCTGAATTCTCCCAAATCTCAAAAACAGCAACCCCACCCCCAACGCGCCACACTAGCTAGTGAGAGCATTCGCGCTAGCTTACTTAAAATAACATATGCCCTAAAATAAAGTCAATAAAATCCAAAAATCACACACATTATATTATGAAAGGATATTACTAACATTTGCTTTTAGGCTATATATTAATAAATTATTTTATAAAATTTTTATGAAAAAATAAAAAAATAATTAACTTTTTTTTTAAGAATAAAAAAAAATTAACTGTTTTAACAGTTTTTACAAATTTTCATTAAAATTTTCCCAAAATATATAGTTTTTATTTTATTTTTTATAGAGAATTTCAATTTATAGCGTCCGCTCTTGATAATAGCTAATTATCATCATTATTATCAAACCAAGACACCAATCAGTTTTTAGTGTAGGCAAGGATTGAACCTCAGATCTCTTATCTCTCTCTCTCTCTCTCTCTCTCTCTCTATATATATATATATATATATAATTCGATCTATAAATAGAGCCATCCAATTTGCTAATAAGTTTCCTGATATTATCATTGATAAAACGCAGCTCCAAAGATTTCTTGGGTCGTTAAACTATGTTGCAGATTTCTACAAGGATATGAGGAAACAACAGAGTACCAAAGGTTCGGGTAGACACGAACAAGAAATAAAGACACAACAACACTATCACCGGCCAGAAAAGAGTGGCTCTGATACCATAAAGGGGGAAGGGGACGCACAGCTGAAAGGAAGAGACGGAAGCACAGTAATAATATAGTGAAAGTAATGTAAATAAGGCGGTAGAACTAGTCAAGCAGTATATATCAAAATAATCCAAAGTAAATGAAAGTAATAATTCAAAGTAAATGAAAGCAATTTAGAATCGTCTTTTATGGCGGTAATCCGTCCAAGGTGGCGGTAGCAACAAATAGTATAATGAACAGAAAACTGAAAATACTTATTATTGAAAGTAGAACAAACACTTACAGTAGTAGTGAATACAAGATCTCAACAGTTACAAAGCTTGTTCTAGTCCTAGATACAAGATTGTAAGGTAGTAAGAAATAGTGGTAGTAGAAGAGCTTCTAAGAAAAGAAGTTCTAAGAGAAGAGAATTTTGAAATAAGAGCTTAAGGGAACTAGAATTTTGTCCTAAACTTAAGGGACAACCCCCCTTAAATAGGCAAAATTTCGGAGTGAACAGTGTCAGTAAACAGTAATCTGTGAACAATAATCTGTGAACAGTAAAAGTGAATGGTGTTTTTTCACTTTTTGACTTAAAAATCAGCTGAAGAATTTTGTCTTTTTCTTCAACCCATGAAGTTCAGACTTTGTCGGAAGAAGCATGGCAAGACCAAAGTGACTAAAGTAAGTGGATTCCTTACTTTTTCTTTTTCTTTTCAAAAATCCCATAATAAGTTTAAAGGACATGTCAGGAGAATATGAGACGCATGCCTAAGGAAGTTCTTTATTCCAAAGGGCATGGGAAACAGAGACTTCACAGTAGGCACATGGGACTTCACAGCAGGCACATGGGACTTTATTATAACATTTTTGAATATTGTAACAATTTTGGCCGTTGTGCAGGCTAGGCAAATAGGGGAAAGTAGCATCAGTCTTGAAACGGTAGTAACCTCAGGAGTGAATCCATCAATCAATAGAAGGAGCATCGGATGGATAACCATCAAAAGGATCAAAAGGACCTTGTGGAGAATCACATTCATGTTCATGATAAATAGCATACTGATTACAGAATCCACAATATAAAATTGGCTCAAACATTGGAGTTCTCCCCGGGATGAGAAGACTTCTTGGATTACAATGATCAGTAATTTGCAAATGAGCAATGGCATCCGAATATGGCCTGGGGCCAAAGAGAGAAATCCTATCTGTGTTACCCATGAAATGATAGTTTTTCCATAAATTATGAGCAACATTAATAATTTGGTTATTAAAACAATTTCTCCAACATTCTGCAAGAGCATAAAGATCATCAAAGGACAATTGAGAATTTCCTTCAAACCATGGCCCTTGGTGAGTGTGACCATTAATGAGAATGAGATGCTTTGAGGGCTGGACATTCATCCAGTTATCTTTTTCCCATTTTGGCAACGTACTCCAGCATCTGATGGAAACAAAAGGACTGTTAAATCTTTTAATAACATCTTGAATAATTTGTGGGAGTTGGCTGACTTGATAATGGCTTGTTAATTTTATGAACCTGATAAAATCATATTCAAACTGGGATCCCTGTCATCATCATCATCTGAATCATCAGCAATATATGAACCATCATCATAATTTATCAAGAGGCCAGGAAATTGGTGTTTCTTTTCATACACTCTGAGAGTACTCCCAAAGTGTTCTTCCCAATCTAGTTGGATAAATATATTATCAGATTCATCTAATTCATCAGGATCAGGAATAGTAGCTGTAACAAGTTTCTTGAAATATTTGAACCATAGGTCAAAAGACTTAAACATAGCCTTACTTCCCAAAATATGTAATTGTATATCTGTTGGCAAGTTTGCAACAATACTTCTTAAAATAGATTGGGTCGTAAGACTCAATCTAGCATAATCAGTGCCTATTATAGTCTCTTTATCCATTGAATGAATTTCCTCTTTGCCAAAGAGTTGACTAATGTAGGCTTCAAGTCGGCTTTTAAGAGCCTCTGTTTCTGAAACAAGGTTATTTTCTGAAGCAGAGTTATTTCTTGAAACAAGATTATTTTTTGGAATAAGGTCATCATAGTGGCTCATATAAGCCTCATTTTGAGCAGCAAGGTTAACAAGGTGGATTTCAAGGGCTCTGAGAGTTTTCTGGAAAACATTATGGTGGTTTCTGACAAAAGCAAATTAAAGGTTATCAAGAATGAATTTAATAAAATTTGGTAATTCTGAATAGGTTCCATTGTGGAATTGTAAATTTCTTGACAAAACTTCCTGTAAAGTAATTAATATATCACCATTGGAATATGTCACCTCTGCCGGGACAAATTCCTGAAGGGATGTTGATCTACTAGGTTTTACCCCATAAGATGCGCCTTCATACATTTCAAAAGGATGTCCCGCTGGGAACCTTTTGTCATGAGAATAGTCCTATGCAGGGGCTTTTCCCTTGTTTTTCCTCTCTGCCGAGGGAGCCATAATAATCCACTTACTAGTAGTGTAAGTATAAATATTATTATTATTCCACTTATTAGTGGTATTTATCCGCGCATCATTGTCCGATTCCTGCAAAGAAGCATCAATAATGTTAGGATAATTTATAGTATTTAACATTTTGGTACTATAAATATTACCTCTAGAATCATCTGTGAAATAATGGCAAGAACCTATCATTAGGTCTTGAATTGGCACATTAGTAGGAAAGTCTTTATCAGACGAATCTTCAATCGGTATTTATTTACACCAAAAAGCATTAAGAGCATCAGAGCAAACATCATCAATCAAGATGTTTTCAATTATGGATTGTAACAATGTATCAGAAATTTGTACAGCAATTTTCTTGTATCTCACATTTTTGAGATTATATGATAATTGTTATGTGTAAAAAAGAGAATATATGATAATTGTTATGTGTAAAAGGTGAGAAACGATTAAAAAAAAATTATGTTTTAATAAAATAGATATGGCAAAATTTAGCTATAAAATTACAACCTTAGTCAATATTTTTTTAATGGATGTGAAATTTGAGAAATTCATAATTGGATTACATTTTCTTCTTATATCCTTCATGTTTGCAAATTTTCTAGAAAGTTAAAAATCAATAGCTATATCATCAATAAATTGTTTAAATCACAAGTTTTTGTAGTTTAAAATTATGAATAAAATATAAATTGATAGATCATATAATAAATAATATTTGATTAACACAAAAATTGACATGTGTATTAAGAGCGTGAAGAATATACAATTCAATGATTAAATTTTCAAAATATATAATAATGTTAATTTTTTTTAAAGTAAGTTTTAGCCATAATTGTCAGTATCGTACGATACGCGATACGTATCGTATAGTGTGTAAAAAGTTTTGTATCATATTGGCGTATCGTAAGTGCTCATGAATTGTACGATACAGTGTGCGTATCGTATGAATCGTATCGTATCGTAAAATCATACGTATCGTACAATACATAGACAAATGCTTTAAAATGAGATTGTTTGTTAAAATTTGTACTTTTATTTGAATCTAACAAGTTGTTATAATTTTTTTTTACACAAAATTAATAGATTACTTAATTTGGCTTAATAAAATAACATATTCATAAGTTTTTTTCCCTTCTCTTTCTCTTATAAAATTTGGATTACACAGTTACACTTACACTTCACTTTAGTATTTGCAAATTTATTTTCTATACTATGAATAAGATATTGATTGACAATATAATTATTTTTTATTTTTGTCATTATTGTTATAAGTCCAAGAAACTAGAATGCTAAGAAGAATTTTTTTAATTATTGAAATAAAAAGAACAAGAAGAGATAGTACATGTTAATGACGATGAAAAAAAATTTTAATGAAGAAATAAGTTTGCAAAATGATACACATGATGATAGCATTGACTTAGATGAAGTTTATTAGGCAATATGATGAAAATAAATTATTATTTTTGGGTTATTTGTAAATTTAAGCAATTTGAATGTGTATGTTATAAACACATACTAAGTTGATTTATTTAGTTAACTTGTTAAATATTATTACATAAGTGATGAAAAAATTAGTCATTAGTTGAATATATTTAAAATTTATAATGAATATACCATTTATATATGTATATCTATAATTTTTTTATAAATTTTATTAAATGTTTGTGTATCTTACGATACATGATACGGAAAAATAAAAAATCGATTCACGATACGATTCACATTCTGACAACTATGATTTTAGGCTTAGGCTGCAACAAATTTTGTAGTTAAATTTTGTCAAAATAGATATTAGATAAATCAAACGTGGATGTTTCAAAAAACTGTTATATAAAATTGAAAAAATAGATTTTTATTTTAAAAGAGGCAAAAAAATTGTTGCATGTATATTGCTTGTGGGTCCCACGCTACATTTTATTTCAGTTTTATTTCAAATAATTTGTGTTCATATGAGAATGCTTATTCTCAGTAGTTTATTTGCATAATGTTAAGCAAAAAACTAAAAATTAGCTTATTTTTTAAAAAAGTTGGCAGTTAAGTTGTTTGAAATAAATTTGAGACAAAAAAGTAGCATAGGATTCACAAATTATACATTAAATAAACAAAAAGTCAAATTCTAATTATTTTCCAAATTCACACAACTTTCAATATTTTAAAAATAAGCTAATTTTTATCTTTTTGTGTCAAATCATGATAAATAAACTACTAAAAAAAAGAGAGTAATTTCTATAGAAAATTCTTAGGTATATTCGGAGTATAGTGAAATTGTACTCTATTCTCTCACATTTATGGTAGACCTAACCATAAATTTAATAAGTGAACCTCATTATGAATGTGAGAGTAGTGAACATCATTCTCCGCGCTCTGAGAGTACTTAAGAATGACCCAATTTCCATAAATAAATAAAGAAAAATATTAACAAATAGCCTAAATGTGTTGGTTTGGAAACTATTTTATAAACATTTTAAAGGAAAAATGATAAAATAATTAATTTTGTTGACAGTTTTTTATATTTTCCATAAAAGTGGTATCAAAACTTTCCTAAAATGATTTATTGTCCTTACCGAACATAAATGAAATGAATGCCACCTAACTTTCCAATTTAAACAAGCGCGTGTCTGTCAACCCCCTCTCCGTTCTCTACGTTTTCAAAAAAACCAAATCCATTATCTGATTTTTCGTACTCCTATTTCTCTGGTTGGTGTCGAAAATATAGCAGCCAGCCACCACAATAGTCTCTCTTATTACAGTCTTACATTACACACTTTCTCAGAAAACTCCTCGTGTTCTCATTGAATTTACGACCTCTACCCTCCTCTTCACAGCTCGAGTGACCTGAAAATGACTGAGCCGGCGGCGTTCGAAAACGACGAGGAGCGCTCGCTGTTGTCGGAGCCCAACATTACTGTTGACCGGTCGTGGCGGTTGAACTTCGATGGGTTTCAGGTATCCACTGACCACCAGGACAAAAAGCCTCCTCGTGGACTCCATGACTGCTGTCTTGGGGTTTTAGGTAATTCCCCAAAACAATCTTATTTTTCTGTTCCTCGTACTTACCAAATTTATTTTGGTTGGTGAACTGATGAATTCCTTTGATGATGTTCTTTATTGTAGCTCTGTACATTTATTTATGTTTTTTTTTTTGGGTCGGAAATGACTAATATTCTATGCTGAATTGTTAGTCTCTGGGAATTTTACTTGTTTTGGTTTTAATTTTTTTTTTTTTTTTTTTTAGTTTAGTGGGAATTTTTGTTGATTCCTTAGATGTATGTGGGATTGGATTAGTGGTTGTTCTGTACCCAACTCTTGGCTTTTTATATATACAGTGTTGGTGTTAAGATGATGGGTTAGTATTAATTGAAAATCTGTGGGGTTTGCTTTGGAAAATGACCACAAAAACAGGTATAATTGAAAGTAGCTCTTCTTTGATTGAAGAAGATTTTAGGTAACTGGCTCTTCTTTGATTGAAGAAGATTGGGGATTTTTTTTTATTTTTTTATTTTTTTATTTTATAAATTTGGTCTTCTTTAGCTATTCAGTTGGTTGCTTGGTGGTCTCACTTTCTTTCAAGATGGTTTAGATTTTAAGTTCTTGTTGCATCACTCATGTTTGTGTTTATGTGTGTTTAGACATGTTTGATGATTTGTTGTTGTTCTTGTTGCATCACTCATGTTTGTGTTTATGGCGGTTTAAGGATTTGTTGTTGTTGTTGTTGTTGTAGGTTTTAGAGGATTAACAGTTAAACATGATAGAATTTGAACGATAGTTTCTCTTAAATCCTCGTATATTGAGAACTCACTAATTTTCTGGTAAGTCACTAATTTTAAAGTAAAAAGTTTGAAATCACAAATTTGCATAGCCTATATGTGTCACTGGTTAGTGGTTACTTTTATAATATAAGAGTTAGACACTATGACTTGGGGAAACTGCGAAAGTGATGTTGATCGGAATGATTCATCAACTAAGATAACTATCAATCAAATTTTGAGAGATATTACGTGGACCCCAATTCATTTGTTTTTCTTGATGGGTTCAGGTCCTGAAGATAATGTGGCTGAGTACTATCAGCAGCAGGCAGAAATGCTCGAGGGCTTTAATGAAATGGATGAGTTAACAGAACGTGGTTCTCTTCCTAGGATGTCAAAGGTTCATCAGATCATTTCATTGCCAAATGCTTATAATTTTCTCTTTTTATTATTGTCTGCAGACTCAAAACTGAAATGGTGCTATTTTTATGGTATTAGGAAGAGAGGGACAAGTTGGTTAGAAGTGAAACATTTGCTATTAGGATATCAAATATTGCAAACATGTTTCTCTTTGCGGCTAAAGTCTATGCATCTGTCCGAAGTGGTTCCTTAGCCATCATTGCATCCACATTGGACTCACTTCTTGATCTTCTGTCTGGCTTCATCCTGTGGTTTACAGCATTCTCCATGAAAACACCAAATCCATATCAATATCCTATTGGGAAGAGACGTATGCAGCCATTGGTGAGCCATCCTCCAATTATTCTTTGTGAAGTCAAATTTTAATGGTCAAATTTACAGATGACAAACTTCTCAAAAAATAAAGAAAAAGTTTACAGATGATAAGTTTGGTGGTAATGCAACTTGAATCTATGCAATAAATGGTTATTATGGTTTCGGATGCATGTCCAATGTTGCCTGCTTGATACATGCTGCCACCTTTGGTTTTACATCAATGTTCTTTACTTTCTGATTCTGCATGACCAGGAACCAATTAGTTTGTACTTGCCCTCTTACAAGCGTTGGTTAATCCTAGTATGTGGGCCTATTTCTACTAGCAAGGGCTTTTCAACCTTGTCCTAAACTTATTTTCCAATTCCATAACCAATTTTGTTGAAGAATGTGGACTGGACTCAGCCCAGCACTTTATCTTAGTTTGATATTATTAATCCATTCTCTCCAATTGTATAATCCATTATAACCAATAATATTAAAAGACTTGAATAATATTACTACGTACATGGAATTTGATACATCTTGGCAACAACTTGCAGGGGATCCTTGTATTTGCCTCTGTCATGGCAACCCTTGGACTGCAGATAATCTTGGAGTCAATACGCACACTGTTATCTGATGTAAGGGGCTGCTAGTTAAATTCTTAATGTGTTAAACTTCCATTTTCTATCAATTTGTTTTACCATGGTTTTTAGGAATTACTGGATACATGTGTGAGCATAAACTGACTTTAATGTTGCTTCTCAATATTTATGTGCTTTAAGGAGAGTGATTTCGCATTGACCAAAGAGCAAGAGGAATGGGTTATTGGTATTATGCTCTCTGTGACTTTGGTAAAACTCGGTCTGGTTCTTTATTGCCGTTCTTTCACTAATGAGATCGTCAAAGCTTATGCCCTGGACCACTTTTTTGATGTTATCACCAACATTATTGGACTCATTGCTGCTCTCCTTGCTAATTATATTGCTGATTGGATGGACCCTGTTGGAGCTATCATTGTAAGTTTCTCTTTGTCAAAATTCTTTTCTTTCTTATATTCTATTCATGGAGTTAATAGCTGAAGGAAATGTTTATCTAATTTCTTTTTTCATGGAACCGCTATTAGAGCTTGCCATATGTTGGTTCTATTTTTGAGTTTGAATCATATTCAACTTAAATAAATCATAGGACTTAAGAGAATAGATAAAAGGCTGTCATACCTGTAGTCTTTGGAAATTAAGATCTTCCAAGTATATCTACCTTGGCAATTCCACATCTCTTTGTGCCTATAACAGTTTTCTTTTTCTCTGATCAAACTATCTATTCCTTTTAAACAATCATGTTTATTGATATGCTGATAATCTTTTGATTATACGTCAAATTGTTAATTGACACCATGAAGATTATCAAATGCTGATATAGTTTGTCATGATGTGGATCTGGCATTTCATTCCTCTTTCTCTAAACTTAAAGGAGTTATGGACTCTCATAGGATATTTCTTTTATTCCCTTGCACTTACATATTACTTTGGGCTTACTGCAGCTGGCTGTGTATACCATCCGTACATGGTCTATGACAGTGTTGGAAAATGTGAACTCCCTCGTGGGAAGATCAGCTGCTCCAGAGTATCTACAGAAACTGACATACCTCTGTTGGAACCACGACAAGGCCATAAAACATATCGATACAGTCCGGGCTTACACCTTTGGCTCTCACTACTTTGTGGAGGTTGACATAGTCTTGCCAGCAGACATGCCCTTGCAAGAGGCTCACGACATTGGGGAATCCTTGCAGGAGAAGCTTGAGCACCTGCCTGAGATTGAGCGTGCCTTTGTACATCTCGATTATGAGTACTCGCACAAACCTGAGCATGCTCAGTCACACCACTAGGAATAAGTAAATCTAATATTGAATCTGTTAAAAGTTTTGTTTCTTGCTCTTTTTTACACTCAGCTACAGGTTCTTGCTTCTACTTCAATCTGAACCTTTTGAGGACAATCTGAAGCTGTAAGAATCATGTAGAAAATTGATTACAAGTGTGCATTCAGTGAAATTGTCTAATACTTTGGTGGAACATTTGTTAGCTGGGGAGCTAACTTGCCCTGAGCATCAGCTTTGGGCTAATGGCCTTTTGCAACTTTAAAGGTAACCCATTACCCAAGCCAACCATTTGTTATTGTTATGATAACAATCAGATTGAGAGATGGGCCAAACTCTACTAGCACAAGAAAGTTCTTATATGTCAATTTAGAGTTCATAAATGTGTGGACCAAGCTTGCTTTTTGGAGGCCTTAGTTGGGGGAGTTTGTTTGGAACAATTGGAGCTTGGAAAATGCTTGTCTGTGTTTGGGCCTTTTCTTTCTGTTTTTAGGTCGAGAATTTTGGTCTTCTCTTGGTTCGTCTTAAATAAATACATTGCTCGGATTGGGTGCCACAAAATTAATACTGACGTTTAGAGATTAGATTCCCATTATTAAATAAGAATTAAAAATGACATATGTCTGGCGAAATAAATATAAAATGAAGTAAGAGTAACCCAAGCGACAGAGGGTTTCCTTTTACAAATAAATAAAAAAATCATCATGATTCATGATGACTTTAAAATATATTATAAAATCTAGGTAAATCAAAAAAAAAAATCTAGGTAAATCACAAATATTATAAGTTTATCTTATTGGACTCATTTGGTCCTAACATGCCAAAACATTTGTAACCCATAGTCTAATAAATTTAACATTAGTATTGATGTGGCAATTGATGGTATGCTTCACTTGGATAATGGACCACCTACAAAAGATTAAATTAAAAAACGAAATCGGTGTGGTGCCAACTATAGTGTCTTTAATGCTCAAACTAGTGTTTTTTATATTTAGGAAAGAAATGTAAAGAGATTTAAGCATTCAATGTGCTATCTTGGGTCTTTCTCAAAAAAAAAAAAAAAAGTGCCATCTTGGTTGTGACATGAAATTTGGTTTATATTAGATATTGGTGCACGCTATTAAAGACAATTACTTGACTTTGCTGTCGTAGTAATTGTAGAGATAAAGGTATTGTAGATGAGGATTGCAAAGGCAAATCGTTGCTTCTCATGTTTGTTCGAACTTAATACAAAAAAAAAAAATAAAAAAAACATAAATATTTTTACAATCCATTTTATAATTCAATTTTAATCATCTTTTTAATATATATATATTTTTTAATTTACCTACATTTCTTCTTATTTTATCAATTTTAATTATATTATTTAAATTTAAAATTTAAATAATAATTATCAAAATTTTGTTTTGAGAAATAAATATAATTATCAATTAAATTGTACATTGTATGACAAAGATATAATACTTTTTTATTTTTATTTTATTTTTTATGGGGACAAAGATATAATACTAATTTATACCTGTCCCACTTAACAAATTGCCATTGCTGTCATTTTCGTCGGTAGGAGAAATTATTGGCCTGCACAGCCCACTAGCAATTTATTGGATTTGGATCCAATTGGGATCCAAATCCTTAGCTAATGTTAGGTTTCCCTTTCCTGGTATCTGATCCAACCAAAAAAAAAGCACGTGGCTTTAATTTATTCGTAAGCACTGTTCAAGAGTGACGTGATCCTCTGTCCTATGAAACATTCATAATTGATTTTCGTTGTTGTTTTGTACATGTCTTGCTGTCAACAATAGGTGGATTTGAATAGTTTAGTCAAACAAAGGATAATTACGTGCACGTATATATATAGTAGCATTTTAATTTTATCAATAATTTTCTCTCCTTGTTATCAAAAAAAAAAAAAAAAAAAAACTTCTCTCCTTTGAATCTGGCCCAAATTACTTCCACATACGTTAAATGTACTTTTAACCATGCATTTTAAACCTAACCTTTCTTCAAATTTATCTCTGCTTATTTAGGAGGGTTAGGTAAATAGATACATTTAAGACAATTATTAATAAACTATTTTAAGAAAATTTTGACATCACTTCTATGATCTATCTATTTATTATATTCTATCTATCTTCTATAGAATCTATACTATTCTTTCTATACTATCTATAACCAGATTCTATTCTTTTAACTGAAATTAGAATTTGAATTCCTTCTGATCATCCCCGTTTATAATTTTCTCCTTTTTTTTTTTAAATAGTTATCTATTTCATTTAAAGAAAAAAAACCACCCACATTTCATTGCCTTTCCATCCACTTTTTACTACTTATCAATTTTTTTATGAGATAATTTTTCTTTTCGTGATAACAGGTTTTTAAAAAAAAAATATATATATATTATCTCTTAATTAGATATATCTCACCAATTTCTATATATAAAAAAAGGTATATCCTATTCACTTACTACAATAAATACAATAAATGTGTAAAATTGTGTTCCGTTTTAAAATCCCACTAACTCACATTTCTTACCCACTTATTTTTTTAGCGTTAAAAAAAAAAAAAAATTACTTATTAGTTATCATGTACGAGGTTGGAAAAAATAGAAGTGTCTTCAAGCATTCAACACGCGCATGAGTACGTGCTCAGATGCTAGTAAAAAATATAAAAAGCTGTTAAAAATTTTTATTATATTTTTCTTTTTTCATAAAATATTTTTTAAAATTATATTCTAAACCAATGCTTTTAAGCCTTTGAATATCGTTAACTTTTTCCTATTAACAAATACCCACCCCTTTACTACTTTAGGTAATATTTTTAGATTACTACTACCATAAACGAAAATCATATTGATCATTTGTGGTGGTAGCTTGATTCTAAAAAAAAAAAAAATTCACATGTAGCTTTGTTGTAGTTGTCACGATTTGGGATGTAATTTTGGGAAAGTGGTACTACTAAGGTTTATGGGGTGGAGTTTCTTGTCACATTCACTGTCCCCATATAGAAGCGCGTATTAGGAACTTTCTTGCATCATCACCACATAGATGATAGAAGTCGATATTATTAGAAAATTATTTCCTGGGAAACTTCCCACAAGACAAAAGATAAATTGACAAATCTAGAGAAACTTTGAAATAAGGGAATTACATGATATATATAAGTAATGTTATCACAAGTGGTTTGGTAGATACAAGAATACAATATTATATTATTTAGGAATGTGACGAGATTAAAATAATGTAATATATTTTGTAATTTTAAATTATGATAATGTTAGAAAAAATTAAATAAATAAAAAACGTTAATGTCACATCATTGTAATGTGCATCACATCAAGAGCACATTACAACGAACCAAATGTCTCCTAAGACTTTACAGTCTTTACTTTTATAACAAATACATATAATTGTAATAAAAAATTAAGATTTTCACAATATGTTTATAACATATTTATAACAAATTATAGATGGTAGATTGTTATTAGTTCTAATTTGAACTCACCACTTGAATTATTTTTTTGCCCATCAATAATAGCCAGTAATCAACTGTCACTTAAAATTTGTTATAAAAATAATGTAAATATAGTATTAAAAACAAAGTATCGTTAATATACTATTTTAAAAAAATTTTGACCCTATTTTTATTGGTAATAAAAGAAATAGCCGTTAAAACAATTAATTATTTTATTTTCAATAAAATATTTTTCTGAGGTCTAGATTAAATTGGCAAAGAGCCACTGTACAATATATATATATTAGCCATCGCAAAGAGAAGCAAACATGTCTAAATGCCAATTGATTTGCAGGTAAAACTAAAACTAAAGTAACCAAAAGTCTGGTCGTTGTAATAAACTTTGTCGTGTACATCATAAAAGCAAAAACATTCTCGCCCACCCAAAAATCCCAGACTCTCAAAAAGACGCAGCGAAGCGAGCCAACCAGAGAGATATTTTTCGCTTTAATAGATACACAAACTCACACAGTCACACACACTCTATTATATACATTTACTAACTTACTATTATGCGCCGGTGGTGCGCATGGAGATAACGTACGCATCGCCCAGCGCTCCGAACCTCGCGGATTCAGGCGACTCGAATTCCAACAGCTCGATGCCGACGACGACGACGTTGACCCGACCCGTCAAGATCATTCCCTTGCTGCACCCGAACACGGCGTGTTCGAGTTCGGGTTCAGGTTCGGGTTCGGGCTCTGGTTCTTTTCCTAGCGCGCTTTTCTCGAAGTGGAAGACGAAGGTTCGGCGAATGAGTTGGCACAATTGGATCGAGCTCTTCCTCCCTTGTTACCGTTGGATTCGGACTTACAAATGGAGAGAGTACTTGCAGGTCGATCTCATGGCCGGTACCACCGTCGGCGTCATGCTCGTCCCGCAGGTGATCCTTCTCTCTCCCTCTCTAAGTCAAATCAATTACGGCAACTAAGATTTCAGTGATTTTAGTTTCTGTTTGGATGGTGAGAAAATGGACGAAAAGGACGGAAGAGAGAATTTCGTATTCAATTTATTCAACTAAGCTGGACTCTTGCTTTATGATCATTTATTTATTTATTTTTTCTTTACGTTGAGAATAATGAAATTACTGGCTGTTTTTTTTTTTTTTTTTTTTTTTCTCGGGAACAAAACGGAGTGTTTTATGATTTTCATCGTTTTGAACATGTTTGTTGTTTATTTGGTTGGTAGAGTTAAGCACTAAGATTTGTGTGATTTTTGTTTCTGTTTGGTTGATGAGAAAATTGAGGAAAAAAAAAAAGAGAGGAGAGAATTTCGTATTGAATTTATTTTGTTCAGTCTCAGCTTAACTAAAGCTGGATTGTTCTTTATAATCCTTTTTTAGTTATTGAGAATAATGAATTTAATGGAAATTATATTGCTGTTTTTTTCTTTCTTTCTTATTTTCCTGTGATTTCTCGGAATCCAAACGGAGTAGAATATGATTTTCATCGTTTTTGAGCACTTTAACTGTTGATGATTGGACAGATTTCGACGATTCAAGTCGGCGATTTTGTCCAAAGTCATAGTCCACTTGTCATAATTAACGTTGAAATAAGTGAAAAGTTCATATGTGGGAAAATCAGAATTATTTATTTATTTATTTATTTTTTGGGTTTGATATGATATCTGATATAGTTTAGGCTAATTTTCATAGGTTTGGATGATTTTTCATAATTTATTTTTGCTTTTTAAAAATTAAGGTTTGATTACTGTTTATTCACTATTACAGACCCGTGTCAAAGATTATGATGATGACTGTAATTTCTTTGTTTTTTTGAACGAAATGATGACTGTAATTTTTAAACTAATTATGGTTTAGAAAAGTTGGCACTGCTTTGACTTGAGATTTGGTTGTGATGTGTTAAGCACTTGGATTATTGTTGATTGGTTAGGCAAACCCGTGAAGCATCTTTAAAAAAAAAAAAAAAAAAAAAAAACTAATTTACTCACATATTTTAATTACATGTATTGGGTGCAAGTTCAATTTTTTGACTGTTTCTTGTGAATGACAGGCAATGTCTTATGCAAAATTAGCTGGGCTTGAACCAATATACGGACTTTGTAAGTGCATAACCAAATCTCATGTAACTAAAATTTATGAGTTGCTTTTGTATTGAGAGTATTGAGAAATATTGTCTTGAATTTTCTTTTCGTAAGTTACACATGTAAGCAATGAGTTTTGAATCCGGGACCTTACCCTCCACCTAATCTTATAAGAGGGAGAAATGCCATTTTAGCTATTACTCATTTGCAAGAAATATTGTCTTTATCCATTTTGGCAATTATATTCAGATGGTTTCAAGTTGGGGAGGTGAAAGAGTTAAAAGCATGAGTAGAAAGATTATAATTTTTAAAGATGCAGCCAAGAGCTTTATAGCTCAGTGGCATTGTTTGGTCTCTTTATGAGGAGAACCAAGGTTTGAATTCCCTCTCCCCCACTTCTTGTAACAGTTGAATTATCAATTTTTTTAAGATGTAAGAGGTGAGAGACATTAAAATTGAAAGGGTGAATGGTAAAAATAAGATCCATGTATCTGGCCTTGTTCAGTTTGAGTTGAGTTTATTAGAATGGAAAATACTT
This sequence comes from Notholithocarpus densiflorus, assembly GCA_030021035.2. Lineage (NCBI taxonomy): Eukaryota > Viridiplantae > Streptophyta > Magnoliopsida > Fagales > Fagaceae > Notholithocarpus > Notholithocarpus densiflorus. Next base: position 539,534 of record JARYZH020000146.1, read on the forward strand.
TCTGGTAAAATTGTAAAGTTTTGAACTTTGATATTTGATTTGGCTCTACTGTACTTCTACTTGATGATGCACTGACAGTTTTGCATATTTGGCATACATTAATTATGAGTAAATTTTTATACTGAAAATTGTTATTTTATTATCTTTATTTTTTATTATACCTCATTACTTTACATCTATAAAAAAATTACCTTAGTACTTCACATAAATATCTGAATTGTGTCCTTATTTCTATATCATATCTGCTTATTTAATTTTGGGATTGTGACTTGATTTTGTAAGGCAGACTCTGGTTTTGTGCCTTTATTTGTGTACGCCATCTTTGGGTCATCTCGTCAGCTTGCAGTTGGTCCTGTGGCCCTGGTTTCTCTCCTGGTCTCCAATGTCTTGGGTGGAATTGTTGATTCATCTGATGAGTTATACACAGAACTTGCAATATTATTGGCGCTTATGGTTGGGATACTGGAATGCATAATGGGGCTCTTAAGGTTCAGCTTATCATTCTCTTCATGGAATAAGTTACAGCATTAAATTTGTGCTGAATTTGTTGACTATTTTGTTCATATAGAACAATATATCTTATACACCAATTTTGATTCTTTGCTTGTGCGGGTCATGATATTACTAAACATAATTCTTAAGCTGTATAATGACCTTTTTTATCTCATGAGGAGGAACATTTGGAGTTTAGAGAATTTTTGTTAGATAGATGGCATTTTCTAAATTTGTTTGTATTATTACATAAACCGACCACTAAGCATCTAGCTTGTCTTTTCTTTTTTTAACAGTGAGGCAGGGGTTGAGGATTTGCATGGTTCCTAACCTTCGTTATTTGACATTTAGTTTTTTTTTTTTTTATAATTTTTTTGATAAACACATTTAGTTTTTCTTAAGAACAAATAGTTGTTATAATAATAGTTATTCTCCAATTTTCTGATTTATTTTAATAAATATATACTCTGATATTTTGATGCCTTTTATAACTAATGCGTCTATTCTTTGAACTTTCAGGCTGGGGTGGCTTATTCGTTTCATCAGCCACTCTGTAATTTCTGGCTTTACAACTGCTTCAGCTGTTGTAATTGCCCTATCTCAAGCAAAATACTTTCTGGGCTATGATATAGTACGGAGTAGCAAGATTGTGCCATTGGTTGAGAGTATCATAGCTGGAGCAGATGGGGTATGCTTTGGATGCGGTGGTATACCCTTTGCATATTAGTTTATTCATATCTCTGCATCTTCAGTAGAAATGTTGATTTTGCCCTTTTCTTTGATTAAATACTTTATGAGTTGGTTTATACTAACTACTAACAAGTTGATACCAGACTTCAAATAGAAAGTTTAAAGTTCTGCTTGTTCTATTTAGTGAAATCGTTTATTTCTATTTGTAAGATTTATTTAACACAAACAATTTAAAAATTTCAGTACCTTTTCTGTACATATTTGCTCTTTTGTAGTAGAATGTACTAGATTAGAGACAATGTATAATTGAAGAAGACCATCGCAGTCAGTGGTTTGTTAACCAATAAGCCTGTCAAAAATTTGAGATTATATATATATATATATATATATATATAGATGGGTTCAAGTTACACCTGGTGTAAGATCTAGCGGTAAAAAAAAAAAAAAAGAAAAGAAAAAAAAGAAACTCATTATTGCTGAATACCACCTCATTTATTATCTCCCTATTTACGAATTTCCATACCTGTCTCTACTCTCAAAATGTGCTTACATTGTCTCTCTAGCCTCATCTGCTCTCTCCTCTTATGCACCCTTTCATGGCCCAAATTTGAATCTTTCTCCTTCACCGCTCCCAACAAGAATGCACAACTAGAAAAGAGCTTTAGATCTTTTTAAGAAGTGTATGTGTGGTAGCAATACTTAAAATTGAAAGCTTTTAAGTCCCATAAAAAATTTAACAATGTCTATTAGCCTTTTCAGTATCAAGAAAGGAAAACCCACAAACCTCATAGAAGGTAATATTGATGTCTGGCGGTTGCGGCTTTTTTTGCTATCGGTAACGCACCCTATGGCTGTGGAGGTGGAATTTGTGTTGGGAGTGGTGGAGGAGAAAGATTCAGATTTGGGCCATGAGAGGGTACGTAGGAGGAGAGAGCAGATGATGCTAGAGAGAGAATGTGAGAATGTTTTGGGAGTAGAGCCAGGTATGGAAATTCGTAAATAAGGGATAATAAATGAGGTGGTAATCAGCATTAATGAGTTCATTTTTTTGACCATAAGATCTACTTAAATCTAATGGTGTAGAAAAGGTGCAACTCTAACCCATCTCATATATATATATATATATATATATATATATTTTGCCTAAGATGAGATGTGGAGGCTTTCAGGAAAAGCTTGGATGTAAGGCAAATCAGTTCAAACCTAGTTTTTGACTTTAAAAGTTGTAGAAGTTAGTTTGAAATATGAAATTACAAAATAGGAAGCTAAACTGAGTTGAAAAAAGGGAAAATGGGTGTAATTTACTTTATGGTTAGTTTCCACCAGTACCTTGGCAACTTCACTCTGCAATATTATCTAACTAACCATGGTAGCCATTCAATATGCATAATTGAATATTTCCCATGCTAAGGTATTCATTTGACAGTCATCTATGTTGCCTGTTATATTCACTTATCAATTCCTTTTTTAACTACAACAGGTTTTTCCTTTTGTAGTTTTCATGGCCCCCTTTTGTAATGGGATCCATCATTCTTGCGATACTTGTGATCATGAAGCACCTGGTATGAGTTTATTATTGTCTTTGTTTTGCAGGAAGATTAGTCTTCAACAGGAATTTACTTATGATTTTGGTATTTCATGTCTAGGGAAAATCAAGGAAGTACTTGCGATTCCTTAGAGCTGCAGGTCCCCTCACAGCAGTCGTTTTGGGTACAACTTTTGTGAAAATATTTGATCCAGCTTCCATATCTTTGGTGAGAATGGCATATATTAGACTCACTTTTAATCATTAGGTATTGAATCTAGTAATATAGTCATGGATCTAGAATAATGAACTAAAGACCAAATTTTATGTTTGCTCACGTAATGTCAACCAGAAATTAGCATTCATGAATCCACCATCAAAAAATAATCTGCTAAACATCTATGAAATTTTCATCTACATAATTTGGATCAAATCTTAATTGACTAGATAATTAGAAGTTCAGATTCCTTTTTTCCTACAGAAACATATCTTTCTCTTCTTTTCCAACATGATGAAATTGTATTTTCTAGAGCTTAATTTTAGGGATAATGTCTAACATGCTACAACATTTCACTTGTAATTATTGGTTATCAAAAAATGAAAATAAATAAAATAAATTTTTCCGGGGAACCAAGCACAGATTAATATCGAAGACCGATTTTTAGGAGCTCTAGCTCAAATGTTACTTTCTCCTTCCATAAAAAAGAGATTATAGTGAGGTCATGGTTCAAAACCTATTGAGTGATGTGTAATTAGCAATTACCAATGAAATATTGAAGAGTCAATTGTAGAAATTATCTTTTCATTGATTAGCTTTTGGAATTGAAAAATTGGAAATTACGACTATTTGATGGGTTTATTAAATTGATTCTTGAAACTATAATTTTAGTCCACTAGACTCGTAAAAGTGGGAGCTTTGTGTACTGAGTACCTCCTTGTTTTTAGTGATGTTAAATAACTTTGTATGTCGATTAAACCACATCTAATAGCAAATGTGTTTTATGAAGAATATGATGAATGGTTGTATTTTTTATTTAGAAACTTACATTGTTGCATCTACTACACTGTTTTTGTGAATTTATCAAACTATCACTTGATCCCAAAAGCTTAAACTGTTAGTAAATGGTAAATTAATTATTTAACTATTATTCGAACACTCCCTTTAACTAGCCCTTATAAGGGTGGCTCAAGACATGAGATTTTTAACTTTTTATACGGGAAATAGAGTGAAGATAGTTCAAACTCAGGACTACTTGCTCTGATACTATGATAAATCATCACTTATCTCAAAAGTTTAAGCTGGTAGGAAAGAGTTAAGTTAATTATTTGACCATTATTCTAACAATATCATTATACAGGGAATTGAAAAGACTTGGAAAAGAAGAAACATTTTGGGTCTCTAGTTTCATCACAATGTGTTGATTAGATAAACTAGATGTCAAAAGTTATAATTAAACGAATTTTATTATACCGGCACTAGAACTTTAATATGAGCTATATAAAGATATGTCATTATGATACTTCCCGAGATAATAGTATGCATGTACAAGTGTGCAGGAGATAGGGAGATAACAGAAACCCAAACTTCTGCTTATAAACATGCATTTGCTTTCACTTTAGTATTAAAACAAGTAATAATTTTTTCCTCTGATCATTCAAAGCTTCTATTGTATCCTCTACAAGTTGTGGAGAAAAATTAACTAAAATATAATTTTGGCAAAGAATGCATTGAGTATGAGAAGCACCTATGTCGATATGTGATCTGTTCACAGAGGTTTGAGATGGAAAATGGATGTTTTTGGAGAGAAGAAGTGGAGGGATTGGAATCCAAACCAATAACATAAACTTGTGGAAAACAGAAATCTTAAGTTAAAATTGCTTGTCAATTATTCATATATGTTTTGTATGTTCCATTTAGTTGTCTTTATGTTCTTTCATGAAAGATGTATCCTATATAACTTAGGCATATATTTTTAACATGACTGATAAAAGATTCTTGGTGCTGTTTTAGGTAGGAGATATACCTCGGGGCCTTCCAAAATTTTCTATACCTAAAAGTTTTGGGTATGCATTGTCTTTGATTCCTACTGCAGCTCTCATCACTGGTGTAGCTATACTGGTAAGACAAGTTATGTTAATTATTACTCCTGTAATATTTTAGTTTTATAACTACTGTATTTACAAATATATATATATATATATATATTTTTGAAATCTAGGAATCTGTGGGGATTGCAAAAGCATTAGCAGCAAAGAATGGGTATGAGTTGGATTCAAATCAAGAGGTAATGCTTCTAAAAAAAATAAAATGAAAATGGAAATGTTGTGTGCCTGTGTCTTTGGTGCATGACTTTTTTTTCAAAATATTTGCTGGCTTAAGCATGAAGGTCTGCACACTGTGTGGGTGTGCATGTGTGTGTCTTTGGTGCATGACTTTTTTTTTTTCCTAAATATTTGCAGGCTTAAGCATGAAGGTCTGCACATTGTGTGGGTGTGCATGTGTGTGTGTTTGTGCGTGCACCCAACTTGGATAATGTTAAATATTGCATGAAATTCTTTTCAAAATAATTTGTTGGCTTAAGCATGAAGTCATTACTGTAAAGCATATACAAACAAACTTATTCCTTACAAAGAAAAAAAGAAAAAAACAGAAACATGCTTGTGTTCTGCTATTATAGCAGTATAAAATCTAATTTTTCCATGGGGTTTTCAAACATTTGTTGCATGCATCATTTGGAACAACTGGGGCTCAAATCTTAACTTTTGAAAGCACGCTTTTATTTAATCTTCATGGTAAATTTTTGTTTTTGAAGCATGTCCTTGCTATGTTTCATGTGGTTGAATAATTTTATTGGTTTATAGGAATGAAGTTTTAACTACAAATATGTAAGTAGATGCTCATATTACAAGAATGATGTCAACATTGTGTTCTATTTTTCTACTACTTGGGTAATGAGCTAAAAAGGGGTGACAACATTGAATTGGGGACTGAAGTTTCAGCAATAGATAAATTTTTCACCAGTGGGATTAATGGACTGAATACCTGGTCTCTTTGTTATGACAACGAACTTCTCTTTCTCATAAAAAGTACTATTTTTTTATTCTCTGCATCTTTTACTACAGATCTCCCATTTTTTTGTTTGTTTGTTTTGTTTTTTTTTCCCACTTTTGCCCAAAGAAATTAAAATGGGAAGTTTCAAATGAGAATATTTGTGGATGCACTGAAATTGGTATCATGAACTTGTTTATCATATGGTGCTTTGGATATCAATGTGCTACATATTGACCATTTTTAATTCATAGGAATGCATTACTCAACGTAATAAAAGATGAGAAAGATATGAACTTTGTATTTGCATTGGTTATGGAAGTTTGCATACTAAACATTATTATTTATTTTAAAAATGAATGCTGTATTATGCGCATGTGGACGCATGCCCAGGGGAGAAAAAGGGGGGGGGGGGGGTTGGCTGTGGAGGGAAGAACTGGGTTGTGAAAGGTCTTTTATGATAGTAATTAGTATTTTTAGTAATAGGACATTATGTAATCATTATTTTGAGCAAAGAAATTTCTAATAAATCTTCTATTTGTTTGAAACAGTTGTTTGGTCTTGGAGTAGCCAACGTTATTGGTTCATTCTTTTCAGCATACCCCACCACAGGTGATACTTCTGTGAGGTTCTAAGAGCTGCAAACATGAGTCCAAGATTAAAAATTAACTGAGTGTTGACAGAAATGATCCATTTCATTTTTTTTTTGTAATTCTTTTATAACAAATTTTTTGATATAATGTCCTGTTTATAAAAGTATGTTCATGTATTTTGAATGCAGGTTCCTTTTCCAGGTCTGCCGTGAATCATGAAAGTGGAGCAAAAACTGGCTTAGCTGGAATTGTTACAGGAATCATAATGGGCTGTGCCCTTTTATTTTTAACTCCATTGTTTGAATATATACCCCAGGTTTGTTTCTACTATAATACATTTCTTTTCTTAGTTGGGATTGTAAGTTGTAAATTCCAGGCAATACTTGATAGCATATTCCACCATATCTTCTCCTATAATGGAACTGAATAGTTTGCTTATTAAATTATCAGTGGATTGTTATAGAATCCAAAAAGATGAGGGAGAGTCGCTTGAGATGGTTTGGTAATGTTCAAAGGAGTGCGAGTAATGAACCTGTAAGAAAGAGTGAGTTGATCCAAGTAGAGGGAACGAAAAAAGGTAGAGGAAGGCCAAAAATAACATTAGTAGAAGTAATTAAAAAAGACATGTCAACTAGGGGAGTAACAAAGAGCATGACTTTAAATAGGATAGAATGGAGAAAAATAATTCATATGGCCTACCAAATCTAATTTGTCAAGGATCCATAGCCGACCCCAAATTTTGGGACTAAGGCTTATTGTTGTTATTGTATTGTTATAGAATCTGTGGCCTAGTGAAGTATTTTATAAAACATGAGATCATACCTTCACTGCTGGTTTCTGGGTTTTTATGTATTTATCTATTAATTTTATAAATCTACTCTTACTTTCAAACTTTTAAGGAGTGCTTTATTTGGAATGTTTAACTGTGGGATCTGTGTTCTCTGTGATCTCAGTGTGTTCTCGCTGCCATTGTGATCTCTGCTGTAATGGGTCTGGTGAGTATTCTATAATTCCATGCTAAGGATGTTTATTGATGAGGGTGTTTACATCATCAGTTTCCTTTTTCTTGTTAGACATTGAATCTAGTGTTTTGCAGTATGTGTTGACATTCTTCAGGACTAGAACTGGTTACCACCAGTTACCATGTTCAGATCACAACTCTTTACTTTTTTGTTTGGATGTATTATTCCAGGTGGATTATAATGAGGCTATTTTTTTATGGCGAGTAGATAAGAAAGATTTTCTTCTTTGGACCATTACTTGCATTACAACATTGTTCCTTGGTATTGAGATCGGTGTCCTTGTTGGGGTGAGTACTTGAAGCAGTTTGCTATGTTAGTTTGTAGTGGGACTCAGATAATAATCAATGCAATATATATGAAAAGCTTTTTGCAACACTTTTTTGGGATTTGTTCTTTGAACTCCCAAAATGGGATCAAAAGAGAATTTTAGAATATTGCATCTGATAATAATCTGAGTTCCATGCATATATTCTGAATGCCTTTTTGAGCTCTATTTACACCATTTTTTTTTTTTTTTTTGGTTCAGGACTAACTGTGAACATTTATAATGAATAGATAAATTGAGTATGTCCACTTTTGTGCAAAATGAATATTTCACATAACAATCCGGCGATATTTGAATTAGTGTAACCTAGAGAAGGCTGGTAGATATACCTTATATAAAAGCGGGTTTGTATTGCACGATTGTCTCTATGAACCCGGAAGAAATACATCTTTAGTCTTTATGATTTTAAAATGTTTTTGAAACTGTAGGTTGGTGCTTCGCTTGCTTTTGTTATCCATGAATCAGCAAATCCACACATTGGTAAGTGGCTTTATTTTATCACGGGGTCTATGCGTATTTTACACGAGCCATGGTGCTCCTTTTATTAGAGCATATTATGCATATGCTTGCTTTGTGTTTTTAATATGTGGTATGGTCAATATTCATTATTGTTGTCGTCTTTTTATTTCTATAAATTTAATTTTTTATATTTTTGTTGATCAAGCCTTCTACTCTTTGGTATCAACTGCAGCAATCTTATTTCTCATTTCTTGTTAGCAGCTTCTTAAATTTACATCCTCACATTTTTAATAAACATTGTTAAGTCAGATTTCTTAATCACTTCCTTCTCTGTCCAAAAGACTTAATTCCTTAGGGGCCTCTGGTTCTGGAAAGTTTGTTTTCCCTAGTTTGTGTGTTTGGTATATAAATAAAGCTGGAGCTCAATGCTAGCATAGTTTCTGTTTGCAATTGTATTTAGCTTCAATTTTGAATACTCTGAACTCAGGTATACTGATACCTGAAATCTTCTAAGTTTTATTTTGGGGTGCATTGCAGCTGTCTTGGGCCGTCTTCCTGGCACCACTATTTATAGAAACAGTAAACAGTATCCTGAAGCATATACATACAATGGAATTGTGATTGTTCGGATTGATGCTCCTATATATTTTGCAAATATTAGTTACATAAAAGACAGGTAAAGAATCATGCTTTCTTATATTGATCAAATTCAATAACACTGGCTTTCCCATTGTACTTGTGTTAATTCATATTTGCTTATATCACAGTTGAGTAGTGGTTGCCAATTTCTCTAAGTAAAAAAATTAGTATTTAAGCCATCCATATGTTCTCTGTCAGGCTACGGGAATATGAAGTTGATGTTGATAGATCTACTAGTCGTGGGCCAGAAGTTGAAAGAATTTATTTTGTCATTATAGAGTTAGCACGTAAGTCTTTACTCATCCGCTTTACGTTCTATTAGATGTTAGTCATATCCACTGTAAAGATGTTAGATGTATTCTGTATTATCCCTTTTTTTTGTAAGTATATTTCATATTATGCTAAAAAAATAAGTGTTTATATTTTTCAACTCTTTATTGAAGCCAAAAAAGAAGAAGAAACTCTTTATTGAAGCAAGAAATATTTGCTGTTGAAGGAAAGAGTTGAAAATGGTTTATATAAACTATACAATTTTTGATTTAATTGCTTCCATCTGAAGTTCTGTTTTACATGTGATCGTCTAAAGCTTTTATATGCAATACTCCTTTCCCCTATTCATTATATTACTTTCCACGGCTTCAGCTGGTATCATCCATGCATATTCTGATTCTAGGACTTTTGTTGGGTGGTTTCCTATACTGCAAAATTCACAAGATCTTTTTACGTCATGAAGTTAATTAGTTCCTCAATACAGTACTCAAGTGCATCATAGTAATGCCCTCTCAAAAAAAAAAAAAAAACCGCATGCTAGTAATGTGGTTCATATGAAGGTTACAGTACCAGCATAGCCTCAGATGCTTAATGCTTGGAAATTTTTAATGATGTGACTAGCTATTAATTATTATGAGTTATTAACATAAATAATTTTCTATTACGAATACCTCGGATTGTCCTCCCTCATTGATTGCCAGTTCAAAGTGAGTTATGGACAGTATAAACTCTTTTAACTTCCTTAGTCTCCACTATACCTGCCAAATTTGCTCACATAATTCATCAAAATTAGGTTCCTATATTTACATTCCAAAATTTTCTTATTGTTATTGCAGCTGTGACATATATAGACTCCAGTGCTGTTCAGGCTTTGAAGGACTTGTATCAGGAGTACAAATTACGGGACATCCAGGTTCAGTGCCCCTCTTGTTGAAGTTTATAAATGTTTTCTTTAGAATCTCTTGATACCATAATGTCATTGGCTGCATCTTGGATCTCTGCAGATTGCCATTTCCAATCCAAACCGCGAAGTTCTGCTCACCTTATCTAGATCTGGTGTTGTAGAGCTGATTGGTAAAGAGTGGTACTTCGTGAGAGTGCATGATGCTGTTCAAGTATGCCTTCAGCATGTTCAGAGCTTAAAAGAAACGTCTAAGACACCAGGTCCCTTACTTGATGATAAGCCGACCTTGTTTCAGAGGTTATTGAGACAGAGAGGGGAGGATGTGTCGGTTTCTGTTTTGGAGTCGGGCAGCCAAAATCCTTTAACTTCAAAGGACAGTGACCCTCAATTGGAGCCGTTGTTATCTCGGAAGTCATGAGAATTGCTTGATTAAGCAAATATAAATAATGCCAATATTTTTGCAAGGCAGTGCTTGTAATTGGTATGATCAGATTTTTAGATTGTTTCTTGTAATTAGGCTCTTTTGTTGTAAAGTATAATACAAACAACTGTGTATGAACTTCAACTCTTAGATATAGAGAGGGATTGGGTAAGGGGAGGCTACCATAGTGTGTAGCTCTTTAGAATTCTTGTATGTAATGCACATTTGTCTAGGTTGCATTGCTCCTCTCCCATCTGTATGTGCTTTTATGAATGCAAGGTTTGTATTTCACATTCAAAATAAGCTTCATTTACGAAATCTTTGAGCACAACTATGTTAAAAAATCTCAAATCTAGAGTCTTTTTTTTTTTTTGCCCCAACATTCTCTTGTTTCATTTTATCTTTGTTTCAGGCCAATTGAGATCTTGTTGCTTGGTGGATTACAGGCAATCGAGGAACTACGGCATTTGTTATCCCGGATTCATGCCATACCAAGATTTTATACTAGCATTTTGGAGTGGATAATGATTGACAACTTAAAAAGAAATGGTTGTCAAGGTTATTGGAAGTATGCTCAAATCAAAGAGGTTAATTTGGATGGAAGCGTATTTGTGTTTCTGTTTCTAAACATTTGATTTGACTTTGGAGAAAATGAAAAATGAACTGTTTTGATGATTTGGCCTTACAGACTGAAAATTTTAATAATTAAAAAAAATCATAAAATAGCACATATTTTTTATTTTTTATTTTGTTGCAATTGAGACATATTTGCTCTTAGGTATCTAGGATGATTTGATTGTAATCTGATGATTTGATTGCTTTTCTGCTGTCGCCCTACATGGATTTCAATATTTTATTGTTACCAGCAAAGTAGAATGGACATCCACAAGCCCAATCTATTTTGTTGCCATTTAATAATTTATTATGAACTTCTATATAATAGACATCAAAATTCAAATCATTGCGTGCATTTAATATTAATTACGGCTGAGATTGACGACAATAAGCACACCCTTCATTGATCAAACCTTTCTCGCGCTGCGCATGACTATAAGCCGAAAATCTAAAGACAGAATGTCAAGTATTGGCCGTACGTAAAGTATAAACATTAATCTTAACATAATGTATTGATATAATCCTAGAAGCTAGAACGTATATATATGGAGTGACTCTATTTGCATATTTTCATAGATTATATAAGTAAAATTACATAGAAACATAAGATTTGAAAGGAAAAAATCTATTTAAAAATAGGGGATAATCCTATTGATGAAAAAATGAGAAAGAGTTGTTTGAAGTAGTTTGGTCATGCTCAAAGTTGAGGGAACAAAAAAAGGTAGAGGAAGACAAAAAATAACATAAGTAAAACTAATAAAAAAAGACACCAATTAAAGAAGTAACAAAGAGTATAGCTTTAAGTAGAAAAGAATGCTTTCCCAAAAAAAAAACAAAAAAACAAAAAGTAGAAAAGAATGCCTCTCTCAAAAAAAAAAAAAAAAAAGTAGAAAAGAATGGAGAGAAAAATTATACATGGCCGATCCTAACCAATTAGTTGAGGATCCATAGCTGACCCTAAAGTATTTAATCCTTGATGTTGTATAGATTTAATTGAGCAAATGGGTGTTCTGTTATAACAGCTGAGTGCAATAGAGCCATAACATTACTTTGCAGATCTTGCTTGTGTAGGCCTTCCAATTGCCCATCCCTATACACAAGGTCGAAGTGTTTATTCTTCTATTGTAGAAGAAATTCTATAAATTCTAATAAAAATTAATACTGAAAAAGAGAAAGAATCAAAGAAATGTTATAAGTGGTCCTTGATTTATTTTTTATTTTTGAGAAAAAAACATACACACATACATGCAAGGTAGAGAAAATGAGATTCTAGTTAGCACACCACAATGATAGCTTTTAAAGGAGGGTGTGCCGGTGTGATAGGTTATACTACACACAACATACTCTTTTAAGCAATGTGTAGGGGTGTGCAGCAAACCCTCCAACCCGCCAAAGCTGAGCCAATCCAACCCAACCTGCTGAGTTGGGTCGGTTTTTAGGAGTTGGTGGGTTGGGTTAGGTTGGGTTGGGTTGTGATTTTATTTATTTATTTATTATTATTTTTTATGTGGGTCAGGTTGGTTTTGGGTCATAAGATTCACAAATCCAGCTAACTCAACTTGACCCACTTATATTTAGTATATATTAAAAATAAAAAAAAAATTTAAAAATATATTACACAATTTTGTTATTTGCTTTTTCCCCCCTCTTTGTAAATAAAACCCTAACTCTAAGTTTTCCTCATTTCAAACTCCTTCTTATCTCATGTTACTCTCTCTGTCACCACTCTTACTCCTATTCTGAGCCCTAAATAAAATTCAAACCCTAAATTCTCCTTATATAATTTGTGTTGGTTTGGTATTATTCTTAAGATTATTTGGTTATAAATTTTCTTTTATTTGTGGTGGTGTTTTTCTAATGCTAATAATAAATAATAATAATAAAAGCCGTCCAATCCATGGGTCCAACTCAATCCACGTGGGTCAGGTTGGATTTTTTTTTTTAACTCACCATGGTGAGTTGGGTTGAAAAGACTCATCAACCCGACCCAACCTCATCCATGCACACTCCTAGAAATGTGAGACAACTACTTCTTAATTTTTTTTTTTATAGAAATAAATACACGAACACAAAAAGGAGAGAGAATGAAATTATAACACAAATCACACCCCAAACTCCACTGAAAAATTATGGTAGCTGAAACTGAAACTGAAAGTATAATTGATCCTTGATAGCTGAAATTGAACGTATCATATTCAAAGTACAATAATTGTAGCAGAAATTATTCTAAAAAAAAAAAAAATGTAGCTAAACTGATAGTAATAATCATAGTATTTTAGGATAATAGTTGTAAGTGATGTCCGTGAGGACCGTGACAAGTAATACATCATAAGAGGAAAGGACTTGTCTAGACATCGGATGACTAGGGATGGCAGTTTTGCCTCGCCCCTCCCCACTTCGCCCCACGCAGAGTTTCCCCGCCCCGTAGAGGTGATGGGGCGGGGATGGGGTGAGATTTTAGCCCCGCACCACAGGGCGGGGTGGGGATGAGTTTAGACTTTTTAGACCCACCCCGCCCCGCCCCGCTCCATCCCCGCCCCATCCCGCGTTGATAAATGTTATAATTGTAAATTTTTTCATACCCTAAAACCCTACTATTCGAACAAACATATCAATTTAGCTTATTTTATTCTACCCAACATGGCTCTCTATCTCTATTTTGTTATGTGTTATATTATGAGATTTTGTTGTTGTTGTTGTTGTTGTGAAATTATCTTTTTAAACACTTGCATAATATTATTTAGTTTTTGCTAAAAATTAGTTTGATTTGATGTGATAAATTTAGTTGTAATTTCAAGTATATTTTTATTAATGAAACATGTTTTATATATTTTTTAAAATTGTAATAATTGTGAGGCAAATTAACAAGAAATAGAATTTTATGGGGGTGGGGCGAGGCTTTGCGGGGCCCCAAGGGTCGGTGATGGGGAAAATTTTTTTTTCCAGTCATGTGAGATGGGGCGGGGGTGGGGTAAGAAAAAACTATGCGAGGCGGGGGTGAAGACCCCATCCTTCGGCCCCGCCCCGCCCCGCCCCGCCCCGCCCCATTGCTATCCCTTGGATCTAAGCCTGATCAAAACAAAAAATGGTAAGTGTGAATATAGAACAACCAAAAAGAGAAAGATATAACCATACGTGCCATAATTTTGTCATAATTCTAATATGATATATTGTGAATGGTGGAAAAAAAAGGGTGAGCATATGTGAAAGTGACAAACAACAAATCATAATCTAAGGGCACACATTAATCATCCATTTTTGGAAACATATTATGGGGAATTGAAAAAGTTGTCAAAAAAGTTAATAATTTTTTCATTTTTTCATAAAAAATTTCTTAAAATAGTTTACTAATGGCACACGTTAGTAAAATCCTAAAATAATTATGAAAAAAAAAGTGTGGTTGTAGAATTACCTTGGCAACTGGTCCATGAAGGTTGACAACATCATTGAACAACAAATGTTGGTGGTCCTTGATAGTAGATTATGAGGTCCTAGCAGGGACGGACCCAGGATTTCAAGCTGGGGGAGGTCGGAGATAAGCGAAAAAAAAATTTCAAATACGCATCCATATAGTATTAATAAACTATCAACCAAGACAAATACCCAAAAATCATTGTTTCTTAATATATCAAGATCAACTTTTTGAAATTGTGTTTGAGAGATATGGTTATTTTCCAAAATTGGGATATCGGCATTTTTTGGAATTGGGGAATGAATATTTCTTGGGATTGGAACATCGACATTTTCCGGAATTGGGGAATGAATATTTTCTAGAATTGGAACATCCACATTTTTTGGAATTGGAATAGCAACATTAGTTGTTGGCAATCCCACATTGACTTCGGAAGAATTTGAATATTTTCTTTTGAAAAAATCAAACATTGTAGTTGATTTTTTCATGATCTACAAATAAAATAAGAATCATATATATTATCTCACAAACGGTTGTTGTTACTAACTAAAGACAAATACTAGAATCTAGGTAATATGCATGATGCATTTAATTATAAATTTACACTACAACAAAATGTATTTTCAGTGACGAAAAAATTCGTCACTAAAAGTCCAGTTTTTCGTCACTAAGGACCTTTAGTGACGAAATTGGACTTTTAGTGACGAAACTCATTTCGTCACTGTAGCCCCGTCACTAAAAGTCCTGGTGACGAAAAATTTCGTCACTAAAAGTCCGATTTGATTTAAAAAAAAAAAACTTTTAGCGACGAAAACGTTTCGTCACTAAATGTTTTCCTCGCTAAAAACACTATTTAGTGACAAAAATATTTCCTCACTAAAAACACTTTAGTTTACTAAATCATATTTAGTGACGAATAATTTAGTCACTAAAACTATGTTCGGGTACATATAGTGACAAAAAAATTCGTCACTAAAACTATTTTTAAGAAAATCCAAACACATATAGTGACGAAAATTTTCGTCACTAAAACCATTTCTTACAAAATTTTGCTACATTTAGTGACGAAATTTTCGTCACTAAAACAATTTTTTGTTGCTATATTTGTGACGAAAAAATTCGTCGCTAAAACTTATTTTCTATTTTTATTTTTTTCATGGCTTTGATATTAACCTGTAACCTGTCATTACATTATTAAAACCTCACATTTAAATAACACATTTATTTCAACAATACATTTATAAAAAAAGTTCCATACATTCCACAAGTAAAAAATAAAATAAGTATCCAATTCAAACTCCTTCCATACAGAATTGTTTGCAATACATACAATAACTCAAGATGTTTTATAACAATACAAAAAGGGTAGCATAATATAATTAGAACTAACGGAAGATGTCCTCATATGTCTTCAAGTAATGCCAAAAGTAAATCCCCTAAAAGCCACCAATAAGAAATCTGTACAAATATAAAAACAATATTACATTAAAATTGTAAAGTAAAAACATTAACTATGTTATAACTTGAAGTTGGGTCAATTGCTAAAATAAAGTACTAACCAAAAAATGGTTTAACTTGAAATTGAACCACCCCCATAAGTAAGAGCATCATCATAACCCTTACTCCTCAAAAAGTTAAGAATATTCTTTTGAAAATTAATAAATGCATTGACCCCTTCAATATATGGATGGCTTAATCTGCCATTGGGTGTCTTACCCATTGTCATCCAACTTTTATCCATGTGTGACTACAATTACAAGATGAATGCTACTTTAGTAAAATAAGGACAACTCATGCATAATGTATTCTAACATCTAAATCTATAAGCTACTTAGATAAAGTTCTATCCCATTCATGACATCTAATTAACAAGTTCCATTCACATTTGCAAGAAACTAAATACACTCTCAATATGTATTTAAACCACCTTATAACACCATGCAAGCTACCCGCTTGCTCAATACAACAACCCACCACAAAACCAATCACAAACATCACAAGTATAGAGTGTTTACGAGTATTGAAATCGAATAAAGTAATATTTATCACATCTAATTAACAAGTTCCATTCACATTTGTAAAAAACTAAAAACACTCCCAATATGTATTTAAACCACCTTATAAGACCATGCAAGCCACCCGCTTGCTCCAACACAACAACCCACCACAAAACCAATTTCCAACATCACAAGTATAGAGTTTTACAAGTATTTAAATCAAATAAAATACTATTCATCACATCTAATAAACAATACTCATTCAACTAAAATTTATTTACTTTGCTCAAGTTAAGCTTACAACTTTCAGAAAAAATCCAAAGTTATTGCAAACAATGAATATTTAGCCTGCAAAAGAAAAGTTAAATTTATAAGTACTTCAATCTTAAAAATGATCATCTCATAAATTACTACACAAACTCATATGTAATACAGGTAGTGCTTACACCAATCAGAAAAGTGATGATGACAGCACTCCAACTTACATCAAAAGCAACGCCCAAAGAAAATCCTTTGAGTGCTTACCATATTAAGAGAAAACAACAGTGGATTGGACCTATCCAAGTAATTTATCACATTGGGCTTAACAAACAAAGTTTATATTCCACAACCAAGATAGATGGGACAGCTGTTATCATGTACTGAACTCTTTAAACTACTTAATAATAGACCCATAAGCAAACAATGAAAAAACCATAGAATTTCAGTAAAACTGTGAAATATCTCAACACTTAAACAATGTGCAAACCCATAAACCCCTTTATAAGTAGCTTCCTCTTTGGCATCCCAAGCCTTACTTTTCACCCGCTATTAACTAACATCAATAGTAGAAACCATAAAAGCAAAAACAATACACATATATCACAATAATCTACAGCTATAAATCCTCACATTGACATCCAATCTTCAAGACAACTATAAATATTCAGTTCAATTAATGCATAACCCTACAACTACAAACATAAACAATTTTAAATATGCTTTAACATACATTATCAACCTGCAAACCATTGTATTTCTAAAAACCAAAACAGAACACAACAATAGTACTCATAGGAAAACATACCACCAACAAGCACAAAATCACTAATACATCACAAAGAAATTTAAAATACAAATAATTTGTGTAATTTGCATTCATACTTGGAACTGTAGCTTTCCATACCACAAACAATAAATATTCATTTGATTAATGCATAACCCTACAACTACAAAAAAAAAAAAAAAACAAACAAAAATTGTTTTATCAACCTGCAAACCAAAACAGAACACAACAACAGTACTCATAGGAAAATATACCGTTGATTCCAATCCTTGTCTTCCCACCAGTCCTTGATCCTAAACAAATAAACATAAAAGTGAAAAGGGAAGGTGAAAAAAAAAGAAAAAAAAAAAAAGAAAAGAAAAAGAACCTTACCGATTTCGAACAAAGGCGACGGCGAAGGAGGCGAATCGACGAGCTGTGGGAGGTGAAGGGTCGTTGGACGGCGATGATGACTTCGGGATCGTCGCGAATGGTCTGAATCGGCGGTGACGACTTCGAGATCGTCGCGAATGGTCCGAATCGCCAGGAATCGTCGAGGATCGTCGCAAATGGGAATCGGCGTCACAAATGGGAATCGGAATCGTCGCCAATGGGAATCGGAATCGTCGAGGTCGTCGCGAATGGGAATCGTCGAAACCGTCGAGATCGTCGCGAATGGGAATCGTCGAGAATGGGATCGGCGAAAGGGATCGTCGCGAATAGGTTCGACGAATGGGATCGTCGCGAATGGGTTCGGTGAATGGGATCGTTGCGAATGGCGTCACGAATGGGTTCATCGGCAAATGGGTTCGTCGCGAATGGGTTCGTCGGCGAATGGGTTCGTCGCGAATGGGATCGGCGAATGGGTTCAGTGTTGGTGTATTTGGCTTTTGGGAGGCTTTTGGTTCGTCACTCTTTTGGGAGGCTTTTGCTGAAATAAAAGAGAAGTTATAAAATGAAAAAGGTACATGAAAAAGGCTGAAGTAATATATTCCTTTAGCGATGAACCTTTTCTGTCGCCAATGCCTAGTTTGTCGTCGCAAAAGGTATCACCTTTTTTATGTTTTTAGCGACGAATTTAGGTTTCGTCACTAAAGACCCAGGCTTGTTAAGATTTTTAGTGACGAAATTTATATTTCGTCGCTAAATTATACTTTTAGTGACGAATTGTGATTTCGTCACTAAAACATATAAGTGCAAAACTATTATTATTTTTAGTGACGAATATCTTTCGTCACTAATTCTTCCTTATAGTGACGAAATAATTTTCGTCACTAATACTATCCACAACAATCCCTACAGTGATGAAATATTTCGTCACTAAAAATTTCAACTTTTAGCAACGAAATATTTCGTCACTGTAGATTAATTAAACTTGCGCCAAAGTTTCCCTCCACTGGCACCCATTTTTCAGATCACAGTAGCGACGAAATTTATTTTTCGTCACTAAATGTTATAATTTTTTTCATTATTAGTGACGAAATTCATATTTCGACACTAAAGCTGTATTTTTAGTGACGAAAAATATTTCCTCACTAATTTTCGTCGCTAAAAATACATTTTGTTGTAGTGTTAGTATTTCTCACTTCTTTTCAATTTATAAATTTATTTAATTTAGCATTATGAGTTAACAATAGGCGCAAATGAATCACTGTTATTTTCTTAAATTTATGATGTGTGACAATTTTTAATATTATATGATTTTTTTTTTCTTTTGTCTTTGGTCTTTGCCTTTATTTATCTTTGCCTTTGTCTTCTCTTTGTCTTTGTCTTTGTCTTGTACTCTCCATATTTCAGACACTGACCCAATCCCATTGCAAACGCTATAAATTTATTCTGCACTACTAAAAAACTTTTCTTAACTTTACCTTCATTTTTTTTTTTGTCACTTGTCTTTATTGTTGCCCAACTACCAGTCAACAAAGAACAAACAGACAAACATTACACTAATATATTCTCTAATCTTTACAAACTCTACTCTCTTTCTCTCTCTATCTCTCTTTTCTATATAATACAAGAGAGAGAGTCACAAACACAGAGTCACAAAGACAAAAGGCCAAAAAAAAAAAAAAAAAAAAAACACCACAGGCAGAATAAATTTTTAGATTCACAATCATGGAATCATCAACATCAGTTCATCATTCATCAGTAAAAACACAAACACCACAAGTCCACAAGCATAGATTTTTAGATTATGAGATTCATAAACATTGTATTAGGTTTTGAAGGAAAGGATAGATTAAATACCTGTGAACTGTGAAGGCTGGAGCAGTGGAGCAACGAAGCTGGGCTGGGTAGTGCAGATCGAGCAATCGGCGGCAGCGGCAAGATGGGTCTTCGATTTGGGTATGCGACAGCTGATGGCGGCGTGGGTACTGGGTAGCAAGATGAGTTTCTCTCGCGTGGGCATGGGCAGCAGCGTCATGGCGTGGGCGGCGGCGTCGTCACGGCGTCACGGCATGATGGGTTTCTCACTTTCTCTGTCTTGCTCTTGCCTCTCCCTTTCTTTTCTTTTCTTTTTTTCTTTTTTCCTTCGTTTCTGGCTTTTCCGTTTGGTTTTGGGGTTTTATTGACTGCTGGGTTTTTTTTTTTTTTTTTTCTTTATTTTTTCCATCATAATTTTTAAAACATCCAAACAAGGGGAAGGGCTAATTACTCTCTTCCCCCTTACTAATTTTAAAAACATCCAAACAAGGTGGAGGGGAACTATTCCCTTCTACTCTCTTCCCCACTACTCTTCTTCCCTCTACTCCCCTCTACTCTCCTCCCTCTATAAACTTCCAAACAGGCCATTAGAGATCATATATATATATATATATATATATATATATATATCAGCCAATTTTCTTTTTCAAAAAGGGTTTGAAGTGAAATGTTTGATTGCATTTTCAAACGATGTTACATGTGTTTTGGATGGATACTGCCATAAATATTTACTTATACCTTCTTTATTTACTAATATTTACAAGAATTTTGGCATTCCTCCTAAAATTTGTCAAACCTTTAGGAATTTTGCCTCTTGAAAAAACATGAAAAAAAAAGTCTTTTAAGGAACTTACAATAAGTTTAAAAAAAAATAGTAGTAATCGTTTATGAGAGTAAGATTACAAATATATTATACAAATTTTATAAAAGTTCTACTTAAATTGATTATTTTTGGGTACTTATACACTTTTATTTAGGACATTTAAGACGTGGCTAAAGAAAAATCAGCAAGAATCTGATCTCTACATCAATAATAACTATCAAACCAATACAAGCAACTTAAACCATCACCAACCATTCTGGGTGGGCCCATATGATACAAAATAATTACGATGCCCTACATAATTGAAGCCTTGTCACACACTGGGTGCATGCATCCTCTCCATCAACTTGGGCTCTTCATCCAAGAATTGTGGACAGGGACGGAACTACTCAAGGGCAGAGGGGAGCCATTCCCCCTCCAACCTTTGAAAAGAAAAAAAATACTAGTACGTATATTAACAAAAAGAATTTTAATTGTGGCTCTTAAATTTATATACTTGGCCCCCCTTCTCCAAAAAATTTACAAACTGATTCAAGAAATCCAACAAATAGATAACAAGAAAAATCTATAAAAAAATGCACATATCTAGATAATAAGAAAATCTTTTGACAAATAAATCTGGTCCAAGCAAAAACAATAACAACAAATCAATTACAAATCCTAGCAAAAAAAATCACAAAAACCCAATAACTTTTACCCAATTTCTCCCTCTCACTTGAGAGCTCTATGCCCCTCTCAAATGACTCCACCCTCATAGTCATAGAGACAACTCCTATGCCACATATTGATCGCTTCATCCATACATTAGTTAGACCTTAAAAATATTAAGATGTGTCAATTGACTTGCAAAACTCTTGATTATAAAATCCTATTATTAAATTTTTTTTTTCAAAAGAAAAAATACAAATAATAATTAATAAATTAATGCTAATATGCAACTTTGTCAACCTCTTGTGTTGATATTCCAATTTTTTAAAATTTTTGAACAAAGAACTTCGGCGCCCCCCTAAGTTTGAATCCTGATTCTGTCCCTGATTGTGGAAGCTGCTTACCTTCAAAACATTGGGCAACACAATTACTTACCCAAGTAATTAAAGAGATCATCCAGTTCAAATTATACAGATATAGGTTCCTTCTTCAAAGTCAGGCTTTTCTTGGTGTGAAACTGATCCGTGTTGGAATAATAGCAATGACATGACAAAAACCATCCATTATGCTTTGAAAGAAATTGTTAACAAAAGTTTGCTTTCTCCCAAATATAAAATTTAGTGGCTTAAATGTTCAAATCAAGTGTGCAAGGGAGATATTTGAAAAAACTCCTAATTTGGCATCGCCCAAATATCTCAATGAGAAGAATATAGATTCAAATTCTCCCTTTCCCCAATTTTTGTAAAATAAAAAAAAAAGGAATTTGCTCAAGACCCATAATTTGAATGCAAGATGAGCCTACAGGAGTGCCAATCAACCGAGCCACCAAGTTTGAGAATAAGGTGGAATCCCTGGATGTAGAGGCCGGTGAATCATAAAAATAATCATCCAATTCAAACTTTTTAGCATGTGCACCATCTAATGAATAACTTTCTTGTAGAACCTAATTCTCTTGTTCATGCTCCTTAGTAGGTTCTTGTTGAACTAAGGCCAAAGCACCACTTGTTGTTGGCATCGATACTTCTATTGAAAATTTTGATGAGTCCATAGTATTGGCTTGAATTTGTAAAGTGGCCTTCAAAGTCGTTGGTTGTTCTTTTGACAGATTGATGATTCAATTTGGATGCCCAATCGATCTACTGCTGCACACAAGTTTTGAAAGGCATGCCTTAGATCCTTGAAGGCTTGTTCATAAGCGGTGGTTGATTGTGCTAATGGATACCCAAACATGATGCGGCAATTTTTTTTTTTTTTTTTTTTTTGGGGGGGGGGGGTGGTGTTTATGAGTGGTGGCTAGATGAGGAAGGCGATAGTCTTTTGGTAGATGGTGATTTAGGCTCCGTTTGGGAGTTCATAAGGGAATAGAATGTAATGGAATGATCATAAGAGAATGGAAATGCATAGAATGGAATGAAATGTAATTAAGTAAGGAAAATGAATGGAATTAAGTAATCTTGATTGGATGTTTTAAAATAAAGGAATGGAAATGAATGGAAATGAATGAAAATGAATGGAACGTAAATAATCTTGTTTGGGAGCAACATGGAGGGAATGGAATGGAATCATTTTATGACAATATTACTATTAGTTCCCTATTTTAAAATAAAAAGTTGAATATGTAGGCGTATTTTGGGAGTTTTAGTAAAAAAATCATTAAATCTAATTCTATTCCCTCCCATTCCTTCCAATTTTGGGGGGAATGAAAATTTGAGATTTTAAGGGAATAGAGAGGAATGAGTGTTCCCTCCTACCCATTCCATTCCCTCCTACTTAAACTCCCAAATAAGGAAACGAACTTTCCATTCCCTCCATTAAAACTCCCAAACAAGAGAAGGGAAGAATATTTTAAAATTATTATTTTCATTCATTTCCATTCCATTTCCTCCTCCCAAACGAGGCCTTATAGGGTGGATTTTATGTGGTTTGCTGGAATAAGAAAGACAGCAAATTTTTATTATTATTTATAACTAGATGAATCTGTTGGCTTTGATACCAAATGTTGTGAACTCAGAAATAAATTGATAGTGTAGTTAATTCGAAATGACCAATCTCCTGAACTTGAAAAAGGAAATAGACATTTTTGGTTATTTTCTTGCTTAATTCTCATTTATGCATTTTACATACATAAATAGCCAACAATGAGATAACTTCATCAATAAATCCTAAAACATAGGAACTATTCCTATCCTAAAATATAAGAATTAAATTAAATACAAATATATAACAATACTAATCTATCTAGGAAGATTTATTCTATCACTAAACTAAATTCAAATAATTTATCCAACACTTGGGTCATAACAATATGTTGGAGAGATTCTTCATTGATCTAGTGGCTAGTGAATCACCAATCAAAGAGCAAACAACCACTAGGTTTAATGATTTGGTGGAACTCCTAGATGTAGTGGCTGGTGAACCGCTAGCTTCTTCTTCTAAGAAAATCTAAACAAAATCAAGCTTGGATGGAATTGAACAAGATTTTGCAAATGAATACAAAGGCAAAAGGTTTTGTTAATGAGAAAGATTCTAACGACAACACACAACTCTCAAAATTCAATAAAGCCCAAATTTCTCTATCTATATGAGAGTTACACCTTGTTCTTAAACCTACTTATCAATCTTTGTGCCATCATATGTCAAAATCATTGGTAAAGGCTCAAATTTCACAAAATTAATTTTTGTAATGCTTTCTTTGAAAATTTGAAATTTCAAAGTAACTCATTTCAAAAAAGAAAACTCTGTTGAAAAAAAAATGTTAGAATTATTGATATGTGGAGAAAAGACCTTTACACATTGAAGGGAAAACACTCTTTATAAGTACATTCTCATGTGCTTCTCCAAGCGATGTGGGACTCCAGGATTGCTTCTCACACTAATCCTTTATAGTTGGAGTGGAGCTGTTACATTAATTAACCCAAATGTTTAAGGGTCTCTTTGGATTGAGAGAGAGTGAAATGGAGTAAAGTAGAATTAACAGAAAATTAGCCTAATTTTTGGCAAATTCTACTTCATTCTCCCTCATTCCCCCCTCAATCAAAACAGGCCATAAATCTTTCACGAAACGTCACTTACATGTGTATGCTCCACTACTTTATATTCTACTAATTGCAGTAGTATATCATTCATATGATTTTTTTTTTCAATTTATTATTTTTTATCACTCTATATGAAAATAACAAGAGACATGGTCAAGCTATGATTGATGAAGTGTAAATAAAAACACTTAACGTGTGACAAATAATTTTTATTCAATTAATACATGTAAAATTCTTTTAACTAATAGTTAAATTACTTCAATGACAAGGAATTTTTATTTTTAATATTAGATAGGTAAATAGTGGGAGAGAGGCGAGAGTGAGAGGGAGTTAATTAAACTATGAGTTTTACTAACATATGCCCTAGGGGCATACATTAGTAAAACTATTTTAGGAAACTTTTTATGAAAAATTGAAAAAAAAAATAATCAACTGTTTGTACGTGCAAGTTAGATTTGTAAAACTCGTGTGGAAAGTGTGTGAGATATCTAACAGTACATTTTGATGAAAAAGCTCAAAATTATAAAAATGGAAGCTTTAACACCATAATGTCGAGGGAAAAAGAAAGTAATGCAAGGAAAGTAAAGATGACAATGTGATGTACGTGGAAAACCCTTTGAAAGGGAGGAAAAATCACGAGTGAGCAAGGATGAATATCCCTTGCTCTGTCAAGCTTTGTATTACGTAAGAATGGAGGTTTCCCTTATACAATGGTGATGTTCTCACTAAAGGAGGGACCTTTTCTCTACCTCTTTTCTTTACAAACTTTTTACCCTTTTCTCTATTGTTCTATCTTGGTTCTTACCTTAATAGTCCAGCAACATGTTCCTCTTATAATCCGAGGAATGTTGCTGGATACTAGACAGATGTCACATTGTGATTCCCCCCATTTGGACCCTAATACAGCTGCTGTACTATGTAGTGGCTGGAGGAGAGAGAATGAGCACGTCGAGGTCAGTATAGCGGCGTGAAAAGTAACTCTGCCACTATGTGGGGAGTAATCCTTGGACAAGGAAAGGGACATCAGGGGGCTTGAGAGCAATGCACGTGTCCCTAACAGTGGTCTAGCACAAGCACAGCCAATGGGAGGGAAGGATTTCACAATATCTGACCAAGAGAGTCACTATCCCCCTTTTGTGAGTGCTGAGTGTCCATGTCAGGTGTAAATCTCACTTTCCCCAAGATGATCACGCCATTGGCATGAGTCAAAGATCCTTTATCCTAGCCAACTTTCCTTTTCCTTGCTCACAATCATTCCACGTGTAGGGTCCAGATCCAGCCATGTTAGCATTTTTCCATATCTTGGCTGGTGTATTGTACACTGTTTTGACAACTTTTTCAATTCTCCATAAATTTTTTCATAAAATAGATAATTAATGTTCTAAGAAAATATATTAACTGGACCTTAAACTATATAGACATTAAACTATGTAGACGAGACATTACCATAAAGATGTTGTTGTCATTGGGTCGTCACTTTGAACCGACCAAACGCGGGGTTTGGGTTTGTTTTATTGGAGAATTTCTGGTCGGGTAACGTGTGTCAAGGAACGCTGCCAAATAACATCATACGAAACAAAAAATCATCTCTCTAAGCTCATTACAACCAATTATAATCTATCCTCCCACATGTGATACCTAGCTCCACTCTACTGACTACTGTGAACCCTTCCACCTTGTCATAGTACCATATATACAGTTCTGCACATCAGCTGAAATACTCATCTTATTGCACGAATAATTCTCTCACTCGCTTCATGGGGGACTCTTCTGCCTCATACATACACCTGGTACGTACTGAGATCGATAGAGCTTGTTTTTTCTTTTCTTACTAAGATACATATATATATATATATATATATATATATATACACACACATGGAACTACGTACGTACATGTTATAGGATATCATTGGGGGACTCTTCTCTGCCTCTCTCATACGTATGTTAATTTTGTTTTGTTTTTGCATTTGGTTAATGATCGGAGCTACTTTTTATAGGTACATCACCTGATAGAGACTTGTCTGACTTTCCACATGACTAAAGAAGAGTGCATGGAAGCCCTTTCAAAACATGCAAATATCGACCCTGTCATCACCTCCACTGGTTTGTTTCCCTTAACTCTCTCTTAATGATTTCTTGCTCGTAAAGAAGACGTATGGTCATCGCAAGCTCGCAAAGAACACATGCAAACTCACACATAGACACATACACACACAAAAGAGAGAGATCTGCAAAAGGAAAAACCTTATTAGTTGAGTAATAAATGCTTGAGGATGGCTTGAAACTTTGACAAGATTCTCAAACAGGATGCACTATACCCGTAGATATATAGCACTTTCCTCTGGTTTGGGTATATAAAGAATAATGCTATATATAAGCATAAACTAGATTACAAACTATTGATGTAACAAATTTTTATTAGTTGTCATTTGAGTTCAGTTCACCACTAATATTACATTTTTACTTACCAATAATTATCTAATTATCAGCAATTTGTAAAGTAGCCTGTAACTTTAGCATTATCTTTTGTAAAATAGCCTGTGGCTTTGGCTTGATTAAGCTTATTATCTCACAAATAGACTAGGGTAGCTTAGTTTGTTTGTTACAAACTAAGGGCCCATGTGGTAACGTTATTTGTATTTTGTGAAAATACGTGTGGGTGAAAAAATGTATGAAAATATGTGTAATGATGTTTAAAAACTGAAAATTGTTGCTTAAAATGTCATACCAAACGGCTCCTAAATTATGTACTAGTAGATAGTGGTGGAGTTTGGAAATTTTTTAGGAGGCCAAGCTAAATATATATAAAAAAAAAAAATCTAAAGAATAACGCGCATTCGCATGCGCACACGCACACACACATATATTTATTTATAGCTTATACATAAAATGTTTGTAATTTTGTTTTAACATATGATATTTTTTTATGTAAACAAAAATATTTACATCAAATAAGTGGTTATGTGTTTGCAACCAAAAAAATATTAAGTCTTGATATGTCTAAAAAATACAATACAATTTAATAAAAATAAAATATAATTATATTACATGTGATGTACATTAAATATACTTTAATTTAATGAGCTATATATGACAAAAGAGTAATTTTAAAGAATGAAAAATGCACTAATCAAGTATATAAATGCATTACGTGTCTTTAGGTTGCGTTTGAGATAAGCTTATACTGGACAGCTTCTTTTACTATTTAGCTTATTTTTAGTATTATTCATAGGTCTCATTGCACTGTTTGGTACTATTTATAGATTCTATTATATTATTTCAGCTAACTTTTAGCTTTATCTATAGTACTTTCAGCAAAAAATTTTCAGTTTCAGCTAAATAAGTTGTTCCCAATTGGACCCTTAGTAAAAATTTAGGGGGGCCAATCTAGAAATTTATGTCCAAATTTTTTTTTTTCAAAAAATACAAGAGGGAAGAGATTTTCGAAACACACTTAAAGAAAAAAAATATAGTTTCACACACAGAAAGGGAGGATTATTGTACGAGAACAATGATAACGTTAAGCCATGCATAAATTTAATTGCAGTGTGGAATGAACTGGAGAAAGAAAACAAGGAATTCTTTGAGACCTATGCTCAATCTCAGAGGCAGAGCAAAGCTGACCTTATGTCCGAGGAAGAGACTACCCGATTGATCCAGAAGATAATATCTGATTCGTCAAAAGATTCCGATGACTAACATGACATCCCAAAACGATGGTATCTGGTTGGTAGATGATCACCTCAAAATTCTTTACATCCAACCAAAAACAAAAATTATATATATGTGATAGAGTGGCATCCTATTAAAGTGCCTCAGCCACACCATTTTTATGTACAATAATAAAAACTATGATGGAGTGATGCTCTATTAGAGTTCCTTCTTTCTTTTCTTCTTTTTATTTTATTTTATTTTTAATTTTCTGGAATAAACTCTAAAATTGATGGATGCACACCTATTGAAACTATGGATTTTTTTTATAAGTATATAATAAGAAAGAAAAATATGCAAAGTTTGTGTGTTTTTCATTTTCACTAAAATGAATACACCTTCTTGTCTTTTTCTTTTTAACTGAAAATGAATATAGTAGCATTTTTGTAATATATAAAAAAAAAAATTCAAAGTTTGTGTTGATTTTTTACTTGAAAAGTGGAAGAAAAAAAAAAGAAGACAAGAAAATTTGTGCCAAACATAAAATGAGTTAGAAATAGAAAATAAGTACAAAATTTGAGAAAGAGAAAATAAGTACAAAAAAATAAAAAGTGAAAATGAATATACATTCAATACGAACCAAACAGCACCTTAAATTCCCACGTCCTTCTCACTCTTGGAAGATTGCATTTATCACAAAGAGTATTTCAGATACTTTTTGAGGAAGTGCAACATTGAAGAAGAGATTGTCACAAAGAGTCATTCAGATCCTTTATGAGAAAGTGCAACTGAAGAAGAGATGGTCACAAAGAGTTTTCCACTCCTTTATGAGAAAGTGTAACTATGGAATTTATCGACAACAACAAAAACCATATATATACTGATTTATATATTATGATAGAGTGTCAACCTATTAAAGTTGATGGAGCCACACTTTAAAAAAAAAAAAAATATATATATAATAGTTTTTTTTTTATTCTTAGATTTAAACTGTTGAAACAAATCTATATAAAGCATGCATGGTAGATAAATTTCAATTTTTACGTGATTTATATCTTTATTTAGATTGTAGATAAATTTCAATTTTTACGTGATTCATATCTTTATTTAGATTAAATGATATAATGGATATTAGAAATTTTACTACGTAAGTCTTAAAAATGAATGTGTCAACTTTTGAATACAAAACAAAAATAATTAAGAAATTTATATTATGTTATTGATATAACACCAATCAAATTGGTTGCCACAATACTTTATAAGTTTAAAAAAAAAAAAAAACTATTTTATAAGTTTTTTTTGTTGTAAAATTAGTAGTAACTTCATTATTTTCATATATATGAAAATTTATATTGCATATATTAACAAAAGGTTTAGTTATATGACTCTGACGTATAAAAAATGGTTAATATATTAAATGGGTTGAATTGCAACAAAACCTTAGTATTATGCATGTTAGTTTTTAGACTCTTAAACACACAGTGTTAATTTAACCTAATTATTACCAAGTTGATACCTAAGTCAATTATGTAGGTATTAGGTTAAACATTCATCATTTATATAATGCAGTGAAAAAGTAAATAAGACATATATATGATGACTTAGGAAAACTAATGAAACAAACCAGTTTCAAGGTAAAAAAAAACCTGGGAGGAAATATTTTAAGAAGAACAATCTGCTATATCAAATAGAAATTTACAATAAAAAATATTGAATTCGTAATAAACTTAACTATGATTATTAAACCTAATTTTGAAACCCTTAAACTTCTTTGATGTTGACCTATTCCAACATGAACCTCCAGTTCACACTTTACTCTTCAGTACACTTGATACTAAAGCTTTGAATCACATAGACCTCCAGTCTATGACTCCAAGACCACCCTTAAAGGTTTAGATCTCTAGCACCCTTGTTGACTAGAATGTGGCAGTAACTTCTACAACACCAGATCTTGAGTTTCTTTTAAGAATATTGCCAGTACAAGATTTGAGAGAGTTTTGAGTACAGAAACCTTAGATCTACAATAGGAGGCATAAGAAGCACTCTTCTCTCTCTCTAAAAACCCCACCTAGGGTTAGCTTATAATGTCCTCTAAATTCTGCAACAAATAGATCATGATTTGGGCTTGAAACAAACAAGTTATGAGCTTTTTTATGTTTGCTGATTTTTGCTGATCCATGACTCTCAATTGATTAAGAGGAATCGAACATCAATCAAACATGGCAGATTTCATCTTTCTTTATTCTAAACTTAAGTCTTTGTCTTGGACTTGAAAGTGCACATTCTAACTCAGGGTGAGTTTGGTTCAGCTTTTTGAAATTGGGCTTGTAGCGTAACGAATTGGTGCACCCCAGTCCAAAGCACGCAAGACCCGGGCCCAATAAGTCCACTGCAATATGTATTTGTAGAGAGTGGGTTTAAGAATCAGATTTGAATGGTGAGGGCTTCGTTTTACCTATTCTAAAAGATAAACTAAAAAGCAGATTAGAAGGCCCAAAGCACACCGAAATAACTTGGAATAATTCTGTTTTATTTAGGTCCGAGGAGGAATCCTTTTATGTTGTTCACGTTCTAACTCTTCCTTTTTCTTTTTGTTTTTCTCTCTCTTCTCTTTCCAAAAACCCGATCTCCCTCCAATGGAGGAGGAATGACATTATATAATCATATTCTAAGCATCCTATCCTTACACTTGTCATTCATCTAAGGTGCCCCTTGATACTTATCCCATCAAACCTTTTCTTTGGCCTCCTTGTGAGAGGTCATAGTCTTGGTAGCACTGTTCAGAGGTCTTCTCCACATAAATGCGGCCAGAAAAGTAGTTGCAGGGTATTTAATGTGGTGGTAGCAGCTTTTCTTCAGATATTTTCGGGGATCTTTTCCTTCCCAGTAAGCTCACCGAGTTTGTTTCTGTCATTGGGGATTCCAGGAGGATTACTTCAGCCACTGGGATTCTTCCTTGAACCGAAAACTTTATATCCGAGGACTATACCCTCCTCGGACAGAATCGCCGATCCTATGTGCGAATCTTTTAAAAGTAGAATGCTTCGATAGCTGCCACATTGCTCGGCCCATGAGACCTCCTCGGACCAAGCCCACGGCCCAAGATGCGTGACTCTTGGTTATTTGTCCCCACAGGGCTTTTTGAAAAAGTGGGGTTTTCAAAAAGTGCGGTATGAAACTAGGCTTTTTGTAAAAACTGAGTGCTTGGTAAAAGCTGTTAAAAAATGCTTTTTGAAAAAACTGAGTGTTTGGCTAGTACTTGTAAAAGTGGTGGTTTGAGTGGTAAATTGCCAAAAAGGACAATGTATATATAAAAGAGTTTATTTCATACTTAAATCAACTACTTCATAATACTTAAATCAATTTTTCTCTTTCTAAAAAAATTATTTTTTTCTCACCAATATTAGCTAATAATAACCTACCACTTAAGATTTATTGTGAAAGTATTGTGAAAATATTGTGATAATTGATATTGATTTTAATTTAAACGTACTATTACAATTATTTTTTTCTCTTTCTAAATTATTTTTTTCACCAATATTAGCTAATAATAACCTACCACTTAAGAGTTATTGGTATTGTGAAAATATTGTGATAATTGATACTGATTTTAATTTGAACGTACTATTAAAATTATTTTTTTCTCTTTCTAAAAAAATTATTTTTTTCTCACCAATATTAGTTAATAATAACCTACAACTTAAGATTTATTGTGAAAATATTGTGATAGCATTTCTCAATTTTAATTTCTTATTCTTTATTTTATTTTTCCCTTATTTCTTTTTTTTTTCTTTTCATCCGTATTTCCTTCCTTTTTTTTTTCCTTCTTTTTTTTTTCCCCCTCTTTTTTTTTCCCCTCTTTTTTTCTCCTCCACACACGTACCCTTACTTTTTTTTTCTTTTTTTCCTTCTTTTCTCTTTCTTCCTTGGCACTTCCTCCACACTCCAGAACATTCCACACAGAGCTCTCTTTCTTCCTCTTTCTTAGCTATCTCTTGCCACTTCGTCTGCAAGTTTCTTTCCCTCTATCCCATCAAAACACACAAACTTAAAGGTCACACACACAACCACACCATTTGATTCTCATCAAACGAAGATAGAGAGATGGGTCTGCTGATCGGTCGTCTTCGCCTTTCACCTCCGTCGTCTGCTGATTTGCTCTGCCTTCACCGCCGACGACAGATTCCTCATTCCTCTTCCCCACTGCCAACGACATGCCGTAGAAATGAGTTAGATCGGTTTTTTTTGTTTGGTTCTGATTTCATTATTGGGTTCCTTTGTAAAATTGTGTTATAAACAAAGGGATAAGAGGAATGAGGAATCTGGCGTGAGTGAGCTTCAGAGAGGGTAGAGGGCAGAGCAGAGAGATGAGAGGAATGAGGAATCTGGCGTGAGAACATCTTTTGATTTATCAAAGGGTAAAGTTAGATTTTCAATAAAAATGTGAGGGCAATTTGGTAACTGCACACAGAGTCCAACGGTAGGATTTATCAACGCACACGGGCTTTTCCAAAATGCTCTGAACAACTCCATAATATCAATGTGCATTCTCTTCACATTTTCAAAACGCAACTTTTTCTAAAAAGTTGCTTTTTAGACATCACCAAACTCACATAATATATTTATGGTTTCAAAAAGTGCTTTTTGGGTTGGGAAAGCTGAAACAAACAGGCACTCAACAAGACTTACTTTTTGTTATGGTTTACCAACACTACAAACTCAAATCCTAACAATGCAAAAAAAAAAAAAAAAAGGTTTTCTATCCTACCTCCTCCCACATATATAGAAAGAAGGATTATGTGAGAGTATGGGTGAGTTTGGTTCAGCTTTTTGATATTGTGCTTTTTGAAAAAGTGGGGGTTTTAAAAAGTATGGTATGAAACTGGGTTTTTTGTAAAAGTTGAGTATTTGGTAAAAACTGTTAAAAAATGTTTTTTGAAAAAACTGAGTGTTTGGCTAACACTTATAAAAGTAGCAGTTTGAGATATAAATTACCAAAAAGGACAATGTATATATAAAGAGAATTCTTTGTTTTAATTACCTCTCTTAATGCAAGTTATGGACACAATATTTTTACGAAAGTTTCACAATAAAGTCTATATGACAAGTTGCTAATGGTAGGAAAAAAATATGTCACTAGTAGGTCTAGATGAGAACTAATAACAACTTACTATGTAAACTTTATTATGAAATTGTTATAAAATTATTCTGTCAATAGTACTATTTTTTTTCTAAAGAAAAATAGTACTAATTTAAAAAGTTTAGAAATATAATAAAATGTCACTATATTTTCACAATACTAATTTAACATTAATCTTCGTAAAATAAAAATTTTATTAGCACTTATTTTTTAAATGAGTTGTTCTAGGATTATACATGTACCAACAATTTTTTCTCCACCACATACTCTATAACATCACAGTTGTGAAAAAGAAGTTGTGAAATAATCTGTGTTCCTACTCCCTATATTTTCTTTCACGTTGCTTTACCCAAACCCAAAAACTCTTTTTTTTTTCTTTCACTTTTTTTCATCCACTCGTTCACTTCTTCCTCATCTTCTTATTTTCCTTTTCTTTTACTTTCCTCCACACAAAGCCCCACACACACACACACAAGTCCCTCTCTCTCTCCCTCCCTCTCTCTACTCCATATTTTCCATTTATCAAAAACTCTACCGAATTCAAAAGGTTTTTTTGAGATTAGATATGTAAGATGTAAATTAAAAAAAAAAAATAGAGAAGAGAAGAAGAAGAAGCAGCACAGAAAAAGAAGAAGAAGATGAGATGCCGCAGCACAGCAGCATAGAGGAGCAGAAAAAATCATGGGCAATTTAGGAAAAAGAGAAACCCACCAACGGTAATATTTTTGTTTTGAGAAAACGCGTTTGTGCGTTTTGCAACTGCAGCTCAAAGCTGTCGTGCCAAAACACGCAAGGCCTTCACATTTCAAAACGCAGCTTTTTAGAAAAAGCTACGTTTAAAACCTTATCAAATACAAATATTATTTTTTGAGTTTCAAAAAGCGCTTTTTGCCAGAGAAAAGTGCAAACAAACGGGCACTATAATAAGGAATATTTGCTAGGTATCCAAAAGAAACCTCGGTGCAATGTTAACCAATCAAAATTCAAACATGCCATATTATTGTATTGTCTTTTATTTTTATTTTATTTATTATTATTATTATTATTATTATTATTATAAATTCAATTGTTATAATGGGGACGAAGATTTGAACTTGAGACATTTTGTTGGAAATATTAGAATGTGTACAAGATTATTGGTAGTATTATGACTATTATAGAATGTTCACATATACAAATTGGTAACAATATGATTTTGTGAACATAAATATTATCTTTTTTTTTTCTCAAGGTAATTAATTTGTTTTAGGTTTTCTAAAAAAAAAAAATTGTTTTAGGTAAACGATAGAATACTTTATTGATGGAGAACCAAAAAAATAAAAAAAAACCCATTTACATGTCTTTTTATATGTCCTCCATTAAGGTTTAAGGTTACTTAATTAAAAATTAATTAATATATTTTTTTGATGGAAAGATTAATTAAAATTGTAATGCGTTACAATAATTGAATGCATATTGTTTACATGAGGCCGTGTAGAATCTCTTCGCCTTCTCTTTTATTGTATTGCATGAGTTGTTATTAAGCATCAGGGTTTTTATTTTTTATTTTTATTTTAATTTTATTTAAAGAATAATTTGGCAAAAGAGGGTTCAATCATCAATAAATGAAGCAGACAATATTGTGGGGACGAGTCTACTTAGTTTTTATGATAATGGGTCCCATCTACTTAATAGTCTCTGTGTCTCATCTCACGGCACTCTTCCACTTGACGAGTGAGAGCGATGTTAGCGGTTTTGTGTGAGAGGGACAAAAAGTCTATCACCACCTTCTTTCCGAAAATTTGTTGGTTGTAAATGGAGGAGAAAAATTGATCAATTTGTGTGAAATATTTGTGTATAAAATGTAAGGGAATTTCGTGGCCTTTGTGATTGGTTATTGTTATGAATAACGAGAAAATTTAAATGTGAGGTGAGGTGAGGTGGTGACAGTGACAGCTTGATATGAGTTTGTATTTAGGACATTTTATTCTGATATCATATTAAACTATTGATTCTCCAAAAAATTTAAGTTGTTAAGAGATGATGAATTTATTCATTTAATCTAACACTCACCATTCAAGGGACTTTACCCCCTAGCATTCTAGAAGGAGTAAGATGTGTTTGTCTGCATGCGGTCTTTCTAGTCTTGGAGTGAAAGTGAGCATCTTCTTGCTTCAGTTCTAGGATCCTAGAAATAATTATTTTATACAGTTTCAACCTATGATATTTGCTTCTGATGATTGCTTTTTATCATCAATCCAAAACATTTAATTGGTTTTTGGTGTAGGTGAAGATCGAACCTTAGATCTCTTATTCGACCACAAGACACTTTACCCGAGTTCTAGAGAAAGCAACAGAGTAAGGCCCCATGATTGTCTGCGTATAGTCGGTCATGTTTGGGCAACACCAATTTTCCTTGTCACGGGTTGTAGCCAGGCACCTTGTTGCCTCACTCGTCAATTGCTCTAAAAGATTTCCCCCATCTTGTTTGTATTTAATCACATGCAGGTAATGGCCTTGTTGTTTTTAATCTTTTTTTTTTTTTTTGGTGTTCAAATGCTTGTGTACTTATTATGTAGTGTTTTTATGATGTTTAGCATGCTAGAATAAAATGATGTTCATTACGTTCTTCATTCGTTCATATGCTGTTCATGAATTAATTTTATGTTTGATTTGAAATTGTTGCCTATCACATGCAATAACATATTTGCCTCTCAATTCCTTTGCCATGCTAGATTCACATGCAATAACATGTTTGCCTTTCAAGTACTTTGCCATGCTAGATTCAATGCAATGACATGTTTGTTTTTAATTTCTTAATCATGATGAGTTCAATGTGGTAACATGTTTGTTTCAATATGTTTGTTCTTTTTCAATTTCTTCCTCACGTTCATCAATTCCATAAATTCACATGTTCCCGTGCTCTTTCTCTCTCCTTTATGGCAAATTTGAAATTTCACATTTATGTTTTGATCCATGCTTTGTGTTGAATGATATTGCTTTATTGCTTGTGACATATTAAATGCTTGTATATGATGAAATATGTCCATTGACTATCATAATTTAGAAGACTAGTTTTACAAAATAATGTGGATACTTAATACATTTTCACCTTGTAAGAGCATCCACAGCAGTGGAGCTAAAAATTTAGCTATTTGGCACCACAAAAAATTATTTTATCTATTTTACCTACACACATGCTACAGTAGTGGATCTATTTTAGCTTTCAACATAATAAAATAATATAAATATCACAATAAAATAATATATCCACTACAATAAACAACAATCACAACCACCCGCAACCGCTACCGCTGCCACTACCGCCGCCGCCATCGACTCTTCCACCGCCAACGCCACTGCTGCTGCCACCGACTCTTCCGCCGCCGTCGCCACATGATAGTAAATAATCGTCTAGTGTTAACAAGTGATTTTTTTAACCCCAAATTATTCTTATACATTTTTTTTTACTAAAACAATTTCTCAATCATCATGATAGCAAATAATCAACTAGTGTAACAATAATATTTTTTTTTAACCCCAAATTATATATATACAAATTTATTTTTTGATTAAAATTTTTTTTCAATTGTCATGATGGTTTATTATTGTCTAATATAACAACATTATTTTTTTAAAAACCAAATTATATATATATATATATATACAAATTAGTGGTTGATTTTTCTTTTCTCTCTCATTATTTCATTTCAATCTCTCTCTCTCTTCCTTCTCTCTTTTGTTCTGCTCTCTCCCCTTCAAACCCAAAACCCATGGTGGAACACCATCACCAAGCCACCATGGCCGGACCACTGTCACAGGCCATTGCAACCCACCACCATCACAGGCCAAACCTCCCTCTTCTCTCCGTGGGTGGATTTGTCATTGGTCTCTCAAGTCCGGCTCTCTCCTCTAGCTCGTGGGTCTCTCAAGTCCGCTTAGTCCGGTTATGGTTCATGGGTTGTGACTCTCTCAGTGATGGATTTTGGTCGTGGGTTTTGGTGATGTTTTGGCCGTGGGTTTTGCCGATGTTTGCTTTTTCTTTTTTTTTCCTGGTAGTGGTGGGTTTGATGAGTGTGGGTGTGGTTGGGTTTGTGACTAATGTGGTGGTGGTGGTGGAGGTGGTGATTGATATTGGTGGTGGTGGATTTGATGAGTGTGGGTATGGTTGGATTTGTGACTGATGTGGTGGTGGTGGTGGTGGTGGTGGGGGTTGCCGTGGTCGGAGCTGGGTCTGTGGCAGCGTGTGTCAGCGGCGTGGGTCAACGGCGTGGGTTAGGGGGGGTGGTGGCGTGAGAGGTCTGAAAGTTGAGAGAGAGAGTTAAGAGATTGTGAGAGTTCTGAGAAGAAAAGAAAAAGAAAAAAAAAAAGAAAAAATAATATTTTAATCCGGCTAGAAGAATAAAAAATTATTATTATTTTTAGCTCTAAGCTACAGTGCACATCCATAGATAGATGTGCACTGTAGCAATGAAGCTAAAAAAAATAGCTTTAGCTCTACTGCTATATGGTTATTTTTGTGTTTTGGTGGAGATAAAATAGCTATATAGCTTTTTAGTTCCACTGCTACAAGTGCTCTAACTTAGCCTCCAAATTTAGATCAAGAATTCTAAATAGTGTTTTATCCATTTACTTTTATATTTAGTAGAATATAACTAAGACCAACACCATGTACTTTTCTCTTACATTGATTTTTCTACTTATGTAAATTCATTTACTCAATTAAATACATTTTGTTATTTGGTGTTCTTATGTTTTCCAATAAAATAAGTGGTGACTAAATGTAAAAACTCTTTTTTTAAGCATGATTTTGAAACTCAAACCAGATTGTACAATCCCACCGGTTTAATCGAAAACCGTTCACCAACAAGTTTTCTAAACCCCAAGAATCGGCCTATGCAAGAAAGTCAGTGAATCGTAAACGGTTCTCAGGTCAAACCGTTAGAGGTTTCTTTTTTCTTTTTGTTTGATGAGGTTGTTTTTGCATTTTTGCCTCTGGAGTCTTCTTCTTTGCTGCTTGCTCTGTCACCACAAATACTTACTTTACCGTCAACCACCAATGCTTGCTGCCAAGCACTTCCTTCTTGAGTCTTGTTCTTTATTTAATTTTAACCCATTTTTAAATGGGCAGACATCTTTTAGCTTTTTATTTTTTTATTTTTTAAAAAAGATTCATAAATGTTGGACAGTGGACTATTCAAATGGGCTTGGGCATAAAAATAATGATTGGATTGTCAAATGGGCTTGGCCATGGGCAGACAAACCAATTTCTCTCTTAAAAATTTTATTGGGTCTCATAAAATAAAAATTATTGGGTACTCAAATGTGCTTTGTCATGACTTAAGTTAATTTAGACATAGACTTGCATAAAAAAATTGAATATTGAGCTCTCTCTCTCTCTCTCTCTCTATATATATATATATATACACACACACACACACACACGGTAATCTCAAAATGGTACATTGATATTGACCAGTTCAAAACTACTTCCGATATAGTATTGACTCTATTGATTGAGAAACTCAATATCTATTTATGTTTGCTTAGAATTTAAGTAATAATTTTATATGTATTATGAAAGTTATGATATAAAAAATACCTTTGAAAGATAGATATCTATATTTATTTTGGACTATTTTTGTCAAATTATCAATTTTTACTAATTTAATATATTTATATTTTAAATAATTATTAAATTAATTATGAAATCATCACGGTTCGACCTCAGTTTGACCTCGGTCTAACCTCAAAAACCTTGAACCTCTTCGTTTTACGATTCATTGAACAGTTCGGGTTTCTAAACCATGGATTTAAGAATGAAAATAATTTTAGTCAAATCACCACCTTGAGGGACACTAACACGAAATCACCAATTTACGTGGGTTTGGCCTAATAAGTCAGAAACATGGCCAACTAAGGTTTTGGTCTCTCACAAACATAAGTTTGTAAGCTCTATGTAGTTAAATTCGTAGTATCCCTAACATAACTCATTCATTATCTCGTACTTATGCCATATGATTTTATACTAGCATTCAGAACTGATAATGATTAATGTAAGGACCCAATTTGGTCCCTAAGCTCAAGAGTCAAAAGGATCTTGACCCAAAGAGCCCAATACAATGAATTTGTAGAGAGTGTGTCAAAAAACTAGTCTCTAATAAATTGGACAACAATTATGGTGGGTCTAGATGACCTGAAAGCAAGGATAAACAGGTTTTATCCAAAGAAAATCGTCTTCGGCTAATCCAAGGAGATGTGTTTTTGTATATATCTCTTTTGAATTTGATTACAAGTCCAATTTTAGTGGCTATAGTGTTTTTCTATCCCTACTTCGATCCCCCTTCCTCAGGGTATTCTTTCTCTTTTATATTCTCTTCTTTCTTTCATCTCCACTCTCCACGTGTAGACCAGGTAGCTAGCGTTGATCCTTGTCCCATCAGCACATTTTTGAAGTCTCTGGGAGTAGCTGTAAGGCTGAAAATTACTGTTCAGGTATCACTTCCACATTAATACGGTAAGAGAGTTAGCTGTAGAGCATTCAATGTGGTGGTAGCAGCTTTCTTTTAAATATTTCATAGCTTTCCTTTGTCTTGTGCTTTCATGATGTATATCCTTACCAGTAGAATCTCCCGGAACGTTGCTCTGGATGGCAGACCACACCTTCTGACCTCTGCTTTGCTCAGCCGAGGAAGCATTCCTCCTCGGACCACCTTTCTGGACCATTATGACTAGACCCTTTCCTTCATTCACTAATGCGGACTTCCATGACAGCGTTTACCCGTCCTCGAACTACTAGGTGTCCTCGGACTGGGCCCCCGGCCCAATATATATATACTACTAGGCCTATCATTCTTACAATTAACAACTTAAAAAGAAATAGTTACAAAGATTATCGGGAGTGTACTCAAATCAGAGAGGTTAAATTTGTATGTGTTTATGATCATTAGACTCTGGGAGATGAAATGGCCCAACACTGGACTGAAACTTAAAAAAAAAATCATTTATTTTAAAATTTTGCAATTGGGACAAACTTGCTCTCAATTATTTCGGATTATTTGCCTGCTTGTATGCAAACACCCAGTTTGGGTTTCAAAAATTTATGAATGTCAAATCCAACTTGAATCGTGTTCCTGAACATTGGACATCCACAAGCCTAATCTACTTAGTTGACATTTATTATGAGCTGCTATATATTCATCACATTATTGGGTGAGTTGTGGCTAATCTTTATGCCTAAAGGATCCCAATTAGTTTCCATTGAAGGAGGAATTGGTATTCAATAACAATTTCACTGAGGTCAAGGTGGTAGATCTGATAGATCAGAGCACTTGGACTTGGAAGATGGAATGCAGATTTGGTTACTCATTTCTTCAAGGATGATGAAAGACAAATCCTTTACACAGTTATGCCTAAAGAGCCTATTCTAGATTAAATTAGTTTTTGGCCTTCTTCAAAATCTGGAGAGTTTTTAGTTAAGAAATGTTCTCACTTACTACAGACTTAAAGATGGTAATTTAGGAAACATCTCAAATGCTGTGTTCAATTGTTGGAAATGGTCTAAACTTTGGCTTCCACCTCTCGCATTCCAAGTTCTTTTGTTTCTTTGGAAACTTAAAGTGGTTGAACCTCCTAACGAAGTATATGAAAATAATTAACATTGCTAATTGTATGTTTTTAAAGAGTCATTGGCAAGAGCAGTCTGGATTGGTTTAAAATTTGGGATTGAAATCAGATATGCTAAGGCCAGTTTCAATTCATTTTTAGTTGAAGCATTCGTTAAATGAATTTAAATCTAATCCTAAATTTCAAAATTTCATGTTAAATCACTCTTCAGCACTTACAAAATTTCATGAAGCATTTTGAAGGGTGCACAGTTAAGACAGAAATTACTGAAGGCAAGTAATTTTAGAGAGCGTATGGGATGGCAAGTGTTGATTCTGATAGGAGGGAAGGTGAAGAAGAAGGGCAAATGGAGTTGATCAGCTTTATTTGTAAAAATTAGGAAAGGAAGATGGCAGTTTTTCGAAGTGCAGAATGAAGGCTATTTGTTTGGCAACTCGAGACTCGAGAGGCTCTAGTGGCTGGAGTAAATTTATATTGCTGGTGGCAAATACAGGAGTAGTTTGAATGATGCCAGAAATGATAACTGCATATTGGAGATTATGGTCTATTTCATAAGATATTCTACATTTTTTTTTTGATAATTTAATTGTTATAATAAGTAGGGGAGGGAGAATTCGAACGTTATTTCTCTTCATCAAGGTGACCAAGTAATGCCACTATGTTACAAAGCTATTGCCGACGTTCCACATTTGAAGGAAGATTTAAAAAAATGTGTGGATGAAGTATGTTAGGAAGCAGAGTTTTTGAGGAAGTGGAACACTAGGCAATGGTAGTGGTAGAAGATTAAACTAATCTGGACCTTGGAATGTAAGTAATATGTAACATCTATTATGTTGTAGTTAGTTACCTGATGGATAAATAATAAACAGGGAGAAAAACTGTGTGCAGTTTTGCGCATATCACGATCTTTATGGTGTGTAAATTTAATTGAGCATGAGTTTCATTTAGTCCCACATCGATTAGAGCTTGCGACTTGGGCCGGCTGAAGCCTTATAAATTGAGCTTCGCTAGCTTTCAACAAACTGCCTTAAACTAATGAGTAAGGAAAACAAAGCGAGTGGTGGGAGCCGCTCGCCGCGCCGATCAAAACGTGCGCAAGAATTTATGGAGGGGTGATAGGCTGGCCAGGTGTTGACGCTGCTTACTTTGCAGAACTCACTTGTGCGGGCCTCCCAATTGCCCATCCCCAAACGTAAAGCCCAATTTGCTGAATTTGCCTAACTCGTTGGGTTTGATCTCTTGTCAGCCCATTAAGAATAGAAATCCTCCGCTATTAGGTTGGGCCTTATGGTAAGCTCATACTATTTATATTTAGCAAGAACTTACTTTTTACCATTTTTAGATTAACTTCTATTTTTTATTATTATATACATATACTTTTCGAAGAAAACATTTAGATTAACTTCTTTATAATAAAAAAAAGTTATCTATTTTATATTACATTTTATTAAAATGCCATTTTATTAATTTTATTTAAGGGAAAATTACAATTTATTGGCCAAATTTGAGTGTGGTTAGTTTTGTTAGATTTTCTTAACCCACACATACACATGGCTAAATATATGATTTGCTTCACTTTTATGTTTCTTTCCTCCAAAAACACAAAAAACATAAAAATACAAGATCAAAAAAAATCCAGTGGAATACTTGCATCATAGGATTTCAAACTACATGTAGGTAACTTAAATTTTGGTTAAACCACGGGTGGGTAAAGTGTCAAAGTTTTTAAACCACAAGTGGTAAAGTGTCAAAGTTTTTAAACCACAAGTAGGCAATTTAAATTTCAGCCAAACCACCGGGGGTAGGTTGTGATTTCCCCCCCCCCCCCCCTGCTTTTTTTTTTTATTCTCCAAATTCATCTCTTTTCCTCAACCAAAAACTACATCTCTCTCTCAAATCACTATTTGTTCTTCCTTTCCAAACCCAAGACACTCTTCTCTCCTCCACAACCAAATCCACCTGTCCTACCTCGCAATTATAGATCAAACCAAAATCTGTCCACGACCAAATCCACACAAACTTAAAACCCGATCCACCAACATGCCCGATTGACGACCTTAGTCAACAATTCTAGGTTCCCCCAATACATCGACGAGCCCGCATCATCACTGTTTTTAGTCAAGGTGGCCTAATCAGCGTCCTATCCCACCATCATAAATCACCCCAAACCTTTTTACAATAGGCCTAACCAGTGACCATAGTTGACGAATCTAGGTTCCTACACACTGACGAGCCCACATCATCATCGTTCTCACTTGGTGGTCAAGAAGTGTATTTGTGGGACAAGGAAGAAAGAAGAGAGAGAGAGAGAGAGAGAGAGAGAGAGAGAGAGAGAGAAGAATAAAATAATAAAATGCAAAGCTACTTGTGTAAATATACACAGTTACTATAGCAAAATGTAAATATACACTTTTATACACCCACTAATATGGGTAGTTTTTGGGCAAAAATGTATAAATTTGACACTTTTTTCTATTATATATATATCCATTAATGTGAATGCTCTAAGGCCAACAATAATGCTATTCATATTCACAATGATCTTGAACGGTGGACACAACTTAACAACTGTGAAATTTGTTGTGAAAGCAAAATTTAATTGTAAATAATTCTAGTACCACACACTGTTGTCACAATTGTCCTATGTAGCTGATTGTGAGTGAAAGGAAAAAAAAGGGCAAATTACAATTTACTTACCAATGGTTTGATCGAAATTTAAGTTGTTTACCTGTAGTTTGAAATTTGACACTTTACCCACCTGAGGTTAACTAAGTTAAATTTTTATAACCCACATTTGTTAAAAACAGAGCTAAATATGTAATTTTGCTCTACTTTTATGTCTTTCTCTCCTAAAAACACAAAAAACATAAAAATACAAGATCAAAAACTATCCATCGGACCACTTGCATCATGGAATTTCAAACCACAGATAGGTAACTTAAATTTCAGCTAAACCACAAGTGAGTAAGTTGTAATTTGCCAAAAAAAAAAAATGATAAGTTTATTTAAAAGTAA
This sequence comes from Notholithocarpus densiflorus, assembly GCA_030021035.2. NCBI lineage: Eukaryota > Viridiplantae > Streptophyta > Magnoliopsida > Fagales > Fagaceae > Notholithocarpus > Notholithocarpus densiflorus. The sequence goes on from JARYZH020000146.1 coordinate 583,096, forward strand.
TAAACAACCCATCAAAGCCAGTTATGTAATACAATTTTGGAAAGAGATGTATTGTTTGTTACTAGAATTATTCAATAATATATAGTCCTTGGTGGGCACAAACTTAACAGTTGAAATGTACTGTGAAAACAGTTATGTTCCTAATGCCAAAGCTTCTTCACAGCCATGAACTTTAGTGTACGATATAGCACAGAACCTCAATAATTGTCCTAGACCATTTGATGTTTGTAATCTTGCCTGTATACCATATCAGTCGATTTCTAAGTCAAGAAAAAAAAAAGGTTTAGTCGATTTCTCATTTATTGGAAGGCGTGATGCGGTTATGTAAAACCAATCTGATATAACAGCAGCAAAGGACATACCGTGTGTCCATTGTTCTTTCTTCATCTCTACCGTTTATAATACCAGCTGATATCACACGTAACGCATGATGCATTTTGATAAATTTTATAAGAAATTATTTATGATTCATTGATTTTATAAATACTATTATTATTAGTTTACAAAGCTTTCTAGTAAAATGAAATTCAAACTAAAAACGTTTGGGGGAAAAACTCCTCTAATCCATGCAACTAATAAATGTCAACATATCACAGTTTATATTGTCATCTACAAACCTGTTGATTTCTAGATATTTTTCTTCTATGATTTATGCTTTATATATAGATTCTATAGTGTTAATTTCTACATTTCTTATGCCACTAAAGTCTCTATTTCCATTATATCAACACCTACAATTTTTATGTCAATGAAATTAGCTTTTCTTTAGCTTCAGAATTGACATGGGAGATAAAATTAAGGCACATTAACATTTTAATTGAAGAAAATTTTGATTTTCTATGATCAAAATTATAATAGGATGAAAAGTGAAAGAATGATATCTTAATCAATTAGCTATAAAAACTGATAGAATTTCATGATACCACAAAAGAAACAATAATGTCATAGCGACGCAATAATATCACAATTTAACCTCCATATTTTAGTTGAACTAAAAGTAGACAAAACACCAAAAATACTACAAATCCCTTGCAAGTATATGTATCATACAGAAAACCAAAAATCTAATTAGCACATAATATGAAAAAACCAACCTACACATTACAATGATACATCATTAAAAATGTATACATAAAAGCTAAACAAAATATTTAAGACAAACATATTATTTTGGAAATTAACATACCTCTCGAAAAGGGAACCAAAGATATTGTTAGAGAAATTTTGCAAGTTTTAGTTCAAAGGAATTGGGGATTTATATTGGACAAATGTGGAGACAAATAATCATATTATACTATTCATTGAATCCGACTCTTGCAATTATGCGTTGAAGTTAGTCTTACTTAATTCCTTCATTCCCCATGAATTTTTAGATCCAACCATATCTATCCAAAGCATTTAAAGTTATAAATGTATACAAATTCTTTAAATTTTATTATACATTGAAATAAATGTATTTGCCATTACTTAATAATTTGACATAAAAGTTAATTTTAGATGAGGTGGAAGGCTGAATGAAAAGAATGTTATACAATGCTTTACTTGGCAAAATCTCATACTTTATGAGGTGGAAGGCTGAATGAAAAGAATGTTATACAATGCTCTACTTGGCAGAATTTCATACTTTCCCACATAAGGTCTCTACTTATATATAAATATATATATATATATATATATTTATTCATTCATTAGTGTTTGAACTCAAACAAATCTGTTCGAAATGATTGAACAATTAGACTGGGCAAAATTGGATTAGACTCTGTTCAGGTATGGAGAGAAATTTTGTTGATTGGAAAAATGAGTATAGCTCGAAATTCGACTCATAAGATACAGGTTGGGTCAATCCATAATTTTGTTGGGGTTATTTGACCCAACTTGAATAGTTATAAGTTGTATTAATCTTATGAAAGCAACTGATGATTGAAAACTGATTTGCACATAATTGTTAGTATGGAATGTCAAACGGGAAGAAATGAGTATTAATGTATGGTGTATCAAGGATGCTCATGCATCATACAATAAAACTGAGTCAAATCTTGTTAAGCTCAACAAATTAAAAAGTTAATTATATTTATTATTCTTTTTTTCTTGTTAGGTTTTTAGGAGAATATGCTTACATGTTTCCAACTTTTTTCTTTTCTTTTTGTTTGCTCTCTCTCTCTCTCTCTCTCTCTCTCCCTAATTTTTTTTTTTTTTTTGGGTTTGATTATCTCCTTTTCTTCTTCTTTTTCTGATTTTTATTGATGGGAGTAATGAGACTATAGTAGCACAATCGAACCATTACTTTTTAATATATCAATTTCAAATATTATAATTATGTTCTCTAATTAACATATTTAGTTAGATTTATTAATAATATTTCATAAATAAATTATTCACTGAATATTTTTCAAGTTTGTAACAAATACACCTTATATATGTTTATAAATTTTATATAGTGTTCATGTATCATATAATACATGATATGGTATGATATATGACATAAAAAGTATTAAAAAAAATTTTGATTCACAATACAATTGGCATATTAAAAAATATGTTTTGTGAGTATTTTAGACTTCTCATTTTGGTTTTAAATTAGTGGAGTTATTTATCTTGAATGGTCATAAGGTCTGTTATCTTTATAATAGATCACCTAATAATTAGGATATTTGATGCTTTATCAATTATTATGTTATTAATTAATCAATTAATCTATTTAATTGTTTAGGAAAAAGGAAAAGGAAGGACCCGTACAAAGTAAAATATAGAGGGTAGATATATTAAGTCAAATAAAAACATTTGCATAAACTAACAACTACTCTAAATTGTGTATATAGGATATATATACGCACAATGAATGACCAATAGGGGCATTGATTATGCTTGGATCAAGTATAAATGACATGCCTTAATTCATGGCATCTAATATATGTATAATATAATATTATAAAATAATAATAAAAATAAAAAGATAAAGAAACACATAAAAACAAGTAGTACAAAGTCATAAAAAATATGTGCAAATATTAACCATTTAAATTCTAAAACAACACATTCTCAAAAAAAAAAAAAAATCTAAAATTACATTATGATATCAAAACAAACAGAGGACAAAGAGTAACATCCAAATTTTGTCAGTGTACTATATAAGATAAAGAGTGTCAAGTATTCATAATGTCGTAGATATGGCCAATCTTTAAAGATGAATGCCCATCAGAGTATCGCCAATTAGATACCCTGCTTGAAGGACAGCACAAGTGCCTTGATGATGTTGGATTGACTTGTATTAGTAAGGATCATTAGTACTTAGTAGTAGTCGTTTGAAATTATTAGGTAAAAGTTTATTAGTGAGAGATAGAGAAGGCAAATATTGATGGTCATTTGATTAGACAAATCCTGTAGGAATTTGTTGAATGTGGGAAAGTACCACCGTAAAGCACTTTACTTTTCCTTACAACCATTCTTTGGAGAAATGAAGAAAATGGTTTCCAAAGCTGTAGCGTGTTCTCTTTCCTGGAACATAATTCGGACATTTAAGACGTATGGAAAGGTTCCTCCAAAAAAAAAAAAAAAGATGTATGGGAAGGTTAGAAGGATGTGATTCATGGTGCATAATTTTCGCAGCATGCAAATAGATTGGTACCAGATCATAAGCATTCCCAATGAAATCTGTTTAATTAGAAATATTTTTAAATTTTTTTTTTTGTGGGATGTAAGTGGTTCTTTTAGCTAAAAACCTGTACGTTGATTGGTTATCAAAGCTAAATTGTAAGTTGCAGATGACTCTTGGGTTGCAACAATTTTTAGAGAGACAAACGTGGTCATGAATTTGTTAAAATTTAATGCATGCTGTAGTTTCCAATGTATTTATAACTTATATACTTTTTATCAGTTTCTTGCATATTACTACCATTTAGTTGGGTGTGTGTTTTCCTCAAAAAAATTAAGTTGGGTGTGTGTTAAACAAGTGAGGCTGTGATTTATGCTTGAGAAGATATCTTTATGTATTTGGAGAAGTCTATAATCACATAAAAAGGACGAAAGAGAAAGATCACTGCTCCTTTCTCTCAGTTTTGTCCTGAAAAAATAGTTACTATACCCCTTTAGAAAAAGTTCACCTTTAACAGAAAAATCTGAGGAAAAATCTTCAAAAGTTATTATGCCCCACAACATACTTTGATAGAACTATTTCGATATTGAATAATTGTTGTGCATGTTTACATGCATGCAATGTGTTAGCTATTTCCTTAAAGCCACACATGCACAGTGCACGAAATGTCAGAATCTGCTCTTATTAAATTATTTAGGGGTACAATTTAATTGTTTTCAAAGTTATTTAACTTTCAGAATTAATGTTTCTTCTGTTTTTTCATTTGATTTGAGCTAAACCACATATGATAGCTACCACATCAAGTTATCCAACCGTACTGGTAATTCTATGATGTTGATTGAGCCCACATACAGCTGTCTCATACATAAGCGTGCTTCACAAATAGAGCTCATTTCTTGTCCACAGCCATAGGAGAAGTTCATATGTGCATTATATATCTTACTGCACCATATAGTAGTTTGTCTGACAAAAAAAAAAACAATGTTTTTCCCTTTGATGGGTAAGCATTTAGTGGATGTTTAAATCAGTGATCTAACCCTCCATTCCATTCTTATGGGGGCGAAGCAATTAAGTTTCATTATTCACTCTTATGGAAGTTGAAGGAAGTTTCAACTTCTTAGCTAGCAGCGAGAGATAGAGAAAACTGATAAGAGAGTACAGAACATTATCTTTCTGACTTTGTGAAGGTAGACCAATCCACATCTGACACGTCACCTAGCTCAATCTAAAATGATATCTAACCATGGCTAATGGTGTATTGACATGGCAAAATAAGATGAACTTGCGGCACCATTCATTACATATATGCACTGTGCACACTGTCAATTCACCTTTTGGAACTATCTGCAAATTAAGTGCAAACCAACTTGACAGAACATATGACAGTCCGCAGAAGAACTATCTGCATTTGCTTGCGTATTCAAGTCATGGACGCCATTTCTGCATTGCTTGTGTATTTTTTTATTTTTTGGAGAAGAAAAAAAAATTTGAGAAGAAAACCTCGGAACTTTATTGAAAAAAAGAACTCAGCTATAATCCGCTAGAAATACATAACAAATGTGTGGAGGAACATCTTTTATCCACACCACTAAACCGTTAGCACGTCTTTTGGAAAAGAAATTTGGTTTGGTTAAGTGTTAGTCATTATTATTAATAAATTTGAGGGCAGGGGTTAGTATGTGTATGTGAGCTCAGTTCATTTTTTTTTAATGGAATTGTGGTATGCCTTTGTGTTAGAATCTCTTTCTCTCTTCTTTGTGTGTGTGTTTGTTTCTCAAAAAACTCATTGTACACAACATTAATTGCATTATTTAATTTTGTTATTATATTGAATTATTTGTAAGGGCATGAGTGCGGAAAAAATGGGTATCATTGTACTTCTTTATTATCTTGATGACTTTTGTTTTAATTTTAGTTATGTTTTTAACATTTTATTGTTGTTAGTTGTTACGTACTTATTTTTAAAATCTCATATAAACATAAATTATATCTAAAATATATTTAATATATTTAAAAATAAATATTAATTAATTAATTGATATATTCTTTACGTTTTGTGTCCTAATTTTTCAAGAAATGCAGCGTATCATGTCTTATTGTGTCCCGTGTTATGTCGGTGTCAATTTTTATGTCCATGTATTTAATATTTCTTTTTGTTTAAAAATATCTACGGGGAAGCAAACAATTCATTTTCTGGATGCATAGTCCAGTATTGGCTGGCCTATTGTGCCGCCTCTAGAGCCTAATTGTTCTTTGTTCTCTCTGATCTTCTTCTTCCTCTTTTTTTAAAATATTTTTGAAGTGGGAAATTTTGATGTTGCAGCTTAATGAACTAAACGAAAAAAAAAAGACATAACTGTCATTGATTCTACTTTTCAGTTTTTAAGTGTGACCTTTCGAAAGAAAACAAATATAATATATTACTCCTTGTGGGTCTCAAACCTGTGACCTTCATTTTATTAGCGTGACAACTGGAAGTCTAATCAAGTAATTGGGCCTATTGTTTTCAATCTTAGTCGAACTTAATTACTCATTCTATTTTCAATCTTCATGCATCCCCAAGTGATAAATATACCAAAGATATTGGTATAAATCGAACTATTACTAGCTAGCTAGCTGAAATTATCAAAGGGAAAGGTTATCAAATCACATAGAAGATAGCTATCGAAATTAGCAGAGTTAAGATCCTATAACTAATAAACGGTCGGTGATCCCCACTTATAAAGTTTTGTGACTTATGTTCTGTTCCCCCTTGTAAAACTAGACAAGACAGTGAGGTAATTACAAGTTCAATGTGTGCGTTGAGGACCTGAGGTAAATGAAATAAATCTTATAGTCTGCTCTTTTATTCTTTCCCCTCCTAATCAGTAGCCTCTATTATCTTAGATAATAGAACTTTATTACATTCTGTTTCCTTTTCATTTGTAAACCACTTTGTGAGAGAAGCAAACTTTTTGGCACATGATATTGCTTGATGGGAATCTGTCTGTTTGTGCTTGAGAAGGATTTCCCATCTTCTTATGGTTGTCCTTGTTTTTGGATGGTGAGGTAGATTGTTCTCTTTGTGTTTGCTTTTGTTAAAAAAAAAAATTCAGTGAACACATAAAATAAAAAAAGAAGAAGTTGATGAGTTTGAAATGGCATAAGGGCATTAATATTTCAAGTTTGATGATGTGGCTAAGTGTGCCTTGATGAGGTGGTCAAATGAAGGCATTCCACAAGGGCAAGCCATCCAAGTAAAACTATCTTTTAGAACGTGTGCTCAAATATTTTAGGCATGTACGTAATTCATTTAGAAGTTAGTTAAACATATGCTTAATGAGAAATGCTATGCTAATTTGATTTAGACATGCGGTAATTAGCTTAAGTGGTAATTATTTTAGCATGTGACAAATTCAGTGACATATGTATATGTCACACGCTAAAATAATTAGTTAGTTATGAATTATGATAATGTCATCATGATTTGAACTTTTTACATTTCCGTTAGAAGTAGCAAGGGGTGCAATCGAGTTCAAAAAATCTTGACATAGAAAGTACAGTCATGTTATAGCTTTGTAAAAAAACATTTTAAATAATTGAATGAGAAATTAGTCATTGTGACTTGCGTTTGAGGTGAGAAAATAAACGTGGAACCCACATATCCTTTGAAGCGGATTCAAGTTGGGACGTGTTCTCCTCCCTATGGAGATTAACATCATATCGTAATTTGCCCAAAATTATTAAGGAGTAAATAAGAAATTAACTTCTAACGGATTTACTTAAACATGGTTTAAAGTGGAAGGAGAATGACCTATCCAATAGGCCTTCTACCCCAAACGTATAAGTCAAGTTAAGTTGGCTAAGTCTTATATCGCGCGTCCCTCCCAAAATGGAGATTGTTGTTATTGATAAAATCAGGAGAGTAAATTATTTGTGTAATACTTCCAATATCCTTTTCACCCACCGAATCAATGTCTCACTCTATCATTGAATAATTGAATTAACCTTTGATGTTACTGCACTATGGTTGGTATATATCAAGTGTAACAAAGTCGACCAATCCCTGCATGCCATCACATGCTATATATGGGCCAAATTCCTATTCTTGCAAACTAAGAAATTAGGCATAGGAATTGATTTATCATGGTGATGAAAACTGAGAAATTAAGCATTGGAAGTGATTTATCATGGTGATGAAAACTGAGAAATTAAGCTTGGAATTGATTTATCATGGTGATATGGAAAGAAGAAAACCATTCTCGTGTATATGAAACAAAAGTGTGGTGCTTTATGAGGCTAACCAAAGGAGAGGGTCATTATGGCTACTATATGAGACGATGCCATGTGGGTACTGTGGGTTTTGTCTGTTTGGAGGATTTCTTTGTTGAATTGGCCCACTTATCACGTGGAACGATTCCACCTTACAGTAATCTAAAAGACAAAGAAATGGTCATTTACAATCTCCTCTAATCTCTTCCCAACCAATTATCATCCATCTCCCACGTGGGACTCTTGGTCCCACACCACCCCCAACCCTTTCTCTTTTTTTTTGTTTTTTTGTTTTTTTTTTGTTTTATTTTATACTATATATCTGATAGTTTTGCAACATGGTATACTAGTCCATCATATTGCACCATTTTTCTTTCACTAGCTAATTAAATAACCATTTCCTTTTTGATCTTCTTTGAGTTTACATATACAGAGATCAGAGATCGTAGGATCATGGGGGACTCTTCTTCTGCCTCATACATACACTTGGTACTGATCATATATCAGTTAGAACTTTTTTTTGTTTGATTTCATTACTCATATTTTCAAAGGATATTAATTTATATTTTGTTGTTGATGGTGGTGTTGATTATGATCGGAATCTACTTATTATGTGTAGGTGCAGCACCTGATAGAGAAGTGTCTGATTTTCCGCATGACTAAAGAAGAGTGCATGGAAGCCCTTTCAAAACATGCAAACATCAAGCCTGTCATCACCTCCACTGGTTTGTTTACTGCCTGTGTATATATTGTTCATCATCACATGCAAACTCACACACAGATGCATATTTGTACATCGATACACACACACGAGAGAGAGAGAGAGAGAGAGAGAGAGAGAGAGGTTGCAAAAGAACAAAGCTGAGTTGAGTAAAACATGCTTAAGCCTGGCTTGAAAATTTGAAAAGATCTCAAGTAGGATTAACCTTGGCATAATAAACTCTAGTCTATAAAATGATCTTGACCTAATACATATATATAATTAATTGACATGATCGCAAACTGTGCTCAAGTATTTTGGTGAACTAGAATTCTAACGAGCCTGATCAAGCCTGCAGATGGCGTTTTGATTTAGTTAGGTTTGTAAAATATATATTGGGAAAATTTGAACTCTGAACATTTTTATTAAAAACATCATAAGATGCTACATGAGCTAAAAAGCTCTTAGTGGAGCCCATTACTATTGGAAACACCACTTTCAGTGATGGTGAGAAATCCTCATTTTAATCATGTTTGAGTTCATGAGTTATTTTACATGAAAATAAAAAAAGAACCAAAAAAAGGAAAGGAGTAAAAAACAAACCGACCAAATTCGGTTCAATTTGGTATATACTAAATATTATAAATTTAAATGTGTATTCAATATTTAATTGACATGATAGTCTGTTTATATAATTAGATTCAATAAATTAAATCTTAACCCTTCCGGTGAAATGGCCAGGATGTTATTCAATTTGTTACCATCTTAATCACAAGTACACACGTTTTTACTTATATTTAAGTTATGCATACACAGCTAAGAATTTAGTAGTTAAATTGACATGTTTTGGTGTATCTTGAGGATTATTTTATTATGATAACTTTACAGCGAAGCCATGCATCAATTTTTTTTGCAGTGTGGAATGAACTGGAGAAAGAAAACAAGGAATTCTTTGAGGCTTATGCTGAATCAAAGAGCAAAGAAGACCGAATGTCCGAGGAAGAGACAAGCCAAATGATCCAGAAGATGATATCGGATTCGTCCAAAGACTCCGACGATTAACATGCCATCTGAAAACGATAGTACTTTTGGGTTCTGGTTGGTAGTTGATCAGTACCTCAAAAACTCTTAACATCCAGCCAAACACAAAAGTATTTAAGACAAGTCTAGTGTCACAGTGGTCCCAAAATCCCCCATGGCCTATATATATAATATATGCAATTTAATTGTTATGGAATTATGTGGGAGATCAGTACGGACTATTTGCAGGAATCTTCAAGAGTAACCATCACAACCATGCCACATTACCTTATTATTGTCAATATTGTCTAGCTAGCTAGCTAGGTACGTATATACAAATGTATTTTTTGCTTTACATTAAGCTGAATATATATTTATACGATGTGTGTTGGGGGATTTGTAAATTCATGTAGCATCAGAATTATATATATATATATTTATATATATATATATATATATATATATATATATCTGTGTAAAACTAAAATTTGTTTGTGGTGAGCTTCATGAATGAAGCAAATAATGTGGGGGCTACAATAGTAGCATCGTCGCAGTCATGAACTTTTTCTTGTTGAGTGAGGGCGATGTTAGACTGTTAGCGGTTTTGTATGAGCCTTGGAAATATATAATGTGAAACTTTTAACTCTCACAGTGAAATATGTTGCTTTTGAAATGATGGGAAGGTTCCAAATGGTTACAAAACTCAATACATGGTAGCTTCTAACCTATATGAACTTGGGTTGGGTTGATGGCTAGCCTAATAAACTGAGGCACGATTAGTTTTTTTTTTTAAACTTTGATCATTCAAGAGTGAAAGCCGAAAAGTAGAAACCCCTCAACAAAAAAATTAAAGTTGATTACCAAAAATAAAAAATAAAAGTTGATGTAACGCATCACCCATATGAAAGAAATGATAGATGGAAGTATATATGGAACTTTCCATGATTGAATAAAAAGTAAAATCGTAGAAATTATTGTTCAAGGATTGAGTGGACACGAGAGTTTCAATGAAAGTAATTATTAGCAAGGTACTTTACGGAATACATGATTGACATGATATTTCAAACCATAAAAAAACAACTTACGTGATACAGTAAAGTATGATATATATATAAACTTAAAATGATTTTATCATGTAAAAAAAGAAGGTTAGATTTTTGTTTCAGGTGACTTGCTTTTATTGATTTATTGTACTACGTCAATTATGCTCCAGAATTGATGAGTATATTGGCCTTACACTTTATGTTTATCTATAGCTTTTTAAAGCATCATTTTTTTTTTTTTATAGTACAACTACATTTTTGTTCTTTTTATTTATTTAAGAAGAATAAACCATTGAAAGTAGGCTGCACCAAACGGTCCAAACCAATTTATCAATATCTTTCTATATGTATGACAGCCTTTAACCTCATATAACTTAAAATATAGAGCTTTAATGTACAAAAATAGATTAAAGTATACATTTGACTTTTATAATTTGGAGTTGTTTTCATTTTGACATTTTACATTTAATAATTTTTTTTTTAACTCTTTATGTTTGATTGAGTTTTCTAATTGGCCCTTTATGAAAATGAAAATTTTGAAATGTAAGAAGTTAATATGAAAAGGGAATAAAACATAAAGTATTAAAACAAAATTTTTGAAATGTTAAGACCTAAAAAGAAAATAACCCCATATGTACTTTAAAGGCTAAAACTTAAAAGTGTACCTTAGTAAAAAAATATAAGAGAGTAAATATAAAGATAATATAGCTCTTTACGCAATTTGTGCCATGGATGTACTGCATGTGTGTTCTTGACTTTTCTTCCTCTCTTCAATTTACTATTTGTCTTTTTGATTTTTTCTCTAAATCTAACTATACTTTGTTGGTCCAAGCCTACGCATAAATGCATCTAAAAATAAACATAAATTTGATATACCCCTCTAAATATTTTCACAACAGTTTTTTTAAGAAGCCTTTTATCTATTTAAAAAAAAAGATCTAAAAATAAACATAAATTTGATATACCCCTCTAAATATTTTCACACCAGTTTTTTTAAGAAGCCTTTTATCTATAAAAAATAAAAAATAAAAAATAAAAAAAGAAGAAGAAGGAATTGATTTGAGGGCCTTTTATCTCTCATTATAAAATTTTAAATTTAAGTAGTGGAATTTTTTTTTTTTTTGGGGTGGGGGTGGGGAGGGGCAGTACAATTGAATTTGAAATACAAGAAAATTAGAAGTGTGTGATAGATTCGATACAATAATTGAGCCATCTGATCTGTCTCCTCTCTTCTTGGCTTTTTTTTCCCCACGTTTTGGACCTTTGGTTGGATTTTTATTCTTAAATAGTAATGTCAATCATATACTAACTATTTAGTAACAAAACACGAGTGGTAACAGTGTTTTGTGCGAAACTTATTGACTTGTAGATTATGATTAATCCTTGTGACTTTATATGTTTGTGGCTTGTTGGAATTTGAAGAAGATTGATTGCAACTGTCTATTCAAGTTGGAGAAAACGGAAGAAATTCAATTGCAACTGAGTGAATTTCTTGCAAAATTATGAGTTATATATGAGTAGGACTATAAATGAATCATGTTATTTATAAAAGTTTTTGTAAAAATAAATAAATAAAATCTATTTATTTATTTATTAAATGAGCCAAACTCAAGCTTAGATTTAACCTTGACCATTAAACAAGCTGAACTTATATGAAAATATCTTCGTGAAAAATTTTAAGTATAAGGTTCAATTTAAGTATATTTAATATAATTAATATGTTTATATGTATACATGAATATAAATATATTTACATGAACTTGAGACTAGAATATTATGTAACTTTATAATTCTCCAACCCAAAGAATCTCATGAGACAAGTCATTACGATCATAAATAAAATAAGTTCATAAAATATTGTATTGTTATTTGTAATTTATTGATATTACCTAATTTTTACAAGTTCATAAACAAACTAAAATTGTTCATTCTAATTAACTTAAATGATATAATTTTAAGTATGATTTATTTATTAATTATTAAAAATATATTGTAAAGGGTAAAAAAATTTAGCCATGCAGTTTAGTACTACTATATATAGAAAAAAAAAAAAAAGTTAATCAAGCAGCATGTGAAACGAGTTTTCAAACTTGTTCGAGAAGAAAAAATTAACTAATATTGAACATATAATCTAGCTAAGTGATGAAATTAAGTTTGGTTTGTACTCAAAATATAATTAAATAAATCAATCTTAAACTTTTAATATGTATGTGGCTCATTTATAGCCCTAATGCCAAGTGAGATATCTCTTCTTATGAGTTGTGAATGGTGGGAGGATAAAGTTGATGAAGACAAAAACTTGAAGCTGTTACGGGAATATGGTGAAAAAGCATGTAGCTTGTAGGCCAGCCTCTCAAGCTTCCACTGCAATCATTGCAGATTTCTCTACTCGGCTTCAGCTTCTTTCGTAGCTAGCTTCTGATTCAACCTTTGATTTCCTTAGGCCTATAGCTAGAGTCATACAAGCCCAAGTCTTGGCTTAATTATAAACACATGTAACCTATTCTTCTCTTTCAAGAATATTTCTTGAAGTTGATACAGATCTTGGCACATATATGCTAGATATGGTGCAACACATCGTTATGGTCAATAGATCGTCTTTTAAATGTGTAATGATCATGTTTGAACTTTGAACTCATGCATGAAACATCAATATATCACGTTTCTAAGATGTTTGATGAGACCTGACAGAAAATTTTGACTGTCTTCTTGCTTCTTGGCCGATATTCGAACGTAGTGATGGAGTTTATGCCTTATGGACAAGAAAGGATGGGGGGATTGTCCTAGACTCAAACTTTTTGAGGCACTAAAGCAAGCGTCAATTTCGAGTATAAAGTAGAAATGTTACATGTAATTGTATAAAATAGACAATTTAGTGATGTTTTGCATGGTAATACTTGCGTAGTTTCACTTACACAAGATTAGTAATCATGCATGTGATGTCATCGATCATGCGAGTACAATAACGTTATAAACAAAAACCAATAATCAACTCTAATTTGTAGGGATGGAAGATTATCAACAACAAAAAAAAAAAAAAGATTATCAAAAAAATTTATAGGGATGCAATTTTTCATATTTGTTTACAATTCATTATTTCCGTGTAAAAATTCATTTATTAATTTATGATCTCTTCTTTGTCAATTGCAGAATTTGTTTGCCTTTTATACTAGTCATATTCGAATGATTTTAGTTGTTGTCATATTGCAGAATTTGTTTGCCTTTCATAAGTAATGATTTTAGTTCTTACATGTGTGTGTATATATACACACGTGGAATATGTTAATGGGTGCATGAATGCGCTCACTAAAAAGAAATTGAGTGGGTCTCATTGTATTGAAAAGTAACAAAAGCAAATAAACAAATATTTATTTCACTAAATGTTGTGCGACTTCCTAATATATATACGTGGAATATGTTAATGGGTGTATGACTGTGCTCACTAAAAAGAAATTGAGCAGGTCTCACTGTATTGGAAAGTAACAAAAGCAAATAAACAAATATTTATTTCACTAAATGTTGTACGACTTCCTAAAACAAGTTGATCAATTGTAATAAATAAAACTCAACCTTATGCACTTGGGCACTCATGGACCCTAGATATACATTTATTTTAAAATTGAAACACAATAATTTTTATTTAAGGAATGTCATTTTGTACAATGGGAAGTAGAAAAATGGGACTCCTCCCTCTCTTTAGCACCTTAGATAGAACTGTTAGTATATAATAGGTGATCACACCATAATATGATGCACCTTCACTTATATAATTACCCTCACTTGGTAAATGGTGTTGCTTCACCAACCTACTGAGAGAATTAATTAACTGTTAGAGTTAGTTATTTACTGAAGAGTTGTGTCTTTTAAATAAGATACAACTTTTTTGGGCAACACGGTTACAACTTTTGTTTCTAAACCACAAAGCTATTGGGAAAAATTACACACTTCTTAGTGAGACCAAAGTATCCCCAATATTGTCAACCAAGCGTGAATTTACCAATACAAGTGAGAGTTTACCAATACAAATGTAATAGATGTTAGCCCATAACAAATACCAAGGCTAAACTAGCAAGATATTCAATATGAAATCTAAAGAAACAAAGTATCAAACACATAGAAGACATGCACAATGCATACACAAGATTTAAATGGTCCTGACACTAGACCTACATCCCTCGGTCGAGAACCCCAAACACCTTTGAGACGCTTCAGTAAATTTGAACGACCCTGGTAACTCACATCCCTTATCTCTCACTAGTGTGTTTTCTTAGCTTTTGTGCATGTGTGTGTGATGTAAATTCCAACACTTCAACCTTTAAAAAGGCTTGCAACATGGGCTGAAAAGAGTAAAAACAAAGCCCTTAAGGCCTAAATCAAATACGGCCCAACAAATGCCATGTCTCTAATCTCTTCTACCACCAGACCAACCTCAAATAAGTTAAGGAGCACCGCATTGAAACTTGCCACTATTAATTCTTGCATCCCAAAAGGACAGTCCCAAAGCACATGGTTGACAAGCTCTGCAGCATCTGAGCATAGCACACACTAGTAATATGAGGAAATGCCACGGTCGAATAATCTAGTTTGTGTTGGCTGAATCCCATGACATTCTCTACATATATAGGCTTTGATCTTGTTAGGCACAGGGACAGTACAGACACACAAGCTAGCCCTACCAAAAAGCATGAACATCTTGCGGGTTTTTTATGTTGATCCTGTTAACAAATGCTAGCTTGAGCTCTACCGCTTGCAACTGGTAGGCACTCTACACGGTGAAATCACCCCTCATTGTCCCTGTCCAAACCAACACATCCTCCTTCTATCTCCCAGTACTCGAGTTAATATCCTCTAGAAAAAGTCTAGGGACATAACATAATGTCATGACATTTTCACACCACCCTTGTTTTCAGTTGTGATAACTGGTAAGTTCCAATATAATATTTATCATTTTATTTTAACCTATGATAGGTTGACACTTCCAAGTTCCAACTGTAAAACAAATGCTGACATTTTGTTGTGGCAGTAAAACAACTCTATTATTAACTTAATCATAGTAACTTCAAAAAGGGGGGAGATTTCATCAATGAGGTTCGAATTCCGTGTTATGTCGAGCTTGGTCAATAAGCTTACTAACATGTGAATTTTCAGGCAACAGCAATGAAGGAGGAATTACTTTGTATGTGATAGGGGAAGGAAGTCACCTATCTTGCCATTTGCAAACCTTGTCACCCACTCACCCTTTACTAATTCTCTATCTTGAACCCATAATAATGACTTTTGTAGCTTTGACAATGCACCTCACCCCCTCTCTTCTGGACAATACAAATTGCAAGCCAAGAGCATTGGAACCATATCGTAATTGAAGGAGATGCAGAGTGCTGCTTAGACCCCCTATTTCTCTGATGATGCACTACCTGACTGGTCTATTAGTAACATTGTTAGTAGTATTTTATGTCTTAAGTCTTCCTTTGCTAGTTGTTGCTTTCGTTGGGTCAAAAGGGAGTGTAATTCAGCTGCACATGTTGCTGCAAAATTCACTCTCCATTCTAAAGAGTCTTTATGTTGTAATAAAGACAATCTCCCTAGAGTTTTAGACTCTTGCCTGTAAGAGAGACTTTCTATCTGTTCTATATATATTGTAGTTTATCCAAAAAAAAAAAATCAAAATTCTCAGGTAACACTCCAAAGGAAGCACAAATAGAGCAGCTGTTACTCAAGTAATAGTAAATACCATAGTTAACCCAAACACAGATGCATACATTTATTAGGCATGGAAACAAGCCATGTCCAATTAACATAACTAGATTTCAGAAGCCTTATAATTTAGAACTATTTTATGCATTGACCTTCGGCTCCCATCCTGCAATTACATGCTCTTTTGTAGGCTTAGTTTTCTGGAAAGACTCTCGAGAGAAAAGCAACTGCAAAATATGATCACAAAACATAACTGACGATTAGTTTACTGAAATAACTTCTAATGATCTACTGCTAGTCAAACTAGCAGACATGCCTGAGAAAATACAAGAGAGAGACTAGTTCCAGCTTCACTACTACAAAGTCGAATAATGCAACTCTATGCGCATGAATGTATATGCATGCACATTGAAAATCAATATTGTAATTTCAGAGCAGTCAGGGCCTAAAGCATGTGCATCAAGTATATGGGTCCACATGCTGGATTTAAAAAAGGGGCAAAATAAAATTAGGAGAAAATAAAATTAAAATAGAAACATTATATGCATCATATATCTTAATGGATCTGAATACCGATCCACAAGATCTAATTTGGTTTGAAGTAT